>JBAIAA010000678.1:595000-955000 GCA_037893245.1 Crossaster papposus | reverse complement strand
TGAAGGTAGGATACACCATTTGCACATATCGCTACTGAATTTTTACTACCGATTTATTAAGAAATATTACTTATTTGAAAAAAAATAATGATTCTAGGCATCCAGCAAAATGATTGTGCTAGATATCCTGTAATTGTTCCGAAACATTTAATTGCTGGACTGCGATCGCGAAAAAATTAAAAACAAGAACAACTGCCCGACGCCGGTTGAAAACGAACGCCGTTTTTTTTGTTGCTTTTTTCTCGGTATCCATGATTGTAAAACTTCGGACAGGTCAGTTAAACGATATTTACTATAAAATACAACCCCCAAATGCACCCATTCCTGATAATTAAGCAATTACGGAATAAGCAATTACAAATGCTGTATCCTAATTTTCAGCAAAAATAAATAAATAAAATGTTTGTTTGGTTTTGGCGCATATACTTTTGTTGTTGCCTTATCAATTTTGTATGTTTATATTGAAGTTTATGTTAAGTTACAAATGCACTTTTTAGCATTCAACCATTTATCATGTCATCACGATCAAAAGTCCATGAATTTTGTATCTTCATCTCATATTTCTGTTTATTTTGAGTAAAACTTGAAAAGTTAATTTATTTAAGAGTTTATCATTAGTCATACGCATGCTGTGAATATTGGATTTTATTATTTGCATTTGTAACCATCGCTGATAATTTGACTACAAATTCAATCGCGCATGTGGTAGAGCGCGTACACTCGGACATTGTGGGGGGCCATTTAGCCCTGATCACTATAGGAAATTAACGTAGCGTGGCCCCCGAGAGTGAAACAGCGCCGCCAACGATGAATGAAAAAGTGTCTTCGCTGGATTCGTTTATAGGGTGTGATCGCTAAAATATTTGCTGAATTTTGTGATCTCCATTAATGCACCAATTTTGTTTGCATATGAAAGGATTAAAGGTTGTAAACAGCCCCCCCCCCCCCCCCCCCCCCCCCCCCCCAACAAATAAAAAAAAAAATAACAAAAAAATTAACAAAAAAAATTTAAAATAAAAAAAATCAATAAATCAATAAATTAATTAATTAATATAAAAAAAAAAACTAAAAAAAAACGTGTATCGTACCATGGATTGTACATTAAATGAAAACGACAGGAACAGAAAATATGTGTTATGTGTAATCATAGAGCAATCTCTCGTGTCCGATGTAATTACAACCAGTTTTTGTTCGTCTTTTCTCTGCTTAGCATGAACATTTGTCCTTAGCAAAAAAAAGGTTACAGACCAAATTTTCACCTAATCTTTATTGTTTTTGATTGATAATCAGCTGGTTTTTGCTTAGCATGAAAAACACGAGGAAGTTTGGCTGGTAACTTGTTTTTAATGAACAAGACTTTGTTGTGCTAAGCAAATTTTTGTGCTTAGCAGCTCTATGAAATTGGCCCCAGATGTTTGAAATAGGATAAGTAAGCAATCCAAAACATGAACATTTCGGAGATATCTGGGCGTGTACTGCCCCTTTAATACCCAACTAAATTGACTTAAACATTGATGCACATACCCAAAAAATGACGGTTTAACTGACGCAGTGACACCTAAAACTACATTGAGCTTTAGGGTCCGAGCTTGATTTACAAAAACGGAAATATTGGTCCACTGGTCCTGTGTTTATTTACCGACCCGCTTATTTATTGCCTGCTTGACGCAGAGTGGCCCCGAACCATGGACAGAACAATTGATGATTTCCTATGATTTCTCGTTATATCATGCAAATGAGGAGTGGGTTAGGTTTGGGTACTACGGCTGTTTTATAAACACTCCGATGATCATGTACTGGTGACGGTTGATTACTTTAAAATTCACTTTTGGTTATCAAATGGTTTTTGTGGTTGAGCTACGAGGGCGCGCTTTCTATATTTCATTCCACATTAAAAACAAAGTAATATGTGACCCAGCTAGAGTAAATGAGACACTTTGAGGCAAAAATGAAAATTGAACATGCTTTAAATGATGAAATCAAAATCTTAATTTTCATATTTGCCTCAAAGTGTCTCATTTACTCGTGCTGGGTCACATATAAGAAAAGGCTTGTACGAACAAACATTAATTGTTTCTTCCAAAACTAAAACCTACGTTTAGCAATTATTTGAATAGCATAGCACTGGTCCTACTCCTACGCAACCATAGAAATGTTGTCAGCGCGCGCGACTCGTCATATTATTCTTGATTTGACAACAGCCGTATAT
This sequence comes from Crossaster papposus, assembly GCA_037893245.1. NCBI lineage: Eukaryota > Metazoa > Echinodermata > Asteroidea > Velatida > Solasteridae > Crossaster > Crossaster papposus. The sequence goes on along the minus strand of JBAIAA010000678.1, from coordinate 952,791 downwards.
TATTTGCTGACCATTGTTACCCGGTTCGCGTACGTACAAGGTGGTACAAATACGGTACGGGGCTCGACCGGACCGGACCGCTTCGTCAGCGTCCCTGCCTCGGGGCTATCGCGTCTTTTCTCCCCGTTCTACTTTCAACAAAACACGCCAGATGTGCAGAGTCGCGTCGATCGCCCGGGGATCATGAAGCAACTAGGGCCTATATAACAAATTAATAAATAAATAAATAAATAAAAACAAGTTTAAGAATGTTCACCAAACTACAATTATAGAGAATGTGTGTTTATCTAATATCTATAGAGAGTGTGGATATATGGTATTAAAAAAAAAAATATTCACAAAAAAATTAATCCTCTAATTAAAAGCCAAAATGCGTTTTGAATTTATAAATAAAGTGTTTCCGATTTCGAAGTAAAAATATGAATATTCATGAGCGTACGCGCGAGTCTCCATCTCCAGGGGCCAATTTCACGGAGCTGCTAAGCACAAAAATTTGCTTAGCATGACAATTTGTCCTTAAGTTGGTAAAAACAAGGTTACAGACCAAATTTTCACGTGATCTTTATTGTTTTTGATTGATAATCAGCTGTTTTTTTGCTTAGCATGAAAAAAACGTAGAATTTTGGCTGATAACTTGTTTTTAATGAGCAAGACGTTTTTGTGCTAAGCAAATTTTTGTGCTTAGCAGCTCCGTGAAATTGGCCCAAGATTGCAAACTCTATTAATAACCAATTTAGCGGGGATCTCTATTATTCGCTAATTACCTAATCGACCTCAAACTATAATTGCTGTATGGGTAACAAACACGAGCGCCTTATATAGCGCCACCTGGCGCCAACGGCGACCGTGAAATTATCCCGATGGACAATGATTGAATTTAACTATTATGGGACGTGGCTAAAACAAAAAGCGCCAAAATGCGACACTATTGCTGCAAAAAAAGTTACTGTTTCTCTTGAAAAAAACTGGTTGTAATTACAGACTTCGATGATTTATTGATGAGGTAATTGTAAACCTTCGTGACAAGTTAATGTCCTCGAATGATTAAAGTTGTGTGCAAAGTTACGGGAGATTAATTATTTCGACTGGCTGTCTTTCGGCGCTGCAGGGCGCCCTAGGGGCTTCTCTGATTGGCCAACCAAACGTTTACAAAATAAATGGCTGACGGGGATCGTTATAGCGTTGCTTAAATCCCATTCTATCTATAATACAGGATTAGTCTCGCAGAAGCTGTAGTTTGTAAAACTATTTGTAACAAAAACCACAAACAATAGCTGAGAAGATTTGGTTAAACCTCATTTGAAGAGATTCACGGTCCCGTTTGGGACCGACTGCATCTTGTAAATTGGACCGTATATTATAGCAGCCACCTCTCCCATAGACCATGGAGGAATCCTCCATGCATAGACCAACCGTGGAAAATTCGTTTGAGTAAGCTGTAAGGACATAACGGCGTTATCTCGTGAGTTTCTTTCAAGGTCTTTCTTGTTATTGTAACTTGGTGGAATCATGTTATTGTGTAACTTATTTGTTGCGGTTTTTCAGGCTGCTATTCGTTCTAAATCTGATGCTTTTAAAGAGTGAAAATTGACATTTGAGTGAACATTCACACAAGGCTATGGGGAACGTGGTATAATGTAACAGACGGAATCCGGATTCTTTGCAATAATTGTTCGTTCAATCGAAAAGACGAATTGAAACTTTTGTTCGAACGATGGAAACATTTGTTCGAACAAAAGTAATTTGGACACACGAAACCCATGGAAACCTTTCGCTGTCCAAATAGTTTTTGAAAAATGCTACCTCAGAACACGACATTTTCTGTAAAATAATGGGCTGGTACCCGCTATGTTTGTTGTATTTTGAAAGACAAATCTGGCTTATTAGACTGATTAGATCAGGGGCTAATTTCATAGAGCTGCTAAGCACAAAAATGTGCTTAGCATGGAAATGTGTCCATGGCAAAAACAAGGTTACAGACCAAATTTTCACGTGATCTTTATTGTTTTTGATTGATAATCAGCTTTTTTTTTGCTTAGCATGAAAAACACGTAGAATTTTGTCTGGTAACCTGTTTTTAATGAGAAAGACTTTTTGTGCTAAGCACATTTTGGTGCTTATATGAAATTGGCCCTTGCTGTCAAATACTAACCCTTAAATCCGTTTATAATACACCTCTTGCTTGTTCTTTATCCTGGTTGGCTGAAACACGGTCACGTGGGGTTCACTCAGTCATATAGATTAGTGCTTGAAATTTAAGTTTAGTGCCCGACTGGGCACTACTAACATTTTTGACTTGTTACAGCGCCATTCGCAGGTTTGGAAGAGGCTTATCGTAAAACACAAAATGGCGGCTTCTGGCACAGATCACTGTCTTATCGCGGACCCGAAAGGTGTGTTATAAAACACATATAGACTGGCTTCGGCCTTTGGAAATATGACCTTTTCTAGTCAGGCACAGATGCGAGGGCACATAGACGTGCACTAGTGACCTCGTTCCCGGTCGATATGTGTATATTTAAAAAAAAAAATACAATTGTAGTGTAAATATCACCATTTATAAAGGAAACTAATCGCCAGTTGTATTGACAATAATGGTAACAATTCCACTTGCATAATCACAAATGAAATTACCTCGCCACACACTCCACCCAACAAAAAAAATGAGAAAAATTAGGGCAGAAATCTTGAGGCGAGATAGCGTACTTCCTGTCCCGGGATATCGGGTGTCTGTTAACACCGCCGTAGGGGGCGCACGGGTAATATCGCACAGATGTTTAGTGCTGTACCAGTTCAAGCACAATTTTGCAATTAAATTTGTTAAAACGGAAAGTTGACAGCGAATCTTCCGGGTGTAAATGTACGTCACAGCGTTGCCGCCAAGATGGCTCTGTACATACACGGTGGGATTTCATGATTCAATTTCAAGGAGCTGCTACTGCTAAGCACAAACAAAACTGCTTAGCATGATTCTTCCTCGACAAAAACATGGTTACAAACTAAATTGTCAAGTGTTGTATTAATGTTTGTGACTTGTATTCAGCTGGTTTTTGCTTATTGTGAAAAGTATGGTAACTGTTTTTTGTTACTGAGCAAGACTTTTTTGGGCTAAGCAATTTGTTGTGCTTAGCAGCTCCATGCGATTTGCCCAAAGTGTTTAATTGCTATAACACCGACTTATGATGTGTTTTGTATCTTCTAATTTTGTGGGCTCTGCTCAAATTACCCTCTCCATGGCAAAAAAAACCCAGAGAGTTAGGGAGTCACTATCGGCGCCATCTTGCTTGAATGCAATCGATTTTTGTGAAGTGACCGATGTCACTTTTTCTGAGTGGTTTTAACTCTTTTTGCAATAGTTTTAAATGGGACTCACTCTTTTGAAGTTGTTTTATAAGAAACTCGCTCTTTTGAACAGTAATGTTTTCACTTTTTTGTTGACGTTTAAGTAAGTGTACTAAATGTCGTGCTTTGATCCGGCGTGTCATGATTTTTTTCCCAGTAAGCCACTGGACTAAGTTTGTTCATTCAGATCAATCGGTTAGGTACAAAAAATTGTTTTCAGATTAAGTTTAGAGGATTTGTAAAGGGCTATTGTTTCACCTTGTTGTTGAGTTTCAGACTGCATTAATATAAAACGAACAATCAACGTGAACGAATGTACTTTTAAACTTGTGTCTGTAATGTTGTGCACTGTACATTACACGTTGGTTTTTTTCTTTTCTTTGTTAAGATGACACCTTTTCGCTTAAAACACCCACAACCAAAATGTATATCAGCGCTAGCAGCGTAAAAACACGACCGGCTCAGAACAGAAAAAAAGTGGGAAATGTAATTAACCAGATTTATGTCAATACAAAAGTCGGGTATTATTAATGGTGGTTCTGAGCGTTTAAGTGCGTCGACAAAAAAGACCGGGGCAGGCAGAGCGCGCGCCTCGCGGCAAGGCCGGTAAAGGGGGAGGAACGGGGCTTTACTCGGTACTCCTCACACGGTGGAGACGCGGTGATCAACCCGCTTAGCCGGAGTCTAGCGTGTCAATTTGACATATGGGCTGAGTCGATATTCTGGCGAGCCTAGAGGTTGCGAGTCGTCATCAAAGGCGAAGATCTTCATATAAGCATCTCCTTTTTGTCACTGAAGTCTCAAAATATTGACTATAAAACCAAGAACTACAGGTTATTGTACTGTTTGTGAGCATAAACAATATTACTTTTTTAAAGGTGGAGTTATATTTGCTTTTGTTGTAATAATTTGTGATTTTTTTTTTAATTATTTTTTTTTTAGTTGATTTGTTTATTGTTATTTGTGATCATTGATGATCGAAAAACAAACGATAGATACTATTCTTGTGAATGGTCCCTTGACGTTGTTCTTACCACCTTTAAAGGTAGGATACACTATTGGTAAGTGCTTGACAAATAATTGGTTGTATTTTATAGTGAATATCGTTTAACTGACCTGTCTAAAGGTTTAGAAACATGCTGAGAACAATTAAAGAAAAAAGCGTTCGTTTTCAACCGGCGTCGGGCAGTTGTTCGCAATCGCGATTTGTTATATAAAATTCAATTTTTTTCCCGAGCAATTACAGGATATCTAGCGCAATCATTTTGCTGGATGCCTACAATCAATATTTACTTTCAAATAAGTAAGATATTTCTTAATAATTCTGTTGTAAAAACGTTCAATTTCTGCAATGTTGTATGTGCTACCATTAAGCAAAACCGAAGTTTGAAAAAAAAAAAAATTAATTTGTTTTTAATCCAGTGTCTTCAGTTGAAAGCAAAATATTAATTTTAATTCTATCATAATGGCCCCTATTTATTATTTTTATTTATATGCATTCATTAGTATTCTCATTATCGGATGAACACAGTTTTAAATTTTGAGAAAACAAGAAATCATCCTTGCAGATTCTGCATTTTACGACAGTTCAAAGAACTAAACTGCGAACCACGCAAACAGCATCATGGAATAGCCGTCGGGGAAACCTAATCAAGGTGCCCCCCAAAAAACAAAACTGCCTTTGAAAAATACGACATTAAAATGTCTAGCTTGATGTATTAATGTCCCTTCCACGAGAAAATTGAGTTCTGTCCACGGGCAAACTTTAAACTTTTCCCCTCGTTGGGTATCGTGTCTGAATCACTGAAGCGGTTAACTCGATGCGACGTTCCCCCGCACACGGCGGGCGCGCTAGATCACCGGGCCTGGCGCGGCCGGCGTTGCGTAGCCTTCGTCCCGCTGATGAAAACATCAAACTAATTCCTTAATAAACCTGTCTTAGTTTACAGCATCTGGGGGTGAATATGTTAAGCAGGGGCCAATTTCATAGAGCTGCTAAGCACAAACATTTTGCTTAGCACAACAAAGTCTTGCTCATTAAAAACAGGTTATACCATCCTCAATTCTACGGGTTTTTCATGCTAAGCCAAATACCAGCTGATTATCAATTGAAAACAATAAAGATTCCGTTAAAATTTGGTCTGTAACCTTGTTTTTGCCGAGGACAAATTTTCATGCTAAGCAAATTGTTGTGCTTAGCAGCTCTATGAAATTGGCCCCGGGATGCATTCTTGTATAAGCGGTGCCAATTTCATGCTGCTAAGCACAAACATTTGCTTACCATGAACACACATCCTTGGCAAAACAGAGTTACACATTTTCAAATGTTCAGGTGGTGTATATTGTTTGTGACTGGTTTTCAGCTAAGCATGAAAAGCACATGCGGTTTTAGCTGGTAACTTGTACTTACTGAGCAAGACTTTGTTGTGGTAAGTTGTAAGCACATTTGTGTGCTTACAGCCCCATGGAATTGGCCCTTTGGTTACGATGCAATTATCGTAGACAAAATGTCATGTACAAAGAGGTAAGCACTTAAAGATAGCAGTCAGAACGACAATTTCCAGTCGATAAAATTGGCTCCAAAAATCTACACGTTTAAGATCATCTTATCTGCCTTTCTATAACAAATGTGAATTTTTGATTGTTGATATTTTGGGAAGGTTTATATTTTATGGCGATTAGAAAATGCTGTCTAATTATAAGGCTGTGCATTTTCGACTAATTTAGTATTCGGTTATTGAGAAATACACTTGACCGAATATCCGAATATTCGAAACACGCCGATTAGTTTTACGCACGTCAGCTGCATACAACTTAAAAGTATATTGGTTAATTAATCTCACGTGACCAGCCACTATCCTATTTATCTTCACTTGGGCATGCGTAATATTACCAAAAGTACCAATGTGTCCGGATTTCATTGTCTGAAATTCACGGAAGTCACTAAAAACTAACCAGTTTAGCGGTTATTGTTGTATTTTTCAAGGCATGCCCCAAACCCGGTTTTCCTTTTAACCTTGTCCTACGGTTAAAATAACCCAAAGAAAAAGACGAACGTACGTTAGTCGGATTCGAACCACAGACCTTTCGAACCATAGCTCTCATCTCTACCAACTATGCTATTGGCGAGTTGGTTGATAAACCGTTCTTTATAATTCTGTATAGTTCTTTAATGTTTATGAGTTTCCATTGTTCTTTCTCATGAATATACATTCACGCCAATTTGCTTAGCACAAACAAGTCTTGCTCAGTAAAAGCAGGTTACCAGCCCAAACTCTATGTGATTTTCATGCTATAAGCAAAAACCAGCTGAATACCAGTCACAAAAAAATATTCATCACCTGAAAATCTGGTTCGTAACCCTGTTTATTTGCCAAGGTAGAGTGTTCATGCTAAGCTAAATGTTGTGTTTAGCTCTCCATGAAATTGGCCCTGGATGCGGGAGCAGGTAGTTGAATGCTTACCGGTACTACTGCTCGAACATCGTTGGAAAGAACTTGGTCGGATTTGTCTAATTTTTAAGAGTGGATGTGCTTCGAATTGGATTCGCGCCAATTGCTGTATCTATTACTCCCCGCGTATATATTTATGTACGTCCCTGCAAGGCACGGCACGGAAAAACCGCTACAATCTCCCGCGCTATATATGCGCTTTGCCCCAAAATAATAACCGCCAAAGTACCGCGCGGGAAATCACGGTGTTGACTTAACTCGAATGCGACCAGCGCATTTTTCTTTCCCGCCAAAATTGGAACTTGCGTCTCAGGGATGTTTTTGTAATGAAGATGAAACGGGTTTGCCGCCTAAATGTAATCACTGCTAAATCGAAGGAGTAGGTTTAATATGATGTCAGTGTCTTTGGCAACAGGAAAAGATGGTAAAACGGGAACATTTATAGAAGGATATGAAAGTAATAATGACGGATATTAAAGGATTACAAAAAAAAATTGACACATTTTAAAAGCTTATAGGTTTATTACATTTGTGGTTTTTTATTTTCAATAAGTTTTTTTGATCAAGTTTGAATTTCAGTATCGCGTGATGGTTTTCAATTGCTAGTTTGCGGGAACATGATTTGTGCCGTATTTTTAAGTTTAAAAGTTGTTAATATTATATTTTTTGCCATAAGTATCTTTGTAATAATATGTTTTCTCGACATAGGTTTTTTCGAGAAAAGCAATGGTTGTAAAAACCTGACTTTTGAAAAAATCCGCCCCGATTTATAGAATTCGTCTTAAAGGGATCGTATACGTTTGGTAATTGGAACCCACTGTTTGTTTCAATTATATATAGTGATAGATATATACCATAAAACTAACCTGTACAAATTTCATTCCAAAAGGTGGTAGCGATTTTGAGATATTGCCGAAAATCTAGAGCGGTTATGTCCACGCAGGAAGAATAATCTGCATTGGAATACACAATCTGAGAAACATCACTGCAGTAACGCTTCTCAGATTCAAATTTTTAGAGATAAAAAGTGATATCTTTTTCCATAACCGCAGTACTTCGAAGTTAAAAGTTTCTAAAAATGCATTATACTATCCAAAGCTGCTGTACTTCTTACCAAGTAAGTTTTTATTGCCATTAAATTATTAAACGTATACGATCCCTTTAAAGTATTCACATCGTTTATCAAAAGATTGTTCGACTTTTTTGGTCGACAGATAAACTTCGATGGACAAATGATGCGGATGATATGCTGCGTCGAATCGATTCTTTATTGGCTATACTTACAACAAGCCACGGCGATCATCAATGGATTATGCAGAAAATGTGATTTGTAGCGAAATCCCAACCAATGATGACTGCGCGCGCGCGTGTGTGGACGCGCTTGTGGGTCAACCAGCCACTCACGGCTGGCTGTCCATCACCGCCTCGTCCGCAGGAGATTCCATTATCTAAATCAAAGGAAGACACGTTTCGCTAATGGAGGGCCCTGCACTGCGCGCCACATCAACCGAACAACGCCACTTCGAGACAAGAACGGCCAATTGTGTATCCTTTTCTTAATCCACCCCCATCGACTTCACGGAAGCTAAAAAAAGGTAAGTGGGTCTTTTAAAATTATCCTCTCGTTAAGCTATTTCCATTGTTTACAGTTCTGGGTCGACTGACTGGGCAACTTAGTGGGAAATTAAGTACGATAAGTCGACCATTTTGACTTAAAAAGACACCTTGGCGCATTGTACGAAAAAGATGTTAGGTAACGGCGCGAACGTAACACGCAACTGTCCTTTGGATAAATGCGCTTGATGGAGCGTAGCGCTGAATTATGTGTTCGGCAGATTTCTTCTTGTGCGATTTCGATAATTTGTATTATTGAGTCACTTCCATGAAATCGGCTTTACTGGGCTCTTTTCAAGTCGTAATTTGGTTATCGTTTGCAGCGATGAAAGCGACGAAAGTTGAACCAAAGTTCTAACCGTCTGCACTTTCCGCCCTCGAGTCTATACAATAATAATTCAAAGTGGTTGGCGAAAGTTGGGATGATTATTTCTTAAAGTGGGCAAATGGTCGGTATTTTTTTGTTTTACCAATGTTGGTCAAAATACCAACTGCCTATACAATCTTGATCAATTTCTACCCGATTTACCTAACCGTACAGTATTTCTACCAATATTGGGAAAAATATCATTACTTTTGAAATAACTTGTTTATCATGTGGTACAGTACACAAAATATTTCTTTCTTCTTTACGTTTTGGCCCCAAATTTCACGTTTTTTTATTTTGAAACACAAGTTTTGCTTTGATACTAAACTCAACATTTGAGAACCGTTAACAACAAAGCAAGCCGTATTATTTGTCGGTAAGCGAAACCATTTTCTCTCCGGAAATACCCGAGTTATCACGAACGTATCCGACTGTTAACGAAAGCATTCGGAAACATTTGGACTGTTTTGAAAACGTTTCTGTCACGTGATGGTATTGTGTAGTTACCTGACCTACTAGTCGGACTAGTAAGTTATTTTGGGGTTGGTTTGAAAACCAGACTAATTGTAATGGTGTTCTTTCTGTTTATGAATAAGCCTATATATTGGTGACGTCACATGTTGATGACGTCACACCAACTTTGACCTGCATGACCTGGGGCCAATTTCATAGAGCTGCTAAGCACACAAATTTGCTTAGCCTGACAATTTGTCCTTGGCAAAAACAAGGTTACAGACCAAATTTTTACCTGATCTTTATTGTTCTGGATTAATAATCAGCTGTTTTTTTGCTTAGTATGAAAAACATGTATAATTTTGGCTGGTAAGCTGTTTTTATTGAGCAAGACTTTTTGTGCTAAGCAATTTTGTTTGCTTAGCAGCTCTATGAAATTGGGCCCTGCATGAACCTAATGTTGACTTGGATACATTGTACACAAAAACCGTAACATTTACGGGAAATTACCTAGTAGCCATGGGTGTCAACGAATTCCCGTAAAATTTACGTCACCGTTAATTGGCGGTAAAAAAATCCTTACCGCCAATTTACGATGACCGTAAATTGGCGGTAAGGTGACCGTAAATTTTACGGGAATTTGTTGGCACCCATGGCTACTAGGTTATTTCCCGTAAATTTAAGGGAAATTTCACATCGACGTTATTGTGTTTGTTAGGATAACTTATACATAACGGCCGTTCTTATCGTACACAAGTGACAGAATTACACATTAACGTGAACAAAACATATGCGAGTTTTCACGGCAAACTTTCGTTGTCTGCCATTTTTTGCCGATAGTTGGTCCCCGCTCCACTAAACCATGCAAATGTTCAACTAGATTAGTCCAACCATCGTCGACTAGCGTTAGTTCGGTCAGAGTTAGTCGAACTATGGTTAACTATTAATAGTCCTTGATCGAACTTGCTCATAATAGTCTAGTAGTCAATACACTGTATGTTGGGTTTTTTTCTGGCCGGGACAACTGTGAACCACGTAAAAATGTAACAGCGCCCTCTCGCGGTAGCTTTATAAACAAGTTGGGGAGAATCCGTCTGGTTTCGTCTCTAGGGAACACGAATGCCGTACATTACTTTTATAATCTTCGAAAACAAAGGAGATTTACACCTGAATACCTCAATTCCGATCTGAATACTTTACAAAGTGTCTACGCGACTTACCTACGATTGAAAATGTATCCCTAGTGCTGTTTGAAGACTTAATGGGGTGATTTCCCGAACTGTAGTCGGAAGAGGGCGCCCTAACCTTTGACCATTAGGTTTGATGTGTTGATGTTATGATAACCATGTATCGGTAGAAACAATGAAGCCTTTTTTGTGTGTATAGCCGAAATTCTAATTAACAAATGTTACCTGTTTCAACCAAAAAAGTGTTTCAACAATGTGTTTTATTACAATGTACTCGTGAAGTCATTTCGGGGTGGATTTTGCCATTTTGAGGTTTTGAGTTTTTCTGAATCACGAACTATTAATCTACAATCTCCCTAAATTTGAACATAATTCGTCACCCAGAAGTGTGTTTTTTGCTGGTTTTTGTGAAACAGTTGTGTATGGAAATGATACGATTTTCTGAACTTCAAAGCTGTTTATCTCATAATTAGGTTGTCAGGGTTTTATCACTAAATCCTTCCCCAGGGGAGATAGGGTGGGGTACATATGTAAAATGATACATCATATTAAAGCTGAGAACCTAGAGAATTTGAAGAAAACAAAATCAATCTGAAAAAAAATGTCAACTTTGTCTGGGTTTTGTTGGAACAGGTCACAAATATCGATGCGCGATTGAGCAAAATGAGTCTAAAATCGACCCATGTCACCTTTAAGTGTCTTGTATTTTCATTTAAAGGGCATTTTATTTTGGTGACAAGTCCATGTTGATTTCAAGGGGAACCCCCTTCCTTGCGTTGAGAATTTACAAGGCTGCATCAACACAGCTTTCCTTAAAAGGAAACTTTGCTGAGTGCCGAGTCAAGATTTCGTCAGGTATTTGTTTTAAAAAAAGGAATAAAAACTGTAGTTAGTCGGTTTTTAATGGTTAATAATTCGGGTTCCCAATTCGAATAAAAACCTCTCGACTTGAAAGCGTTTTCTACAGTAATACCACAGAAATACCCTCTTAGTTTGTACAATTTTTTTTTTTGTAATGTTTACAATTTTTTGGTAAACAATTTATTAAAAAAAAAAATAATAATAATAATTTTTTTAACAATTAAAAAAAAAACAATTTACAATTTTTTTAAAACATTTTTTTTAAAACAAGTTTTTTTAATACAAAACAAACTGATGCCGCATTGTTTTCCTACTTTCCATACAATGGATACTTGCAGAATAATGAGTTTCCAATTTAAACTCCACCGCACGCACCCTTTAAAATAGCAATCTAACCGCTCAAAAACATTCTTCTCGCTACAAAACAAGAGCGCGCGAATCCGCGACAACCTCATCTGGTTTAATAACGGCTATTTGTCGCATTTGCTATGCCCGCCTGCGTCTGATCCTAGACCGTTCGCTTCACTGCGTTCCTTTCCCTCTATCTCCATCATTCCCATCGTCATATTTTATGAATAAACCTTCCTCGGAAGCCCAGCTCAGTTCCTCGCCTTCAATTTATTAGCGAAGTGGCAACACCATGTAGTGTTTTTTTATTTTTAGACCGGCGCGGTTTATTATTCTTCAGCATTTTTGATGTTGGATTATCGCGCGTTTTCACTCCAACGCCAACAGAAATCAAAATGCAAGAGCTAGCTATCGACAAGACAAAACTGATAAATTGTAGTGGTTTTTTCATCTGATCTTGCGAGAAATACTTACAAGATTTTTCTTCAGAGGCATGACTGTATAATACACGAAAGAAACATTAGGGAGACAATATCGGTATAAAGGAAAATAATTATTACTGCAAGGAAATTCTTCCAAATAGGCATTTGGGGAGACAAATTAGCGTACGTTTTTAGGTAATAAGGAGACAGTGGCACTTAGAGAGACATTTCAGTGTCTCCCTAAGTGTCTAGCTATCCTAAAAAAACGATATTTGGGAGTTGTTTTTGTCCTAGAACGACAGATTTGGGTCTAAATAGCATAAATCTCGAAGATCTTAGAGAAAAGGGTTAGGGCAAACAAGTTAGGACTGTTTTAAGTTTGTGTACATCTCTATGGGATTGTCTTCCCAAGTGCCTATTTGGAGGTAATTTGGAGTATCACACATCATTTTGCTTTTGCTGTCAGTTTGTTAAATGGATGGGTTAGGGTTTTATATTTTTATGGTACCTATTGTAACGCTGATATATTTAAAGTTGTGCGTTTTCCAACGCTGGTCGGCTGACCAGCGTTGGATAAATACCATTTCCATGGAAATTACGGCACACCAGTTGCCATAATTGTACAGAATGTTTTCGACTGTCATTGAATAACATCCCAGTATTAGTTATTTCATAATAATTTGGTAAACCCTAAAAACAGACTGGTTGAATTTTACCAACTGGGGCCAATTTCACAGAGCTGCTAAGCACACAAATTTGCTCAGCATGACAATTTGTGCTTGGCAAAAACAAGGTTACAGACCAAATATTCACGTGATCTTTATTGTTTTCGATTGATAATCAGCTGTTTTTTGCCTTAGCATGAAAAACCCGTAGAATTTTGGCTGGTAACCTGTTTTTAATGAGCAAGACTTTTTTTGTGCTAAGCACATTTTTGTGCTTAGCAGCTCTATGAAATTGGCCCCAGATTGGTAGATCTATGTTCAACCCATGATATTATGTTCAACCCAAAATAGTGGTCGGAATAACCAATGATATTGGTCATTTTAACCAAAATAATGGTCGAAATAACAAATATTTTGGTAACAACTCACCAATATATTTGTTGGAAACATACCTATCAACCAATTGGGTATTTTCAACCTGATTTTATAGTGTAGTTTAGTTTTGTTGATGTTTGCAAAATGTTGTATACCCTTTTAATGAATTTATTGGCTCTTGTTTTTTGTGTATACCGCCCTCAATAGATCAAGTTTGTTTAGACAATACGAAACGGTCAAGACATTGTCATTGCACACTGAATTAGTATAAATGAAGAGCATCATTCAGGCGAAATGAAATGTAGGAATTACATTTTAGTGATGAATATTTGACGAAAGCTTTTCTGCACACCCTGTAATTTATGTAATTTATGTTAAAGTACGTTAAATTATTGAGTGGTATCGCCGTTTATATAATGTTATCGTGGTTATTAGTTCGTTATATCACGGTTAAATAGACACCGTAGCAGGTTTAGGGATTCTAGTTCGTTTTTTTGATCGGTCGGTTGCATTTTTAAAAATAAAATGTCAAAGTTGTGTTTGGAGTGTCGTGGCCGGGCGGTTAAGAACTCGGTTTTCTGTTCCGCAGAGCGTGGGTTCGAGTCCCGGTGTCGACACGTGTGTCCTTAAGCAAGGCAATTAAACCACTATTGCTTCGTCCTTCGGATGGGACGTAAAGCTGTAGGTCCCGTGTGTTGTGTAATGCACGTAAAAGAACCCAGTAACACTCTTCGCTAAGAGAAGGGGTTTGCCCCGGTGTTCCTGGCAGCGCCTCGGAATAGGCAACTAGATAGATGGCGCTTTACAAATGCATCATGATCATCATCATCATAAAGGGGTACATACACTGCAATCCTGAAATCCCCTAAAATGTTAGGTTTTAGATTGTTTACTGATCCTATTTTTAAAGTCTTTTTGAAAGGGAACTAATCTAAATGTCTTAATGTTCCCGAGAAAAGATGAAAAAAAGCCACCAAAACATCCCTGGTAATTCGTACATCTGACGCGGCAGGCATTATTTTGGTTTAATGGATATTGTACGTGCTCCATGCACACACATAGTTAATATATGTTGTTTCTCGCACGTCCGCAGACTGCGATGCACTGGTTGGACTAAAATCACCGTTAGCGCCTAAACGGTTTGATTTGTTGACTCAAAAGATTACTGTTGAACCACGAAATTAATTCTCTCAGGAAAAATACAAAACGGTAATTTTTTTACAAGGTTGATTGTGTGGATGTTTATATTCTACTTTTAAAATAATCTTTTTCCCAAAATATTATTTTTTATAAAACGCGTTTTGTAGCCTATAGTCTGTACTTTGTATTGTATCCTTAAATGCTGTTGTATTATTTCAAGTGCTACACCAATTTGTGATATAACTTTCTTAAAAAATATGGATCACAATTTTTTCTTCTCATAAGCCGGTTATTTTAATGCAATGTGGTTTTGAGCGTATTCTAGGGACGTCTTTAAACAATATTGCTATTTTATTATTTTGTTTATGAAAGCCATGTGTTATTAGAATCAACTATATTTCGTAAGAGAAATGATGTTAAACTCTTCTTTATAATTGAATAGTTCAAATAATTTAGCGCGGAGTATGTGCGAGACGTGTGTGTTTACCGTAGTACGACAACTGCTCGCGTGAATTCTCTCAGCGGGTATCGAGGCTTCTCCTGACCCGTTGATAGGCGGTTTGCGCTCGGCGTAGCAATGCCCTTCCGCCCCGCTTCCTGCCCGGTGTGTCGTCGGTAGGCGTGCATGTTTAGAAGGGCCCTAAATTATGGCGTTGTGTCATGGTTGATATGTGGATATGTAGTATTGTGTCACTGAACGTCAAGATAAGTGGGGGTGGGGGTGGGGGGGGGGGGGGGGGGGGGGGGGGGTGGTTGAAGGTAGTGTTTCGGGAGTAACATCTAACTTTAGCTGACGATAAATCTACTATTTTGCTCGTGTCTGGCGACTAGGGACTAGCGAAATCTCCTTTTTGAAATCCAATAATTGTCACATTGCACAAACTGTATAGCACATTATATCGTGAAAATACGATCAGGGAAAGATCCAGGGGCGTGGTCCCCCCCCCCCCACCCCCCCCCCCCCCACCCCCACCCCACCCCCCCACCCACCCCCTTTCTTGCGTCCCTCGGGAAATCCCGAATTCGCGGCTGGCGATAGGCGTCTATGAGAATTACGTACACATAATTGTGATAAGTTAAAACACATTTTCTTGATTCTTACTTCAACTCAGGTTTTCGGTGGTACAGGCAAAATCGAGCAATCTGTGAAGTTTTACTTTGACCCCTCCTTCCCCACCACCACCACTACCCCCCATTTTGCCCATTTTGGTACTAAACGTGGTTTAAAAATCACTCACACTGCACGTGCTGTAAAGACAACGAACTGATCGAACTGATCGAACGCAATCGAAAACGACGGGCGTTTTAAACACGCCACATTAGCCGACTAACATGTGTTACGAAAGTCTGGGTGTTCTCGATACGCCGATATGAGCTCGAGGTTGTTGTGATTGAGGTTAAATGGATCATTAACCATTGACCTTCATGATCGAATAATCGCCGATCTGTGATCATCACATAATCGGAGTTGTTCTTCGTGGGTGTGGGTATATAACGGGTTTAACACACGGTGCGTTGCGCGCGACGGGTCTTGTGCGCGCCGTGACGTGAAACACGCACGCACACGGATGGCGGTTTTCGCGCGCGCGCCAAAACACACTCCAGTAATATTTCAGTGTCAATGTCAGGCACGCATGGTATGTACACGCAACGCGACGACATGCATGCTATGTTTATGTGTGCACTACAGTTACGGATGCGCGCGTACATCGCAAAGCTTGTCAGCAAATGGCCGCGGTTAATGCGATCACAAATCTTGCGCGCGAATCTTCGACAGGTACTGTACACACACAGTGCACATTATTGATACCTTTTACAAACAGCATGCGGTTACCTTTATAAAAGGTAGTATACACCATTTTGAACATTAAAGAAGAACAGAAAATACTGAATGATTACGAAATACCTTACTTTACTCCGAGTACTAAGTAATAGTCCCAAGCATGTCTAATCGAGGCCCGTGTGCGCCGTCATTTTCAAAAAAGTAGCACTAATGTGTATCAATTTCCAACGATTGTCGGCGACCATCGCTGGAAAAACCGGACTATTTTCAGATATTATACACCCACTTTATCAAATTTATATGCACATTTGTTTCTTAAATTGTCTACACATCTGTGGTGAGTGGGTGCAAAACAGCTAGTCTGGTTCATTAACTTGGTAATGTCTATGGTCTTCTCTGTCTGAATTGGGTCAGGGAACCAGACTACAAAAATAGTTTTGGTTTTCCCCTTGTTTTGCTAAGTATGGATGCAAATATTTTAACAGGTGCGTTGAACAAAAACTTGCTATACATTGGTCTCCCAAACAATTTTAATCCCCAAAAAGTTAATTCGGACGCGACCATACTTGCACTACAGACGCCATTAATTGGAGATGATATATCACAAACCAACGCACATAAACTGTATTGAACGGTTGGTGGCGCCTCGCACACACGTCATTATTTTTTTCTATATTCATATTCAAAAATGCAAGAGTGTTCATCAATACGGACGGCAGTTCTGGGACCAATATCATAGAGCTGCTAAGCACACAAATTTGCTTAGCACCAACAACTCTTGCTTAGTTAAACGGGTTACCAGCCAAATATCCATGTGGTTCGCCCTTAGGAAAAAACAGCTGAATACCAGTCACAAACGATATACACCACCTGGAAATTTGTTTTCCCACCCGGTTTTTGCTAAGGAAGAATTTTCAAGCTAAGCAATTATTTATGCTTAGCAGCTCCATTAAATTGATTCATGTTTCCTTCTTAAGATATTGTTTGTGTTTAGAAGTGTGGTTCTATTATACGTTTGTGGTGGCACCCTGCTATTCTAACTCTGACATCCGGGCCCAATTTCATAGAGCTGCTAAGCAAAAAAATTTGCTTAGCACAAAAAGTCTTGCTCATTAAAAACAGGTTACCAGCCACAATTATACCTGTTTTTCGTGCTAAGCAAAAACCAGCTGATTATCAATCCAGAACAATAAAGATCAGGTGAAAATTTGGTCTGTAACCTTGTTTTTGCCGAGGACAAATTGTCATGCTAAGCAAATTTCTGTGCTTAGCAGCTCTATGAAATTGGCCCCTGATTATATTGGTCTGTTTGAATCTTCCCAGATGCTCATATTTTGTTGTCATTCTGATGTTCCTACGACTGTTTCGTGGCCATTTTTTCTCAGTTTTTGTGGAAGGATTCTTGTCTATGGAACTTTGTTTTACTGCGAGACGATTGACGATAACTGACCGAAAGATCCGAACAACTTAATTTGTACTCGTATAATTATGTGTTTCCGTGTTGGTTCATTTTACGTTCACACCTCCACACCTCTCTGTATTACACAGACATCACGCTAACTTCTTTCTTTTCTTTGGCCGTTCGGAAGCCCATGAGGTTTTGCCCGGCCCAGACCTCAAACACCATTATGGAATAGATAAAGACACGTCTAAAGACAAACACCGGGGCGGCTAACCAGATCTAGCGGGCTGAGCGACGTGGACGCGGGGAAACAGCTCCGTTCCCCGGCATGCCCCCAGGGTCCATGCACGGTCAGCCTAGCGGCAGTAATACGGCGCCGCGGAGTCTGGGCTGCGCAGCGCTGTAGGCTGTTCGGCTGTTATACAATGTACGACATTTCTATTCCAAGTTCACGTTTCGTACAGTTCATAGTGCACGCAGGGCATATACAGCGGGCACCATCTATACTACTACTAGCCCTAGGGGATAAAATACGAGCCGTCGCCAGAATTGGTTTTCTACGATCAGTCAGGGTTTTGAGTCCAATTTTCTATTGGAAATCTGGAATTCATCTCAATCATCAATTATATGTTTGTTTATTAACAAATTGTTGAAGAAGCTCTGAAGAGATGTAGGTTTGTTAAATATAATAACAACATTGTGTTGTTGTTGTTGACGTTTCAGGCCGGTTTGTGTGATCGTCTTCCGTCGGTAATGGCGGTGGTATAACAGTTGTTTAGGTGATTGACTACGTACATGTACATGTAGAATCTTACACAAGTCAATACCCGAGTTAGAACGAGAAATAGGTGATAGGATGGTGTCATTGTCAGGGTTGTAGTCGAGTCCCTGCAAGTCCTTTCACAAGTCCTTTCGTGAAGCCAGTCACAAGTCCTTTCATAAAGGCAGTCACAAGTAACTAGATGAACAATGACAAAGGAATGCCTTTGTCAAAGCTGATTTGAATAGCTTGTGATTTGAATTGGAACTGAAGGACTTGTGATGGACTTGCAGGGACTTACAGGGACTTGCAGGGACTTGTGATGGACTCGACTACATCCCTGGTCATTGTTGATACAAACATAGAATCTGGCAAACAGTCAGAGTATGTCGTGAGAAAGATTTTCAGCCCGTCGTCTGTTGTCGCGCGAGTTATCACCATTGAGTTAGTCTTACATACGCACTGTGGACCTCCGAACAATAACGTCCACAGGATGCGGGAAGAGGTTACGGTTTGTGGACTTGGACAGGTCCACAGTCCGTTTTGCTTCTCTGAAAAAGGCTTTAGAGGAAAAACGGGTTAGGGTTATATATAGAAAAGGTAAAAAGGGCAGCTGAGAGGCCCAGAATCGAAATAGGAGGTTAAATTTGTTTGGGGAAGCGAGAAAAATGAGTATTTAGTCAAAGAAATGCCCACCGTACGTATGTAAGGTAAACCTGATTGTGGTAAACGGGGTTTGAGAAAGGGCTGATTTTTATTTTGTTTACTGTAACTGAAACAGATTTGTAATTTCTTTCCATCCATAATTAGCGAATTTCCAATGATCATTAGAGTTGTGTGGATTTCCCAAGCTAATTTACATGTTTTTTCAGAGGTACATACATAGAAAAGGGATTATCTACGGTCAAAATACAAGCAGAAGTACCGATTTTAGGGATAAAACTGAGACGTGAGTACTAGCCAACCATTTCTTATAACATTCTGCGCGATTTGTCCATTTTGAGATAAAACCTCGCAGCCGGAAGCTTCGTGGGATTTCCAATTCGTTCATGCCGATGCCGCCACAATTGTCACCACGCCCCCAGGCGGTATAAATACACCCTGCCCTTTTTATTATTATTATTATTTTTTTATTTTTTATTTCTTGCTATAATAATAGCCAATAGTTCAGACCCAAGTTCACACTATTCAAGATGGCGTAATAATATGCAAATTGTACACCACTTCCGGATTATGGCGGTCGAAAGTAAAATAAACCACAACAATTGATCGAGGAAAAATAGGCCCCGTTATCCGCGACTCGCGCATTTGATGTGAGTTTTTGTGTGGTTTTCTTTGCCTAGAGTTCACACTTTTAATTAGTGGGTTAGTGATACATAATGCAATGCCGCAGTCGACTCGACGTATTGGAACTAAACCATTAGTTGAGTCAACAGCGCCCTCTGCAGGTGATTGTCAATAAAGCGTGTGAACAATGCGACATCGTGAGTTGCTTTAGTGAGTTGTACGATAAGTCACAATCACCCAAATAATAATAATGCAATATTACCGATAATGCTATTACCTTAGTTAGATTTCCCATGGACTTGTGCTTAGAAATCTAACTTTTCTGACCTCTTACCCAACTTAAAGGGATCGTATACGTTTGGTAATTGGAACCCACTGTTTGTTTCAATCCTATATAGTTATAGATATATACATGTACCATAAAACTAACCTGTACAAATTTCATTTCAAAAGGTGGTAGCGATTTTGAGATATTGCCGAAAATCTGGAGCGGTTATGTCCACGCAGGAAAAATAATCTGCATTGGAATACACAATCTGAGAAACGTCACTGCAGTAACGCTTCTCAGATTCAAATTTTTGGGGATAAAAAGTGATATCTTTTTCCATAACCGCAGTACTTCGAAGTGAAAAGTTTCTAAAAATGCATTATACTATCCAAAGCTGCTGTACTTCTTACCAAGTAAGTTTTTATCGATTTATTATTGTTATTATTGAAAATGATAAGAATCACTCGAAAGCGCCCTTGTACAACACTGTCAACATATTACATTAGTCAAAATGACGTAAATTAGTCATAATTATGAGGCATTATTTTGACTAAAATTAGTCAAAATGATGCCTCATAATGACCAATTAACGTTATTTTGACTAATGTAACGTTTGGCACTGTATCTCGCAAGCCTTTAAGAAACCTGCAGAGAGAAGACAATGAGAATTTATCAGTTTTAGAGGTTGGATGAAAACCCCAAAATTATTTTCCTGAAGAAAAACCACGGAAAGTCGTAGATCTTTCAAATAATTAACAACCACCCCTCCGCCTCCACTACACAACAAATCAACAACATTGATCACAGTTCACGAAAAGGTCAATAGTTTAATCCAAGCTTTGCGGTCATAATTTCCGGATTGGGCTTTAAAAAAATGAGACTTCAATATTTCGCCGACTTTATAAACTAAACCGCAATCGCCCGTCCATAGAATTAACAGCAAGCCGGAAACACCCAGTAAACATTCACACCGTCGTGGCGCGGAACAGGTAAAAAAACCGCGCAAACAGCAACATAGCCAAACAATCGTTGGACCTCCTAAAATACAAACACTTTATTGAAAACAATGCCCGACTTACACAAACGGAAACGCTCTATTAAAAACAGCAAAAACCCTGGCTAAAAAGAAATTAATAAGATGACCTTTTTTTTAATGTAATCCTCGTCTTACAAAAACAGATCGGTAGCAAGTGTGGCGTCGGATTAAAATGTAATTGTCCGGAGCGGTCGGACAACAAAACACCTTTGGCTAGTAATGACCATGGGTTTAATCCGTTGTGGCAAAAAAAAGGGAGGGGGGACGTCTCGTGGGAGAAAGAAAGACATTTTTTATGGTTTGGAATAAATCTTGCCTCGCTTTAAGTTGAAATAAGTGTAAAGCGGGGTTCTAAGTAAACAGAATCCTGGGGATGGGAAGCCATATCAGCGGCTGGGATTCAGTTATTGGCGGTCATTTGTCAAAGCCCCACCCGCTCCGAAACAAGAATTAGCATATTTTGGTTGACACAGCATGCCTGCTGCGACCAATAGAATCTTCAATATAAAAAAAGCTCATTTTATAAGTGCAATTCGGTCTCATCAATTAAACATTGAGCAAGATTTTGTCTTAGTTTTTTCTTCCCCGTTTTAAAACTCGTTTTATTTTTGTAATACAACTGAATAAAAGTCGCTGTTAGTGTTTGAAAATCACGGACAACTCAACCTAACGTTAACATTATAGTGTTCCCATTATCTTTAACATACTATTTTCCCAGGGCAATAGTTTAGCGATCATAGCGCCCAGGGACAATAGATTCTATTGGTGGGTTTCGCTATTTTAGTTCAGACAAAGCCAAAGTCTATACGCGCCGTAGGTCGCTCGACCTTGAGACGCCATTCAAGGCGTCAACACAAGTTCGTTCCACCCCGGTATAGCAAAATATAAACTCTGGGTCAAAGTTATTTTGTTTTCAGCCTGACAAAATTCAAGCGTCTATACAAAAATATAAAAAAAAAACTAAACAAAACACCGCCCTAATTTGTTCTAACTTAAAAACTCCTGAGCAATTCTTTTTTATCAAATAACCACAAATCAATATTTATTAACTCCCGGAGAATCCAGGCATACTCTTTATTTTGCCAAAAACAGTGATTTTATAGACGAAATTAAGCAATTATTGATGTCAACAATTGATCGAAATAAATATTGCACTTTTGTGTAATTGAATAAGTTGACCAGCACGATTACATTTGAACATTTCATTTATTTGCTGAACGTTAACGAACATGGACATTATGTACACACCAAACGTGGAGAAATGATGACCAATATTATTTGAAATAATTGTTGTTGTAAAAAAAAAATTGTTTTTTTAAATCGCGCTACAAACCCGACTTGGCTGTGTAGAA
The DNA here is from genome assembly GCA_037893245.1 of Crossaster papposus. Taxonomy (NCBI): domain Eukaryota; kingdom Metazoa; phylum Echinodermata; class Asteroidea; order Velatida; family Solasteridae; genus Crossaster; species Crossaster papposus. The sequence continues at coordinate 930,677 of JBAIAA010000678.1, read as the reverse complement.
GTGCACGTTTTTGGAAACTTATGCTGAAAAATGGCGAACCTTTACATTGTTAATCAGTGGTTATTACCGAAAAGTGCTTAGCAGTGACCAAACAAATATACAAAGGGGGCTTTCGTTCTGTCTTGAGTGTAATTTGCGAGAATAATGTAGGAATATTGACAGATTAAACCATCGATTTGTGTTCACTTGTATCTTAACCTTTCTTAAACATGTATTGCGAGTTGGTTGATATTTTAGTTTTCTTTGTTTAATTTCCCGATTTTCTATGAAGGTTACTTTCCTAATTATCACTCCAATGTGAAATAGACCCATGCTTTGTTTACACGTTTCCTATGAGCACCGGCGTCTCGACTTCGTCTGGCGTCCCGACTTCACTCCCATAGGAAAGCGCATAATGTAAACAAAGTCATACGTCATTAGGTCGATCTATCTAGGGTCTATTGAAAATTGCAAAACGATCTGTCATTTTGGCATGGTACCACGCTTCGTTGCCTTCAAGTTCACGCCGCATAGATAACGGAACCCGACTGTAATAACGCACACTTGAACTGACCTTCAACCTAGCCACGTGACATTACACATCCCCCACGTGACCAACAATTCAATCGGTGCATTTTGTGTTCAGAGGGTCGGGAGAGAATGAGAGCTATGGGGAGACTCGTTAATATTATCATACATTGCGACGGGCCTGGGGATAAGTTGAGCGGGCCCGAGTGATCGTACCGCCCCGGTCCGTAGCGATTTAATCTCGGCGATGCTACCTTTTTACGCTTGCCTGGACTTAGCAATCTCGGTGTTCAATGACAATCGAATGAAAGGCTGGAAAAAAACCGGCGCACTAGTACACTATCGCAGTAATTCGTCCGGGTTGTTCTACGGATCTATCCCCACAACCCATGTTATTCGGCAAAGGGGAAAGAAATTGAAAAACAGGAGATTTGTATACTTGGAAATTAGAGTCTGCTTTTTCTTCTGTCTTTTGTTTTGTTTTCGCCGACTGAACGTTTGCGCTGAATTAAACAACGACCAATTGAAAAACAGTGGGAAATTGATGACTGTTCGTGACCTTGTGGTAAGACTAGTCCTTGTTCGTTTAAAAGGACGGCTGCACTGCTGATAAAGGTCACTGCAAGTCTAACTTGAAAATGGTGTTTTCTCGTCTGTTTTTTGTTTGTTTCTTTTTCATTTCTTTTTGTTGTGGGAGGGAGAATGCTTATTTCTAATGTTTATTTTTAAAAGACGTGATGTACGCCATTTTGTTTTCTTTTGAGGATCCTGTGCTGTTTTTTAAACCTCTGGCTTCGGCTTCGTCTCTTACTCTTAGCTTATTGCTAAACCGCACGAATTAAGCCTGAGACAAAAACGAAGCTGGGGTTTGGAAAAAATGGCCCTGCTGTCTGATGCACGCGCGCTGCCTAAAATACAATTGTCGACGACTGTTGAAGTTTGTCGGCTGTTGCAGTTTGACCATAGACATGGAGAAAAAAAACCTCCATGTCTATCGTTTGACGGTTGCTAAATTCCGACGGCTGTTGTATACATTTAATCTAAAATGGTCTTTGAGTAACATACACTGTTTTTGTTTGTTATATTTATAAAACACACACAAAAAAAACAACATATAATGATTTTCAAATACATTCAATCACAGTAGAAATTGCCATATGCCTTTACAACTCGTTTCTTACGATAAAAAAAAATATTCTGAACTTAATTAATTAATTATTTCACCATAAAACAAGCTCCCAATAACCCCGGTGCCCAGCGGCAAAATAAAATCCAAGAATTTCCGCGGACCGATGGCGACATCGCGGCGGCGCCGGCAACGCTCCGCCGTCGAAATTGACCCCGGTGTCGGCGGTGGTTGAGCGGCGCCGACGCGGTACTGTCCCTGCCGAGTGAAGCGGCAAAGCACCCCGCGTTTTGATGTGACGTCTGCACGCGCCAATTAACACGAACAGTCGTTAATGAAATCAGAGTTGAAAAAAACCCCAGAATTTGTACTTTTTTTCTTTAGACAAAAAGAAAATCACGAAGCGAATGAAACTTTTTGCGTTAAAAAGAAGTCGGTTCAGCAAAGTTAAGCCGACTCATATTGTAATAAAGTAATGACATCTAAGTCCTTTTTCCATGCTGTTATTTTTATTTAAGTTTATATAATTTGTAAGTTGTGCATTTTTATAGTTTGAATCAGAAAAAGTTCAGCAAATGTTGCTAGACAACTAACATGACAATGTTTATCTCTTTGAATGTTGTATATTCCAAGAAAATAATATTCTAAGATTGCGATTTTGAATCAAGTACTGTTTGAAATTTTCAAAAAATTGTCTCTGAGGCGGATTTGTGGACTTTTGGGGTTATTTCCTTTAAAATGACAGCTTTCCAGAAGGAATAATTTCATAGGGGGTTTAGAGTCATTAATATCTTCACATCAAACCTTGACCATTTTGGATAGTTGCAAATTGTATACTGTCCCGTTAACACAGTCAAAAATATGCATGAACGTAATATATATAGCTCTGACTTTTCTTAATAATAACGATTGCCAAAAAACGTCAACACATTTTGTCCAAATTGAAATTTAGACCTATACTACGGTGCAATTAAAAGTTAACACTTCAAATGGTAATAGGAAAACGGTTTTCCATTTTGTGAAAAATTGTAAAATTTGGTTTCCCAATTGAGAAAAAGTGTGAACAAAATTTCCCATTCTAAGGTTAACTTTCTATTGCACTGTACTATAGACTATGTATGTTAAACATGGCACGTGGAAAACTGAAGGAAAAAAACCATCAAAATCTACAGTTGTGGGCCTAAAATAACTCAATTATATCGATGTATTTTGCATTTCTCACAGCTAACATAATTCTTGATTTACCCTGATTGGAAGACGCTAACTTAATCATTTCGTATTAAGATTTGCGTTTCACTTCACTTCTTTAAGAAAACTGACTTAATCTCTCATGGGAGCCAACGAAATACAACAGCGCCCCCAGCGTCCGGTAACGGTTACTGTTCGTTTCTCAATCCCCTGCTCGTAGTCTGTTCTCAAGACGTGAATGTAGGGTTTATATGATGTATATCTCATCTAACCCTAACCCTAACCCTAACCCTAACACTAACCCTCTCATGTGCATTACAAATATTTCACACCCTATGTATCTCGGTAATTACGAAAGAAATATGGCAAATTTTCTCGGAAATCATCGTCTAATCCAGAAACGCCTTCGGTTAGAGGAAGTGATTTTTCAAATACACAGGCATTTTTTTTTGCCGCAATTGTGTTATCGGAGTTCGTTTCTTAACCGCTGACCGAAATCTGGGCCATTTCACAATGTTTTTTTTCGTTATACAAATCGGGAAGTTATTTAAAATCATAGTCAATAATGAGTCGAACATAAACCAATATCGTCATGTCAAAAACAAAACTCTAAATTATTATTATTATGAAATACCTATAACTGTAAGTGTATAACAGTCCCAATATTCCTGGAATTTTGTAGCAATTTCCAAAAGACGTGAATAAAAAGCTTGTAAGGCGTTTCTTGAAAACGGTGAGAGATAAGGCGTCCATGGTGTGATGGGAATAGTGTTCCATAGTTTGGGGCCGACTTTTGAAAAAGATTTATTCAACGAGATTTTGAACCTGTAGGAATTGATGGAAGATTATCATTGGAAGATCTTAGTCCAGCCAGGGGCCAATTTCATAGAACTGCTAAGCACAAAAAAATATGCTTAGCATGAAAATTTGTCCTTGGCAAAAACAAGGTTATTGACCAAATGTTCACGTGATCTTTATTGTTTTTGATTGATAATCAGCTGGTTTTTTGCTTAGCATATAAAGCACGTAGAATTTGGGCTGGTAACCTGTTTTTAATGAGCAAGACTTTTGTGTGCTAAGCAAAAACTGTCCTTGGCAAAAACAAGGTTATTGACCAAATTTTCACGTGATCTTTATTGTATTTGATTGATAATCAGCTGGTTGTTTTGCTTAGCATGAAAAACCCGTAGAATTTGGGCTGGTAACCTGTTTTTAATGAGCAAGACTGTTTTTGTGCTAAGCAATTTTGTTGTGCTTAGCAGCTCTATGAAATTGGCCCCATACCTGGCTGATACAAAGTGAGCAATTAAGTCACACAAGTAAAGAGGATTGTTCGTAGTCTGTGTTTTTCACCTTGAGATAACAAACAAGATGAGAATGGCCATTTTATATTAAATTTATTGTCTGTTGACATCAACAGAATTGCCAGAATTCAATTTTTGAGGCTAGATTTGTTCAAAATCTGGCAATTATCCCACGTTCCGACCACTCACCTCAAACACAAGTTGGAGATAACTCACTCCGATTTAAATTAGATTTTTTTTTCTCGTAATTGCAAGAAAAACCTCAGTGTTTTCCCTCCTATAGAGTAATAATGGTTCAAAAGCGAAACCCGGAACAAGATGAACTAAAAAATAAACGACAGAAAGAAAAAGATTTTGACGGCAGCTCCGGGCAATAATCTATACAAAGCGGCCCTGAGAGATATCTGTCCAGAAACACATTAAAAAGCTGCGGCTGTTGCGTGTCGTCTTGGTGATGGGATATCGCACCCGTGCTACGTTTACCCTGAGATGTAACGCGCGTGCGTAACCGCGTAAGAGAATATTGTATTAGTACAGGGCAGTTTTGTCCTCGGTAAATCGAGCACGCAGCCGATGACAGTGACCGGTTCGCGCTGGATATATTTCCAGTTGAGTCCACTCATCACGTGATGCATGGACTCTGCGACTGAGTATTGAGGGGTACAGGAAATTGGGAGGGGGAAGTGGGGAAGGGGGAGTCCAGAAGGTGACTTCGGAAGCCTTGCGTGCCAAGCTGCGCAGTTGATATTCATTATAGACATGAGTGAGAAAATACGATCACACGAACTGGATATAGACACGCGCCGATATAATTATCTTAAACACATTATAGACATGTGTCTTGTAAATACGATAGAGACCCCGAAATATTGTTTTAGGGGGGGGGGGGGGGTAAGAAGGGTAAGAAGGGGAGAGGCTAGAACGGAATTGTGGGGGCATAGGCATGACTAGTATTTCGATTATAAGGAGACGTCGCAATTTTGCCGGATGAATTCGGTTGCCTTTTACGCAGTGACGAGAATAATTCATAGCCAGGGGCCAATTTCATGGAGTTCATACACACACATTTTGCTTAGCATGAACATTCCTCCTTGTTAAATACAGGGTTATACAAATTGTTAGGTGATGTATATTGTTTGTGACTGGTATTCGGCCGTTTTTTCTCGGCATGAAAATCACATGCAGGTTTGGCTGGTAACCTGTTTTACTGAGCTAAATTTGTGCTTAGGAATTAGCCTCTCGGAGCTTATGAATTCTCTGCCTTTACAAAGCATAACATGATATATGTTGCACTTGTTTACTGTATTTGTGGTTGAGGTGTACAGGCGCTGCATACGTTGTGTGGACCTCTGAACAAAAGATGTCCACGCAGTGCAGGTATAGTGAAGACACTGTGTGGACTTGCCCGTCCACACATGTGTGTAAACACCTTAGACCGTGGACCCCCATTGTCCTCCCGTTATCCCTCTTTTGTTTGTACTCTAACCTTTTCAGGAGACCTCCTTAGGATTTGTACACGATTTGGAATCGTGGACCTTCTGCCAATCGTGAACCCAATGTTTGCTACCAAATTATTTTGTCCGACGTCCACAATGGAAGGTGTTTACACACTCATCCATAATCATGGATGTAGTCGAGTCCATCACAAGTCCCTGCAAGTCCCTGTAAGTCCCTGCAAGTCTATCACAAGTTCTTCCGTTCCAATTCAAATCACAAGCTATTCAAATCAGCTTTGACAAAAGCATTCCTTTGTCTTTGTGACTGGCTTTATGAAGGGACTTGTGACTGGCTTCACGAAAGGACTTGTGGACGGACTTGCAGGGACTCGACTACAACCCTGTCCAAACACCTTCCATCATAGACCCTATTATTGTCCCTTATTTGTTTGTACTCTTAACTTTTCCAGAAGGCCCCCCGTAGGTTTTGTACACGATTTTTCCATCGTAGACGATTGGCCAATCGTGGACCCTTTGTTTATGTCTTAACCCAATTGTCCCTAGTCCACGATTGCTAGTGTTTACAAATATTCGAGGTTTCTCCCTGGTTAAACAGAGGTCTATAGGTAAAACGGGGTTAGGGTTAAAGGGATCGTATACGTTTGGTAATTACTCCAAGTATTAATGGCAATACAAACTTACTTGGTAAGAAGTACAGCAGCTTTGGATAGTATAATGCATTTTTAGAAACTGTTCACTTCGAAGTACTGCGGTTATGGAAAAAGATATCACTTGTTATCCCCAAAAATTTGAATCTGAGAAGCGTTACTGCAGTGACGTTTCTCAGATTGTGTATTCCAATGCAGATTATTCTTCCTGCGTGGACATAACCACTCCAGATTTTCGGCAATATCTCGAAATCGCTACCACCTTTCGAAATGAAATTTGTACAGGTTAGTTTTATGGTATATATCTATAACCATATAGGATTGAAACAAACAGTGGGTTCCAATTACCAAACGTATACGATCCCTTTAAATTTGAATTGAAATGTGGGTTGAAATACTTTTCATGATGCGAGTAAAAATAAGTATTTTGGAGAAATTTCGTTCGGGTTCAATAAAGCGGAAAAACATCATTTTTAAAAGGGATGGTGGGATAAGTGAAAAAAACAAAATCTTGCTGTTTTTGTTTTTATTGAGACTGCGAACAGTAATGGATTTTGGCAAGATTTCGTATCGATTTTTCCTTCAGCGGGGCTGTGAGTGTACTCTGGGCGGGCTCTGCGCGCTTTCAGACCCCCGGGCCATATCTTGCGAATTCCCGATGGTCCGGTCCCGGTCGGACTATATTTTGCCTCCGGACGAATAATTCTAACCGTACATTTATCGTGCATTACTTTAAAAATAATGACTGATTCTAAGTTCTTGTAACAACTTTTATATCTTCTTATTATTTTCGGATAGTCTCTTTTTAAACTAGGTGGAATATACTTTTTGCAGTTATTCAAAAAGTGACCAAGCAAAAATACTTTTAAAAAGCTTACTTGTTGTAAAGGTATTAATGATTCTAAACTACCTGATTCTAAACTCCCTTGAAATCATTCTTTTTTTCATTTTCTTTTTCTTTTCATTTTCTTTTTCAAGAAAATAACAACAAAATTACATGGGCTCTCGACAAAATATCCCTTTTTTCTTTAAACCCTCGTGTTTGGTTTAGTGCACGTTAATATTATGTAATGTTATATAATACTTTCATTTGAGTGTCTAGATACTTCAATATGTTCGAGTTTTTGCTTCAATTCTTGTATGTTTCACTCAACATGAGACCGTGAATTCTGCTCCAAAATCTTTACGCTATTCAAACTCCTCGTGAATAATTTGCTCTTTCGATCGTTGTCAAGATCGTTTTCGAGCGTTTCGGCTGATCACCCCCGTCGCATCTCCTTGTCTACAACACTGACAATCCCCTCAGGGTATTTAGGCACATCCCCCCCCCCCCCCCCCTCCAAAACAAAAGGGAAAAAAATAGAAAAAAATGACTGTGTAAACTGCCCACAGGCTCTTTCGCCAGGAAGTAATCCAAATTGAACCATTTTCACGGGTTTTAAACCCAAATTTGGCCGGTTTGCTCCGTGCCCAGTCTGGAGCTGACAGCTCAACAGGGGAGTACAAGAGATAAGGGTTTTTAGTCCGGGTCCCGTCGCGTCGAGGGGCACATGAACCCTCCAAGCCAATGCATAGCGACAGGTAGTCGCTGCTATAGGGCATTATGCAGACAGTATACAGAGCAGTTGTCTAGTTTTTTGTTCACTTCTTCCTTTTTTGTCTTTGCAAATCCATATAGATCCTACACGGATCGCCGATTTCTTGGATTTAGTTCTGTCAATGGAATCAAGTTTGTGTTATGATCTGTGCAATTGTGTCGATTCCACTTTCTTCTAATTCACAATCACTTATTTTGCATGTCTATTTTTAAAGGTACTTTGAATCATCTGTTTTTGCGCGTTTTGTTTTGGTAATAAAATAATGCTATTTGTTTGGCTCGGCTATTGTACGTTTTTCATTCCTAAATACTATTGGTCAAAACGTCCGAACAATTGAGTCAAATATTTACAATTGTCTACCGAATTATTGTACGATTGTACCTCGTGCTTTTAGGAACACTTCCGGTGAGCGAGTATGTTTGTGGTATGTGCCGACGCGGTTCTAATATCTTCTAGTTATATGGAGATTGACACGCGCGTTGTGCCTACTTTTCGGCGTCGCTGAAGTGTGAATTTGTAACTATGAATGCGGACTCCTTTGTATAGCACATGCCGTGTAGAAGATCAACCAATGAAATGGTAAATTGGGACAAACTTTCGACCAATAGGAATGACTAAACTATTCAAAGTTTAAAATAAGTTACAGCAATAACATTCGTTAAAATCCTATAACAAGATATACACCAGACTGGAAGTATTACTATTAGCGCCGACCATCGTTTGAAGAAAACCTGATTTTTCTTCAAATACTGCCCCAAATTCACCAAGTTTTGTTTGCAATGCAGGCGCTTAGGATAGTGTTCGGTGTAGCCGATTGTTCGGTATAGCGGTGTTTAGTTTAGCGGCGTTCCACTGTATAGAGTTGGAATGGGTAACTAGTCCACTCCAAGGCATTAATAATGCCTCAAATGTAATCCTGTCACCAGCCTTTTCGCCCCGTCATGATCCTTCTAAAAGATGACACACTGTCAATATATCTCTGCAGATCTATAGATCGCCACTAACTCACAAAAATAACAACAGACGGTAACAAAAAAGTGCATCGGTGTTTTCGCGCGTTTTTTTATTTGGCGCCGGAATGCCCTCCCCAGCGTGAATCCTATCTCTTAGTTCATAATTAAAGATATCGTATTGTTTTCGCAGCTTTGGTTTGCCGGATCGATACAGGTTTTTTTTTTTTTTTTTAAAGAAAGATGTGTTTGTGTCTTTTTTGTCGTCTTGTTCTTCTGAGCGGTTTGGGCGCTGACGCGCCGCCGGGTAATTCAGCTAATCCACGGGGCTATTAGATTATCGAGACACGGCCAAGACCTTGGCTCGGCGCCTTACCTGTAGGCCAACACGGAATGATGAAGCGTTGATTTGACACTTCTCCGTTTAGAGCCTTCTTTTTTATTTCAGAAGATTGAGAGAAGACGAGTTTATATTATACAGTTGCACGAAGCTCATTTTGCTTGTATAATTGCCGATCGGTTTGAGGCTTCTGGCGGGAAAAAAAAAGACTTAAGTGGAATTTTGACAGTCGCCTTGTGGCGATTATATCCTGCAATTGTCGTTAGATAGATGTGTGCTTTTGTTACCGGCGTTTTTAAGTTCGTTTGTGTGTTTGTTCAACCGTAATGCATTCGATCAGCCTTGAAAATAATCATTGGAATACGATTTTGTTAAAAAAACAAAAAACGGCAGGCAACAGTCGTAGGAAGTAACAGTTGATTAAAATATCAAACGGACCGAATTGTTTATCGCATAGCTATTTTATGTCTCTGTAAAATTCCATTGTAAAATTGAAATTCAATTTTATTTTTTTATTTTTTTATCTGACATTAGCTGTATGCAAACTTGCTTCTTTTTTTTAGCGCCCAAGATAAATTGTCAGTTTTCGTTAAAAAAAAGATACTCCTATTGTCCAATGTATTAAGGAGGTATTCGATTGTTCGCTGAGTTGTGGACCGCATCGTATTAAGCTATTGAGATTAATCTTCGGTGTTTGAGTGTTTTGTTTAGTGGGTGCAAGTGACACCCCTCTAAGGGCCTTAGTGTACCCCCGCGGGTGAGACGAATTCCAATAGCCAGCTCAATCCGACCAACAAAACAAACCAGTAAAAGAAGACTTCTTCGATAGCTTAACAAAAGGCAGATAAATCCTCTCTAAGACGTGGGTAAAGAGAAAGAAAAACAGACTCATGGTCGATCGACTGAAACAATGATGCATTAGTCTGAGACACTCCGGGGCACACGTGGTATTGAGCGTAACAGCTTGTGGGCCTATACCGTGTAATTAGCCGTGTTGTCGGCGGACAGTAGCTGACAAAAGCCGGTCGGGATCACTTTTCCGGTGAATAGATTCTTCTTTTTTTGTTAACTGTTTTCGTGAGAGGATGCTGAATTAAACCGCGGCCGTTACCCCGCTGTCAACCTTGAAGCTCTGCTTGTCAGAGATCGTTCAGACCATCAGATGTAGGCCTATAGGCTGGGTAATTGAAGCTGCTTTATCAATGGAAAAGGAGTTAAAAATCGACAGAGTATTGATACTTTCCTTGGAGATTAGCAACACACTTTGGGCCCCCTTCACGTTAATGTCCTTCCCAGGTGACCGAGAATCGTTCTAAAAATAATAAAAAACGTAAGTAACGTGTATGATTACGCTGCTTCCCAATAAACACTAATTGGTTTGTCACTCTGGTCTCGTCTGCACCCTGGTCAAGTCTTCGATGAAGTGAGTAAGAGTGCTATGGCCTATGGTCTAGAGCATTGAATTCGTGGCCTATGGGTGATTCTGCAGGTTGTGGGTTCGAACCCAGCTGGGCTATAACACTTCCACTCTAATATTGGTAGAGGCAGTATTCATGCCTTGCAGTGGACTAGTTACCATCCCAACCCTATTCCTGTGAAGAGATCAGATTGTCTTGTTTCAGTGTGAGGGGCTGGTTCTTCCACACTTTCCTCTGTGGCCACACCTCGAGTGACCTTTGACCTTGCGATAGGCGACCTTATTAACAAAAAGTCAACAAGTACTTCAACATGAATTAAACTAGTTGCAACTATCGTCCACTTTCACACAGTCGATGTATCTCCTAAGAAAAAGCTACATTCCAAATGTGCAATACATAATCTGCCCACAAAAAGACAAAGGGTTTAAACAAGGATTAGTTTGAGACAAATCTTGAGTGGATTTTGTTCCGATGCCAACAACATCCAAACTTAATCACCCTATGGGGAAGGATACAAACTCTTCTCAACCCCCCCCCCCCCCCCCCCCCCCCCCCCTTTCGTAGTATCCGATCTCAAATGCTTGTCGAAATGCCTATAGGGCAAAGTACTATGCTAAACGCTAAAGTACACAAACTCTTAAATCAAATGTTGGCTAATGGGGCGTTGTAATTCACTGTAATCGATAAACCCTGTCTTAACGAAACTTTGAATTCAGTGGCAAATTCACCGAATAATTTACATAATTCACCCACAACCCCCCAAAAGAAACCCCGGAAAATATCCACTTCGCTTGATGACCCCACCAGAATGCGAAGTTAATAAGTCAGAAAATATAGGACGGGGTTTTCGAGGGTATATCTTCGGAGTTTGTGGAGGGTGGAAGGGGGCTGTTCACCGCCCGAGTTCCCATGAGAAAGAGCGTCTTCGATCGTTGATTAGAATTCCTTTAAGTTTGTTGCACATTGCTACTAATAATGAAACAAGGATTTCTCAAAGGCGCCCGAGGCACTGTAGCTCGTAAGCCTGAAGAAACCTGCAGAGAGAAGACAATTAGAAAGTACATGAAACCAAGGATCCCTCTAAAGTGCTCTATAGGCACTGTAGCTCGCAAGCCTGAATAAACCTACAGAGAGAAGACAATTAGAAAGTACATGAAACCAAGGATCCCTCAAAAGCACCCAGGCACTGTAGCTCGTAAGCCTGAAGAAACCTGTAGAAAGAAGACAATAATAAGGTACATGAAACTAAGGATCTCTCAAAAGCACCCTAAGGCACTGTAGCTCGTAAGCCTGAAGAAACCTGTAGAGAGAAGACAATGAGAATATACATAAAACCAAGGATCCCTCAAAAGCGCCCTAGGCACTGTAGCTCGTAAGCCTGAAGAAACCTGTAGAGAGACGACAATGAGAAGAAGGTACAGTTTCAGAGGTGGAAGACAAACCCCAGAAGAATACCCTGGGAAGAAACAGACGGAATCAGGCAGGGACTGAAAAACCCAATCCACATTTTGCAGGCGGGATTCTAATTTGTAAGATATTCGAAGTCATCTCTACCAATCGGCCGTTAACTCCGGCCGGTTTTGGGTTCGAGTCCGGCCTGGGACTATGTTGCGTGTGCTCTTGGGCAGGGCACTTTATCACTCATTGCGTCTCCCCACCCAGGAGTAAATGGGTACCCATGAGGGCGGAGATGGTTGTTATTAGCTGCTTTGCGCCGAAACGGCAGCATCGAGCTGTATACTCCCAGGGAGCTGAGATGGTATTTGAAATGTTTCGTGGGCCACTGAACATGGATAATAATGACAGCGCCTTGAGTACCAGTCTTGATAGATACTTCCCCATATAATTGCCTATTTTTCTCACGGTATTTATCCATGTTTAGTGGCCCCCTGCCGTACCCCACCACCTCAATCAATCACATCAGAACAGCCCCTCTCAAAACAGACGCACCCGAGCGGGCACAATTCGATGTCGCGCTCCATCGGTTTCCCCAACGTCGATAAGACCCCTGCATGGGAACTAGGCTGAACAACAAAGTTCTTAGATATGTTTTAGCTCCTGAGAGATGGGAAAGTTGCGGTACAGAGCGGTGAACTCAATCCCTTTGCTCCTGAACGGACAGCTGTCGAAGCATAACAACGGTGACATGATACGTGCGCATTGCGTAAACTGTTTACGTGACTCGCTGAACATTCGACACGCGCACTTAGAGTTATAGTACAACTTTGTCAGTTGTTCATTTGTTTCGTTCGAAGAAGCAAAAGTTCTCAAAATCTAAAGAATGGTGCTTAAGAACTAACCTGACGAAGTGTTAGCTTTGTGAATGTTGTATATTCCGCTGTAAATGACGCCTAGCATTACGCTCCTAGAAGCTATTTTGTCACCCTGACCCATTTTCATGTTAGAAAACAATAGTCATTTATAGTAAGGTTTGAAATAGTCTGGTGCTCGGGCGCGATAATTTTTTTCTGCAGGTAGGTTGGTACATTAGCCATTCAAAACACAGATGGTGCTGACGTCAGCGATGATGTTAGAGTTGTCTGGGACAACCCTAACACTAACCCCTAACCCTAACCCCTAACCCTAACCCTAACCCTAACCCTAACCCTAACCCTAACCTTAACCCCTAACCCTAACCCCTAACCCTAACCCTAACCCTAACCCTAACCCTAACCCTAACCCTAACCCCTAACCCCTAACCCTAACCCTAACCCTAACCCTAACACTAACCCTAACCCTAACCCTAACCCTAACCCTTAACCCTAACCCTAACCCTAACCCTAACCCTAACCCTAACCCTAACCCTAACCCTAACCCCTAACCCCTAACCCTAGTCAGATTCCAGACAACTCTAACATCATCGATGACGTCAACACCATCTGTGTTCTGATTGGCTAATAAATGTACACTATGTACCAACCTACTTGCAAAACAAAATTATCGCTGCCCGGGCACACTTTAAGTCGGTGTCGTAATTTGTTTCTCCAGGACTTGCTCTTGTTACAAACACCTCCTTCCCGGTAACTGTTGCACATCGTTCTCGCGGGGGTCTCTGACACCGTAGAGGTCATGGGCCTCTCAGCCTAGCCTAACCGCCCTTCAATTTTGCCAACAATGCCGCCCTTTTCCGGACATCAGAACGAAACGAGTTCTATTTGTGACAGCTCTTCCGTCCAAGCGAGTCTTCAAATTCATTCACTCTAATTTCAGCGACGAAAACTAGAAAAGAGAAGTAAGTGTGGTCACAAAAATGTTACAGGCTACGAACAAGTGAAACAATGGGGTAGCGGGATTTGGAGGCTTGAGGGACCGGTAAAATACCTCCGAATCCCCCGCAGGGTGTAGCGGGCACTGTCTGGTCCGCTATACCGTCGGGTCTTCACGCATTGTCGGCGCTAATCTGGCCCCCGTTGTGTCGACCCCAAGATGCCCGTTCTCTGTTACAAGTGAGTTAACTATTGCCCCCCCTCACCAAAAAAAAAAAAAACACAAAAAACCACACAAAAACGGGAGCAATAAACCACGCAGGCTTTGAAGTATTTCTATTTTTCCAACTTTTCTCCCAGCTTTTTCCTAATTTTCTTACTTGTTCTGAACATGAACATGCTGGTATTGTTGTGCATTTGAACGAAACTTCTTACAAAAAATATAAGCAGGTGTGCATTATTGTTTTGAATGATCAGGTTCTGCTTCTGCTTCTATAAGGATGATTGTCACTTTTGAAACTGGACCTACGACCATTGAAATGAAAATAACTCCGCTCCACAACATCGTATCTCAACAATCGAGGTGTCAAAATACACAGAACAAAATTACACACTGGGTTATTTGCTTCGATTAATCAATACCCTTTCGGGCCGTTAATTATTGGCTCATTTTTAAATGTCTCGATACTTTTTGTGATGAATATAGACCAATATTCGACGACGTGGCTTTAGCACGAACTCGTGCTTTTTTCAACCTGTGCTGTCCTAAAGCGGTTTGACACCAATCGAAAAGCGCAACTACTATACACCGACGCCTCCCAATCAAATCTCCCGCCATATTTCCCTAGAGTTCCCGCGTAAACACGTTTTCCGCGCTCATTTCGCGCGCGCGGTCTATCAACAGATGTTCATTGTTTACTTAGTAAACAACGAAAACAATTCTCACAGCAATCTTTGAAGTAATTCCTTCGTTTTCTTCTTGCGAACAGAGATTGTTTTAGTAGAGGAGAAATAAGTAAATGAATTCGCGGTTTTATTTTGTTTTACTTCGGGGCAAATAATACATCATAATGGCGCGCTGATTTTAAGAATTTTCTGTCCGAATATTACAAACAAATTAAATATAAAAAAATCTTTTTGATTTTCTCTGTCAACAGTTCAACAGCATCTTATGTATTTGTTGTTGTTTAACAAAGAAAGAAGTTTGTTCCGAATCATGTTTTATTTTGCCTGAGAAATGATCTAATAAATACAATTTTAGGCTCCGTGTGGCAACAAAAGAGGGCGCTTTTCACCTGGCAACAACGTCCATGGGAAGAGAAGGATGTGTCACTGACCTCTATACATGGACAGATCATCCATTGTTTCATTTTGAAGTCGGCATGCAGAGAAGTGCAACATGGCGGACCCACGAAGTCACTCTGTGAGCCAATGAAATGTCCAGGTGTAGAGTTCAGTTGGTTGGTAAATCCACTGACCTCTACAACTGGACATTTCATTGGCTCACAGCAGTGACGCCATGTTGCACTTCCAGTTCGCGCCGACTTCAAGTGTTAGCACAGCAGAATATGGACAATGATCCGTCCAGGTGTTGAGGTCAGTGGGATGTGTACAATTAATTTCGCTGGTTTCACTTACGCCGTTCCTTTTTCATGTGATGCATAGATACCAGGGGGATTGAATAGTCTGTTCGCGGACTCTCTTATTATTAAACGTATATGAATGATAGAGGCGGGAATCAGTCACCAAAATCACTGTAGTCAGACAAGATGGCGTCGATAGTAACTCCCCAACTCTCTTTTGTTTGCCGTCGAGGGGAGTATGTGTGCACAAAGCCCATGAAAATCAGACTCCTATTAAAATCAGACCATATTTCCCTATGATTGGTTAAACACTAACACCTGACCGATCACTCTCCTAATTATCTTCACTTGGGCATGCGCAATTCTACCAACGAGTCAACATTTCGTAATCTAAGATTCACGCTACACCGCATTTATCTCTGGTTTCAAGTTGCAAGAAACGACTAAGAATATTTCTATTCCCCTGGACGGGATGCTAGTCCATCGCAGGTTACTCCCGAGCTAATGCCGGTACCTATTTATACTCCTAGGTGGAGAGAGGCAGTGGGGTAAAGTGGCTTGCTCAAGGACACACCATTATGGATTCCACCCCTGACCTCTGTCACAAACCTAATCACTAGCCACACTCCCCTACATTGTTCAAATTGGTATTTCTTTGTTTGCGATGTTTGAAACAACAATAAAAACGGCATTTGTGGAAATTCACTGTCTACTTACTTCAAAACTCAAGGAGTTACACGAATCGGGTATAAATAGACGACACATCACTTTGCCAGGTGTCTTCAATTCAAACGGATTCAGAGGCGGTTCGAAGAAAACATGAAATCATTGTGCAATGAATAAATCCTATTAAAGACATCCTGCCTCAGCATTGCACTCTTGTAATTTCCCTGAGGGTCCACCAAAATCGATTCTTCTTATTTGGCAACACCCCCCCCCCCCCCCCCCCTTTCTCTCTGGAATCGTTCTTGTACTAAAACGACAGCTGATCACGCGATCGCACCACCAAAAGAGCAATTTGCAGTCTACCTCCGAGCAGACGACTTTGTTTCCCGCGCTCGCGCGCCCCAACAAAAGTGCATTTTGTAATAGTTCTGTCGATTTCCCGAGGCGGTGTCATCATCATGGACGGTTGCTAAGCGTAGTTACCCATACTGCTTTGCACCTGTTCCCAGCATGCCCCGCGGCGATGTCATTTTATAATTCTCCTGGGGTCGACCATGCAGCTATAGGGTTGAGCACGATTTGCCTCGAGTTGATGATATCTGATATCTGTCAAATTATACGAATAAACTATTTGCAAAATCTTTAACTTTGCTTCTCTATTTTTTTACAACGGTTGAAACTCGGTGCTTGTACTTTTTTTCAGTTGAACTATGACCTTTTGTAGCCTCGTTCAAAGTGTTTCTTTTTCTCGTTTTGCCAAAGCAACATTTGGTTTCGTTTTGGTGTGCCGAATTCTGTGACAGAAAATGTGGAGGATTAATCATGCTAAATGCGACAGAATACTGCTCCAAATTAACATTCAATCTCGTTTTCCTAGAAGTCATAATAAACTTTCTGGTGTAGCGGTTCTAAGAATTTTTAGGTATCTAACCTAGTTTTTGCTTCAGCCTTGCTCAATGGTCAAAACAACCAACAAGGAAAATGTGGCGAAGGAAAAGATAAACGTTAACGATTGCCTCATTATCATAAGTCAAAAGGTCTATTATCATAACAATGTCCTTCAAATTTGCATATCTGTGTAACTTGCGCATGCGTATTGCTACGTGCAAAGCGCCCGTTTTCACACCTTCCGTCATGTAATCTGCCTACTGTGACAATAGAAGTAATCGCTTTAGTGACCTCTAATTTCTTCGATTATCTATCATACTTACCTGGCTCAGGAGACACCGTGGTCAGGATGGCGGTTCTCCCTCGGCGAGGCCCAGTCATTGCACACAGACGGGTTGACCTGGGCGATTCCCCCAAATGTGGGGAACTCGGGAGTACAATTTCTGATAGTGGGGACTGCGTTCGCGCTCTCCCCGTGCAAACAAATCAAAAGACAGAATCGGAATGAGAATTGAATAAGTATTCAACGTTGGAAGTTTTATACCTCATTCCGTTGTAAAATACATCGTTTTTAGCTCTAATAATTGTGACCGGCTTTACCAAAAATGTCTTATGTGTCGCAACAAATTAAATTGAGTTATATACATGGTTAGAAAGCCCACAACGTAAGCTTTCATTTAGTATATAATAGAGATCCATAGCCCCTCCCATTTTGGAGACACGACGTGTTTACATATTGATTACTTCCTTGGAGTTCAAATTACACAACTGAGAAAATAGGCTTTGAAAATTGCCGGCTCTATTGTACTACAACAGAACGATGCACACAAAATGGTCGTTTTTTCTACTTTATTTATCAAAATTTACATTTCCTTTAATGCAATCTTAAACTATAAGATTTCATTCATGACAACAAATAAAAATTACATTTTGATTAAAATAATGTTTACCCTCTCAACGTTGAGCGGGCCATTACATAGTGCATAGCGCGACTTAATACACCTTTTTGTAGAGTCGGTCACAGTTATTGATCAGAAATGACCATTTCTTTAAAAAACGAATGTTAATGTGGTTTTTTTACGAACCTGATCGAGAAAACCTAAAGTACTGCCATTCTCTCTCCACCGTTTGACTAACAAAAATACTGAGACCAGTTTTACCATCCTGTTAAGGAAATACAGTTTACGATGTGTCACTAAGCAACCAGGCCCAAGCGGAAATGCCCTGATTTCCCGGTCAAAGTGCATTGCCATCCCCGGGTGACTTTACCGGGGCAGACCCGGTATCCTCACGCCGTGTATATTGACCAAATCACGGCCAAGTTGAGGTCAACGAACCCGCTGTTCGCTCAGGCGGACTCTGTTGTATAGCTTCCCGTTTGTTTTAATCGATATAACATCTGTCCCAATTTGCAAAACTGTACATCCTTATGCCCAAATATTACTCCTTGTAAGTTTTTAAGTTATAAGACATGACTGTATACTATAGGTGTATTTTTTAGTTTAAAGGGATCGTATACGTTTGGTAATTGGAACCCACTGTTTATTTCAATCTATTATAGTTATAGATATATACCATAAAACTAACCAGTAAAAGTTTCATTTCAAAAGGTGGTAGCGATTTTGAGATATTGCCGAAAATCTGGAGCGGTTATGTCCACGCAGAAAGAATAATCTGCATTGGAATACACAATCTGAGAAACGCCACTGCAGTAATGCTTCTCAGATTCAAATTGTTGGGGATAAAAAGTGATATTTTTTTCAATAACCGCAGTACTTCGAAGTGAAAAGTTTCTACAAATGCATTATACTATCCAAAGCTGCTGTACTTCTTACCAAGTAAGTTTTTATTGCCATTCATGTTTTGAGTAATTACCAAACGTGTACGATCCCTTTAAGTTTAATTAAGTTCTTAGAATCCAAAGATGCTTAGCAAATAACCTGACGAGGTTTTTGCTCTGAGGATGCTGTATATAGTCTAAGAAAAAAAAAACATTCTAAGATTTCGATTTCAACCAATTACTTATGGACATTTTGAAATTTCTAAAAATACGTATATGAGACGCATCTTTGGACTTCTTTAGTCATATCCTTTAAAATTAACAATTTAATAGGGAATTTAGAATCATTAATATCTTTAAATCAAGTAAGCCTTCAACTTGTTGGTTGATTGTTTGTTGCCAAAGATATACTCACTATCCCGTTAATTTTTAAAATGGTGCTTGAAAAACTAACTTGACGTTATCTGCTGTATAGATTCCAAGAAAATAATATTCTAAGATTGCGATTTTAAACCAAGTACATGTACAATAAAGTTCCAAAAATGCGTCTATGTGACGCATTTTTGGACTTCTCATATTATTTTCTTCAAAATGACAGCATGTCAGAAGTAATACTTTCATAGGGAGTTTAGAGTCATTAATATTTTTTACATTAAGTAAGCTTTTTAACAATAATTGGTTGGTTACATTTTAAGTATATTTGCAAAAGGTATACTTTCCAACCAAACTTGTAACGTCACGATTGTTTGTCTTGACACTTCGTAAAAAGGCTAACCATTTTGTTTTCTTCATTTTTCCATTTTTCAAATTGATAGTCTGGGCGATGCGGCGACATGAATTAATTTAAAGAGTTTTCGATGAAAGAAAATAGGTGTTATCACTCCCTTTATGAAGCCGCTTATTTACGTATGAAAGTCACTCGTTGAGTCGAGTGACCCAAAATCGTTCGTTTACTCGTAGGTTCTGCGCATGTGCACCTTTCCCGATTTACAGGCACGGGTAAGCACGGGTTAGTAATCGAACACACTGATTATTACGACAATAGCCCGGCGTCTTTGTTGCTAGTACCATGACGTCACTGCTAAGCGCTCTCAGCTGTAGACGACCATTGTCTGGGTCCATTTCCGTTTGTCACACTCTTTGTTTTCATTTTGGCGCAATTCATACGGAAGAACCTTGACCGTGGTCTACACTTTGGTGAGCTTCCAAATTGACACAATTACCCACTTATTATTGTTTAAATGTAAAGATATAACACACCATTGGTAATTGCTTGAATTATCATGAATGGGTGGGTGTAAAGGTAGGATACACCATTGGTAATTGCTTGATTTATCACGAATGGGTTGATTTTTTTAAATTTTTTGTTGAGGGGTGGGGTGTTGTATTTTATAGTAAATGTCCTTTAAAGGGATCGTATACGTTTGGTAATTACTCCAAAAATTAATGGCAATACAAACTTACTTGGTAAGAAGTACAGCAGCTTTGAATAGTATAATGCATTTTTAGAAACTTTTCACTTCGAAGTACTGCGGTTATGGAAAAAGATATCACTTTTATCCCAAAAAATTTGAATCTGAGAAGCGTTACTGCAGTGACGTTTCTCAGAGCGTGTATTCCAATGCAGATTATTCTTCCTGCGTGGACATAACCGCTCCCGATTTTTGGCAATATCTCAAAATCGCTACCACCTTTTGAAATGAAATTTTTACAGGTTAGTTTTATGGTATATAGGCCTATCTGTAACTATATAGGATTGAAACAAACAGTGGGTTCCAATTACCAAACGTATACGATCCCTTTAACTGACCTGTCCGTAGTTTTACAATCATGGATACTGAGAAAAAAGCAAGAAAAACGTCGTTCGTTTTCAACCTGCGTCGGGCAGTTTTGTTTATATAAAATTCTTCTTTAACAAAAATAATTACAGGATATCTAGCGCAATCATTTTTGCTGGATGCCTAGAATAAGTATGTATTTAATTGCGAAGGCAGGCCCCTATTGGTAAACACTTCGTTGGTAAACAGCCGCCTTGATCTGCAGGAATTGTGACAGGTACCCGCCAGAGGCCCAGGAAGTATTTATCGCTGTGCCCGTCCGTTCTGTCCTCCCTTCTGCGTCTGCCCCCCCCCCCCCCCCCCCCCCCCCCCATTTTGCCCGGCGCGTCCACACACACAACCACTCCGGCCCTACCGTAAACACCTGTGATTTACCCCCTTTGTTTTGTCTCGCTTGCACACACACTCTTGACTTTTCTCCATCTGTAATCCAAACTCTGGTCTTAACAAAAAAGACTAGCCGTGCCGAACTCACAGCCCGAATTTGAGCGCGCCGTACACAGCATTATGGCCCTGGGGTACTACACACAACAGCCTTTTCATATCGGAATTAAGAAAAGGAAAGAGCGAAAAAATATCTCATTGATGTGGGATTAGGAATAAAAAAGTAACAGAATTCGGCAGCTTTCTAGCGGTTTTGAGCAGGGAAAACAACTTGTTTGGGTACGCGCATATACAACCACAGCGTCAACTTTAGCAAACGGGTCATGGGACCTTCTGAATGATTATTGGGTGGTTTAGAAACACGTAGATTGGTTGTTAAGGCGCGGCATAGGCCTACGCCAGTTTCTCTTGAGAAAATAGAAAAATTGGCGTGTAAAAAGTCGTTTTTGAAATTAATTTTGGTACATTGATTATTTAGGAATACCAACCCCGGAAAAGGCTTTGTAAAATTGTTACTGGCATCTCAATTTATGGTTACTGAAATATCGCATGACCTGGGCCCAATTTCTTGGCTCTGCTTACCGTTAGCGGAAAATCCCTGCTCACTATAGCAGAAAATTCGGTGCTTACGGTAAACGTATTTCACACGTTAGCGAGGAATGTTGGTCTCTGAGCATGCGTAGAACCCGTAACTAAGGATTCTGTGCTTACAGGGTAAGCACATATTTTTTTCTGCTATCGCGGTTAGCGGAAAATGGTGACCGTAAGCGAAGAATTCTGCGGTTAACAGAGCCAAGAAATTGGGCCCTGAAAGACAAATATCATGCCAAAAATTGATCTCTCATCCGAAAATCGAAAATACATGTGTACCCGTCGAATCGAAGCACTCGTACAAAGATGAACATTTCTGAAATAATTTTTGACGATCATTGGGTAAAAAGTTCAACTTAATAATAGGACACTAAAAAAAATTTGGGACACATGATGCTTTTAAAATAAACTTAAAGGACTTATTTTAATTTACTAACAAATCTAAAATGACCGTTGATAAGAATTGTTGAAAGAATGATCCAAACGAGCCGGAATAATTGTAGAATCCATCGGATATAGGTAGCTAAACATGGCGCCGTTTATCATTTTCGTTCTCACGCAAGTACGCGATGTGAAAACAAACGTAATCGAACAAGGAGACCTTGGAACGAAAAACCCGGATTTGAAGGTCGTAAGTAAAATTCGTATTTACCAATTTCCAACTTGATTTTTCATCGTGAATTGCCGAAATAAAAGTAAGACATGAATGTTCCTTGGGGGAGAGTACAGTTAGAAAATATTTATAGCAAGAGATATGGCAACACCGTGAAAAATGACGAAGGGTCACGCAGGGGTCAGGAAGCGCAAAGACAAAATGGCGCTGGCATAATGAAAGGGATCACTCTTTTTAGATTTGTCCTTTTTTTATTATTATTATTTCACCCATATGTCTGTTTTGTTTCGCGCCTATCAATTCTCTCACAGATCCCAAAGAAGAATGTGTCATTCAGTTGAAAATCTTGACATATCCTCGCATTCTATTCTAACTCAGCACCACCCAAGGACAAAGGGATCAACGCTTAATCCTAACTAAACTCAAACTTAATCCTTCTACAGCGATACGGATTCCCAGAGTGTTGACGTAACCTCACCCGTCAACGCATACATCTCACCACGATCCAACCCACCATCGACAAGTTAATCTTTTTAATTCTTTAAGGTGATCTCGAAATTAATATCAATGTATTCAGTAAAATACATGTACATGTTTCACGAGTCTGTCCTGAGCCTATGGTCCACCAGGCCGCATTTATTACCGGAAGGGTTGTAGTCGAGTCCCTGCAAGTCCGTTCACAAGTCCTTTCGTGAAGCCAGTCACAAGTCCCTTCATAAAGGCAGTCACAAGTAACTGGATGAACAATGACAAAGGAATGCTTTTGTTAAAGCTGATTTGAATAGTTTGTGATTTGAATTGGAACTGAAGGACTTGTGATGGACTTGCAGGGACTTGTAGGGACTTGCAGGGACTTGTGAAGGACTCGACTACATCTCTGATTACCGGTTTCACCAGCATGAAACGACTAAGAATGTTTCTATTCCCTTGGATAGGATGCAAGTCCTTCACAGGTTACTCCCCGGCGAATGCCGGTACCCATTTATACTCTTGGGTAGATAGAGGCAAGTGGGATAAAGTGGCTTGCCTAAGAACACAGCATATGGCCAGCAGATGGATTCTGACCCTCAGACCATAAGTCACGAACCTAACAACTAGGCAACACTATACCCAGAGCCGGATGTTTAATTCTAACAGAATAGTTATTTGACACTACCCATTGCATGATTTATGTTTCTCGCAACTGTATACAATGTATAACATTTGCAATGCAGCGAGCTTTTAGATGGGCGTGGTTTTGTTAAACACCGATACACCTAACAAAACACACCTAAGATGGCGCCTGAATGCAATCGGTCTATAACCGTACAGACCTATAAATCGCTAATTTGCACATTGGATATGTTGCAATGCCAATCCGGGTTAGCAAACTATGGAATGCCATAGCTGCAAAAAAGAAGAAGAATAGTTAATAATGATTTAAAAAAAAAATAGATTATTGAAAATATTTTAGTCAATAAACGTTGCGCTTTCTGAACATTATTTTGCTTATGTAGTGAGAGTTTTAAAGAGATTTATTTTAAATGTGTATTTATTTTATTTTATTGTTTTATTATTTGTATTTATTATTATTATTATTTTTTTTTTGGTCAAAAACAACAACAATGCCAGTACCACTTCAACATCACCAAAAAACAAACCCCTTTTTTTCTTCAAAACTGACATTTAAACTTGATTTAAACATAACAGCATTATCAAACCCCAAATTAGTATTTAAACACAAGCACGTAAACAGCGAAAGTACTTTTCATGTCAGTAAAAAACTGCCCAACAATTGTTTTTGGACGAGGCTGCATCCTCGTCCGCGTTTAAGCCTTGCGGCCATACATAGCGAGCTGTATTTTTGGAACAGTCTGGGATAAAAAAAAAATACAAGCGATCCAACAACAATATGCCAAAAAGTACACCGAACCGGCATACAAGGGATTATTTTCTTAAGGTCGGTTTGTTAGGGCTTTTCAAAAAAGAAGGAAAAAACCACACTCGTTGGCTTATTACTTATTAGGCTTGTTGGGCGCTATAATTGTTATTCTGGGGAATTTCCGTTGGAGCAGTGGTAAAGGAAATGATTTCATGTTCGTAAACAGAATTAGTGCGTGGAAAGGGAAGCGTTTACCGCCAAAATGAAGCTGTGGTTCCGGTATTTTACTTCTGACTCGTAACAATTGAGATCAATTATGTCTGTCGTTTGTTTTAACGGTCACAGGGTTGGTGTGTTAGTGAAAGTTCAGGCAACATATAACATTTGCAAATTGTTAAAATATAAACCAATCTACCAAATTATAGGTTCTACATTTTCTTGTACTTTCAAATCAGCCTTTCGCTACAGTCAGCAAAATTTATCACGACGTCTACAACTCTGCGTGAAGAACATCGTGAAGGACAATTCCAGTTTTTATACATCTGCGAATATTCGAACAAATTGTTTAACCTTGTGCTCACCATCGAAGTATTTTACTTTGTTAAGTTTCTCCTTCTCCAAAAACAGCCTTACCTTCAAAAATAAAAACCTTGGTGGGTAAACCTAGCACCCTTGTAACACGGGAACACATCTTTGGCTAAATTAAAGTATGTCTGGAGCAGCAGACGGCTGTTGCATGTATCAATTTGTATCCCTCTGTAATATTATCCTTGGCGCATACAACATAGAATCTCCCAACCCAAGTTATTAAATCTAGATTTAAGAAATATAAGTCCAAAAAATTTGAAAGAGACATCAGTAATTTGTCCACTGATTCTTTCTGACGATTGAAACTTTTAAAGAAAAACAGGAAACACTATAAGTAATTACTTAGTCAGTGATCCCCTGGTTACTATAATTCCAAGCAACGGTACCGTTTAATTGATGTGGGGTTTAAGACCTGCTGACATGCGCACGCGACCATCAACACTTTGACCAAAACAAAAGTACAGAAATGATTTGAGAACAAATCCTGCTCTGATCCCAAATCGACCTCTGTCTATCTCAATGTCGCCACCGTCGCTGATAAAAAATAATCACTTATTTGCTCGACAAGGAACTGAATGGAACCAAGTGACCATCGGAAAGGTTGGACACCGAGAATGGCCGCAGGGGCGGGATTAACAAGTTGGACAGTGGCCAGTTGTTAACCCCCACTTATCAACCCGGCGTCATCAACGGCTGTTATATGACTGCTCATCAAACACTTTTCTGGCATTCTTCAATTACATTTAACAAGATTTGATGCACCATTGGTAATTGCTTGAATTATCACGAATGGGTAGATTTGGGGGGTTGTATTTTATAGTAAATATCGTTTAACTGACCTGTTCAAAGTTTTACAATCATGGATGCCGAGAAAAGCAAGAAAAACGACGTTCGTTTTCAACCGGCGTCGAGCAGTGGTACTTATATGTTGTTCCTGTTTTTTCGCGATCGCCGTCCGGCGTCAGGGATTTTTTATTATTATAAAATTCATGCCTACAATCATTATTTACTTTCAAACTAGTAAGACATTTCTTAATAACTCGGTAGTGACATTGTTCAATATCTGCAAATGGTGTATACTACCTAACGCTTCTCAGATTCAAATTTTTGGGGATAAAAGTGATATCCTTTTCCATAACCGCAGTACTTCGAAGTGAAAAGTTTCTAAAAATGCATTATACTATCCAAAGCTGCTGTACTTCTTACCAAGTAAGTTATTATTGCCATTAATTTTTGGAGTAATTACCAAACGTATACGATCCCTTTAAGAAATGTAAACAATAATGTTCTATTCCGATGAGTTAAAAATGCAGTGTGGGTCTTAACAATGGTCAGTGTGTCTTAACGTAAGATTGACAAGTCGCTATAAACGCAATGTGCGATAAACTGTTTATCGACTGTTGTTTTGAAAGCTAATTGGCACTGGCAGACCATTTTGTCTGGCGTTGGTTGTTGTTCTAGTTGGGTCGGTGACAGTTTAGAAATTCTATTTCGTGCAACACTTATACTCATAGTTGCTTACATAATAGTTCGTTCTTTGTCTTTGTGGTTTGGGGTGCGAACAATTCGTGTTCTTTGGGGGGTTGGTGGAACTGAGGATACTTTGGGGGTGGGAATCAGTTCCCCGGACCACATACGAACATAAACATGACAGTGTCTTTCTAAGGGTGGTCGTGATGTTTGTTGAACGAGATTAATTTCTTGGGTTACGGAACCAGACTAGTTGATTAATTTTTCACCCGTTCACTGATGTGTGACAAATTAAAAGCAAAACTGTGACCGAATCCTGCAAAATTAGTCTATCAGGACAGGTTTCAGGTTTTCGTTCGCACGTGCATTTGAAAGCACATCATTTGCTCTTCATTTTGGTGTATCACTCAGGCTGCTAAGCACGAAAATGTGCTTAGCACAAACAAGTCTTGGTCGGTAAAACAGGTTACCAGCCGAAACTCCATGTGATTTTAATGTCTAGCAAACCCCAGCTGAATACCAGTCACAAACAATATACATCACTTAAACAATTGGTATTTGTAACCTTGTTTTTGCCAAGGAAAACATTTCATGCTAAGCAGATTGTCGTGCTTAGCAGCTCCATACAATTGGCCCAATGCTGTTCACAGAATGCTGGCGACTATTAATTGACAGTCAGTATTTCATAATAAATAAATAGTTTGTACTTATGTTTGCAAAATGCTGTATACATTTAAGGCGTGATAGTTATTCATGTTTTTAGTTGTCATGGTATCGGAGATTATTCCCAGTTCTTCTATTGAAAAATGTGCTACGATCTTGATTGCGAGGTTTGCTTTTAACAGAAACTCATCATTTCCCGAAATTGTCTCATCAATTCCTCAGAGGGCGTCTACGTATCGCTTCACCTATCTTCAATTTTCTTATCTATAGCCGCATCAGGTTTTTTTCCCCTCTGAGGTCGTCACTATGGCACGCCTAAGCGGAATTTATTCAATTGTTAACATTACAACCATGTTGTGCATCATGCTTGTATGTTCCCCTTTATATGTTTGTTTTATGTACACAGCCATTTTGTCTCTGAAGAAGATCTTGTTAAGATCGAAATATTAGGCCCTCTTATATTATTTAATTTTAACATTACAATTTGTCAATTTTGTTAAACATTTTATTCAACAGTAATATTTACCGTTCAACATAAAAATAAATTTATTTTTTTTCAAAAATTTTTCCAACCCGGTCAAAACATTATGTCAACATAGTAAAAAAAATTCCCAACCCGCTAAAAACATATGTCAACATTTTGTAGGTTGTGGTTAGGGTAAAGGTACAATTTTACCTTGTTTTAGCCCGTTGTTTTTAAATGTTGACATATCTTGGGTTTTTTTCAGTGGGTTTGCATTTTTGTTAACAATGTTGACATGTTTCGAATGTGGTGACACATGTTTTAGAAAATGTTGCCGTGTTGTTTTGACATGTGGAACGGTAAATGTTACTTTTGTATTAAAAAAGTAGGGGTGTATTTTGTAGTTTTGACAATTTTTTGGCAGGGTTAAATACATTCCGCGTTGGCGTGCCATACTTTCACAGTTTGGCAAGCGTCTTGTGGCCTAAGCGCAAAGAAGAGTGTACGGCGATCGGGAGTTGTTTGTCCCGCGGTCCTCCATTTCCCTGCGGAGAAACTCTGCCGAGTCTAGGCCGCGATCACCCCGTATGTATATACTGGCGCTAGCCTGGTCGCTCCAACTGCCGAGAGACAGACGCGAAAAAGAGAAAGTGACTTAATTTCCCCCGTGTTATACTTCGCCAGTCCCTATAACCCCACGTGTTGTTGTAATGACGCCAGCTTTCTTGCTAACTAGATATAAGAGGCGGTTTCTCTTGTTGTTTTTACCCGGGAGTTGTCAGATAAGCAATCTTGGGTTGGTTGATGGGGAGAAGTAGTAGTCGAGTCCCTGCAAGTCCAGTCACAAGTCCAGTCACAAGTCATTTCATAAAGTGCCATGGCACCGTGGTTTGTAGGTAAAGGTGTAGGACTATGGCAGGGATGTAGTCGAGTCCATCACAAGTCCCTGCAAGTCCCTGTAAGTCCCTGCAAGTCCATCACAAGTCCTTCAGTACCAATTCAAATCACAAGCTTTTTAAATCAGCTCTGACAAAAGCATTCCTTTGTCATTGTTCATCCAGTTACTTGTGACTGCCTTTATGAAGGGACTTGTGACTGGCTTCACGAAAGGACTTGTGAACGGACTTACAGGGACTCGACTACAACCCTGGACTATGGTGCGTGTGCCCTTGGGCAAGGCACTTTGTCACTCATTGCTTCTCTCCACCCAGGAGTAAATGGGTACATGTGCGGGCAGAGATGGTTATTGTGGTTGATTTAGCTGCTTTGCGCCAAAATGGCAGCATCGAGCTGTACACTCCCCAGGGAGCTAAGATGGTTTCTGGAATGTTTCGTGGCCCAATGACCGGGGTAATAATGATCATGGCACAGCGCCTTGATATTAG
Organism: Crossaster papposus; assembly: GCA_037893245.1. Taxonomy (NCBI): domain Eukaryota; kingdom Metazoa; phylum Echinodermata; class Asteroidea; order Velatida; family Solasteridae; genus Crossaster; species Crossaster papposus. Next base: position 902,163 of record JBAIAA010000678.1, on the reverse strand, counting down.
TGCATCCTGACAAAGATTTATAAATGTTGAGGTCCAAGATGGCGGTCATTAGGGGTCTGTGCCCAACCCATGCTCCAACCAGGTCCACAGTCATGCCCCATTTGCCTTTTTTTCGCAAGGCGAATGCTCCGCGTGCACGCCGACACCTTTCGGTTACCGCTCGTGTCGTTTTCTATCGCCGCTTGTCCGAACCGATTTCGTTCTCGTTATGATTGCGCGGGCTTCCTCGAGCGTCACTGCTATTTTGCCTCTTCCGTCGCGACTTGGTTGGGCTATACTAATCAGGGGTGGAGCTAGGTCGTTAAAATGAGGGCGTACGGTGAACGTTTAGTTGGCAAAGGGCTTTTGCATTCAGCTGCAGATTAAAACTGGAACCTCTTTTTGACAAACTGTGCAAAAGACTGACGAAGTAAACTTATTTCTGTTTGTATATCAACACTGTACCTTTTTTGTTGATAAGAAATCTTGATTTATGTTTTTCCTGGTACATTTTCTGATCCTAATTCTGACACTCCGGGGTCAAAAATATCTTCGAATCCGTTTTAATTTGACCTGAGACTTTTCAGGGTCGAAATTCTCTGACCTATTTTCCGGGTCATTTTTAAACCCGGAAACTTTAAGGAAAATAGCAATGTTGACCCGGAAAGTGTCATCTTGGCCCGGAATCCGAGTTTTCAGGGGGCCTGATCCGTGGATCACAATTGACACTCCCGGGTCAAATTTCTCTGACTCTATTTTTCGGGTTGTTTTGACCTGAAAACTAAGTTGACAAAAGTGTCAAATTTGACCCGAAATGAATCCGGGATTTATTTACCCTGATACAATTGACATTCCGGGGTCAACATTATTCTGACCCATTTTCCGGGTAAAGTTCAATCCGGAAAAGTGAAAAATTCTGACCTGGAAGGGTGTCAATTTTGACTTGAAAAAAATGTCAATTTTGACCCAAAAAAAATGTCAATTTTGACCCCCAAAAATGTCAATTTTGACCCAAAAAGCTGTCCTTGTTTTTTGTTTTATGTTGTCACTTCCAAATCATTCATTTTGTTTCCTTCCCGCCAATAATGGTGTTGTGTTGCTTTTCGAGTTTTTGCTAGTTTATACATAAAATCTGTTTTTCCAAAACCTGGAAGACGAATCGTCTTCGATCGCTGCACACCCGTAGGGCTGGGGGACTAATGAGTCACGTGGTGTGGCTGGAGGGGTGGGGCGGGGTGGTGGGGGGGGGGGGGGGGAATAGTACAGTCACCTTGACTCCAGTTAGAACTATAAGAGAGAAGAAGAAATACAAACAAACGGACAGGAAAATCAAAGAAATGCTTCGGGGTTCTGATGGAAAAAAATCGTGAAAGGGGTGTTTTTTCTTCTTTAGCGTGTAGGGCTGGAATTGGCAGCCTGTGGATCGGAGCCAGAGCCCCCCTCGGGTGCTTGGCTGGGGCGGTGACGGTAGGCAACCTTCCCGGAGAGTTAGTTGTGTATGCTTAGGGAATAGTTTGGACAAGTCTAAGCCACGCCCACGATATAAATAATTGGTCGAAAAGCTCCCTTGTTTCACGGCAAGGTCTGTGACATCGGTCTGGTACCCCGCGTCACTATACGCATCTACCAATGCGATTATGAAGGACCCCAGACCCGTATATACATGTACTTCCATACGTTCTATAAACTGTCAGTGTTCTTAGAATAACAAAAGCGAGGAAGGGAAATGAGTATGAATGGACTGAACCGGACAAGAAAAAAAGTGCAAAGGGTTATTTCGTTGGGAGTGTAGGTTGTGGTTTTGCGTGGAGGTGGATCCCGTGGTTGCATTGGACGGATCGGAGGGGTGGCTGGACGCTACGTTACGCCGTGGGTTTTCACCACTTTGCTTGAGTGAGCACAGCCCGTGTTTCATGTCCGCTGGAATTTGACCGGCCAGCAACACACGCGGGTTGTATATGGGTCACTGACTGCGCGCGATGTCACCGAACCGTGCACAATAGAACTCCTATACACGCTGTAGTCTTTTTCTAATCATCTTTTTTTTAGTTTACTTCTGGGACTCCCTGTTCGAAGCGGCTTGAGAAAAAGTCTGTCTTGTTCATTCTGGCTGATGATCGCGGCGAAAGTTTCACCGTCTTGTTAGACTCGCTCGCTCATTGCAGTCGGCTCTCGGGTTTCACCACAACCCACGAACATCTGTAACCAACTACAACTAGTTATTTGAGACCCTGACAGCGGCTAGTCACCATCAATCAAAAAAAAAAGAGTAGAGAAAAAAAAATCTCGGTGATTTCCAGAGGTTTTAAGTTCCTTCATTCCAAGTCCATCCGTCGCCGAAAGGTACTAGCGATTTAATTACGGCGCTTTTTGGCTCCCGAGAAAATTACCTGGGCGGGTCTTATACTGGAGTCGGTCACGGGGAGCAGACGGCGAAGAAGGTACTACGATCCCCGGTTGAATCGCGTCGAGGCAAGTTGGTGGTTCGGTCGGCTGTTTGAGCGAGTTTTGAACCCCCGGGCTTCGCTCTTTCTGAGCCAAACTTCACCGTGTCTCCGTCAGCCGGCGTACGGGGACATTGGCGGCTCAGCCCGGCTGGCTCATCAGTGTTTACGCTCGGAGCGAGGGAGTTTTTCACCCCGTGGTATTATCATCATCATCGGGATCGGACATTGATTGGGCGGACCATTCTTGCGGTCAATCTTCCGGTCACCACAACTCTTTCAAGACAGTACAACGTCCATACACACCCACTCCAACTGCAGTCAACGCAGCGAGTATACGGCATTCACCCAACGCATTGACTGACCGCACAATATAACGGCGCAGTCACCAAAAAATAAGAGGGCAGATTACTGGAATTACTTCCGATACAGTGCAACAACGGCAACACAACAGTTCGAGGCTTAACACCGGGCCGAAACCTACCGGGACATTTGCAGCGAAACACCCATCATATTTCCTTGCGTTTCACGGTGCTTATCACGGTAAGTCACAATCCAATTAAACTCTGATTAATCCAATGAATTGGTGCCTAATTTGACAATCATTCGTTAACTTTCTTAACTGATAAAGTCAACAAACAAACAAACACTAGTGCCATTTTGTTTTTGCTGAAGATTATCTGTAACCAATTGACTAACTTTAAAAAAAAATTGTAAATGGCGTCGGAAAAACCCAAATCTTGCTTAGTTGTTTTTTATCGAATACACACCAACCTTCCAGAACTTATGGTAAATCGAACAATTCTACTTCGGTTACATTTTTGTAATTGTTTTCCCGTACCGAATCTCTGACCAATCAATATGATTCACTGAAACACATGATCTCTAATCAATCAATGATTCGCAGAATCAATCTGTTTTATTTGATCATGACCGCTGTTGCATTGAAAATACCCAGTAGCATTTGATGCTCTTTTTGTGTATATAATACGTGATAAAGTGGTTTCTTCGATTCGGTTTATTTCTCACGCATCTGAGGTCGACCGATATTTCTTTCCCCAATCCGAAGAAATATCTTGTGTGGTCACAACTACGTTATTCGTAGGTAATGTCCAGTGAAGTTTAAGCTAACAGGGAATATATTTAATCAACAAAAACCGCCTTTCCAGGCTAATGCACCAGAGATGACAATCTTCATTCGTCGTTTAATCATATTTCCTCACCCTATTGGGTCCCCCACCCCACCCCCACCCACACCCCACCCCACCCCAACGTACCCCTAACATGTAATCGCCTATTGCCATTAGCTTATGTTATAGATATTCCTTGGCTATCCCACAGCCAAATTGAAACAAATTCAGCAGTAAATTGGGTGAGAAATTACCAATTGAGTACATCAGCTCAATTTCGAATTTGTGAAATTCTGTAAAAAAAACTTAAAAAATCACTTAATATGTTGAAATAAATTGTTTATAAATGTATATGCAATAACCCACTTCACAAATTCAGCTAATTTCAAGTTCTTAACAAGGGACTTCTGATAATTCCATATCTTCAACAAATTGCATCGTCGTCGTTTGTTACCACAATAATTTGGATTTTCCCCTTTTTTCCTGTTTGAAATAGGTCTATATTTCGAAAAACTCAAAAAAATGAACAGTCGTTGATGATTTTGAGCGCATTCCAAATTACTGGTTCACCCTGTTTACTTCGGATATTCAAGAAGTATAAATATTGCAAAAGTAGCCTTGAAGCTGCTCAGAAATCAATTAATTATGCCAACTCAATACCTCAAAGAACGCGGGTTGTTTTTTTCTGCGCTGTGGCTAAGAATCGTATCACTTATGTAAATCCTTTAAAACATGGCGGTCATTGTATGTATGTATGAAGTGCTGAAATATACACCACGCAGCATTCACATTGTGGTTCGAGTTACCGTTGAATTGTTATTATGCATCTCTCCAACATATTTGTGGTAACCTTTGACAGGATTTGATACGTACCTTGGTTGGTTTTTCTGAATAACATCAAACAGAAATGGTTATCGTTTGTCATTTAGCTAGGACCAATTTCATAGAGCTGCTAAGCTTTGAAAATGTGTTTGGGCACAAATAATTACTTGCTAAATCAGGTTACGAGCTAACATTCAATGTGTCTGTTGTGCTAAGCTAACAACAGCTAAATACCAATCACAAACAATAATTGCATGGAGTTGTGGCTGGTAAGCTGGTTTTACTAAGCAAGTTTTTGTGTTGAAGCGATATTTACGCTTAACCAATTCTATAAAATTGGCCTTGTATAATGGTTTGTCTTGTGTCTGGCGCTAGTCTTCTTTCGAGTGTTAGAAGGATCTTTGTCATGGCATGCACAATAGTTCTTAGGTGGTGTCAAGGTCAAAAGGTGACAGTTCTGCAAGATACACCAGGTTGTGGGCATAATAATAAAACCGTGTTTCAAACTTGGTGAAAATGGTCTCACGGAAATGAACGAACACTTCGAGTCTTATCGGAGATTGCTTCCGAGGAGTGTGTATAGTTGGTTTTGATGTGAACTTTTTCGAGAAAGTGCACGGCCGGTTGGGCCGTACCGATGGTTGGCCCACACCGTGTCCCTGCCTCGATCGACCCGTGGCCGCCTGGCGTTAGTCCAGCGGTCTTCATTGTGATGAGAGGGTTTGTCTGTGGTCATTGTTGGCCGGAGTCCCCCGGACAATGGAATGAGAGCCCCTGAGACTGTTATTTACTTGTCCAGTTTAGCATGCAAACTCAATATGAGGCTAATCCGAATGAAAGGGGTTTATCACGCGGTAAAGTCGAGTTATAATTCAAGTACAGCTAAAGTGTACATGTACATGTATATTGCAAGAACGACAACTTGTTAAGATTCGACTTTTACTATCTTACACTGCCAAATTGTCTCGATTTGTTATAACGTAACGTGTTGCTATCCGGTGAAGAATCAATTATTGTAAACTAATGTTTATTTACGTAACGACCAATTTACATGTCGGGCAATGTACATCATAGTTTCCAAACTTCCAAAAAATAGTTGAGGTTCTTAGCTCCAAAGAGTAAAAAAAAAACAAGTTGCACAATGTTGTCATGATATCATGCAGATATCTTCACAATACCATGCAGATATCTTCTTAATATCATGCAGATATCTTCTTAATATCATGTATATATCTTCATAATATCATGTATATATCGTCATAATACCATGCAGATATCTTTAAAACACCATGCAGATATCTTCATAATACCATGCAGGTATCTTCTTAATATCATGCAGATATCTTCATAATACCATGCAGATATCTTTAAAATACCATGCAGATATCTTTATAATACCATGCAGATATCTTCATAATACCATACAGATATCTTTATAATACCATGCAGACATCTTCATCATATCATGCAGATATCTTCACAATACCATGCAGATATCTTCACAATACCATGCAGATATCTTCATCATATCATGCAGATATCTTCATCATATCATGCAGATATCTTCATAATACTACAATGTCGGTATCTTTATAACACCATGCAGATATCTTTATAATACCATGCAGATATCTTTATAAAAACATGCACACATCTTCACCATACCATGCAGATATCTTCATAATGCCATGCAGATATCTTCATAATACCATGTACACATCTTCACAATATCATGCAAATATATTCATAATATCACGCAGATATATTCATAATAGTTCTATCTTCATAACAGATATATTCATTGTCTAAATAGCTATCTTCACAGTTATCCTGAAACTGTGCCAAATCCGTCAATTTCAATATGAATTTCCACACATCTTAGGAATAAAGATATCTTCGTTTTACTTTCATTATGCCGTCACAATACCATTTATGTACAATCATTTATATCATCTTAACAATAGATCATCATCTTTATAATAGTGATACATCTCCACAACACCACGTTTGAATTATCTTCGGTTAAGGCTCGTCTTGGGCGTGTTCAAGGAAAACTCTGCCGTTTCCTTGACAACAGCGTGGATAACGCGGGAAAAGCCTTCGACTCCTCGATTCAAATGTGGCCTCGGCCCAGTACCGTTGGGCGATACGGTGGGGCCTTTATAGTATTCTTAGTGGGAATACTTATAGATAAGAGAAACATTTGGCCGTTATAGACTATCATAATTTTTGCCCGGTAGTTGACTCGTTCACTGGCCGAATAATCCGGTTAGTTTGAAACCGTGTGTCCGCACACACTCACCGTAAACGCTTGGTTAGCGTTTATGAATGGTGAATTGCATTCAGGATGCAACAGCGAATCAACTCAATAGCTCAATTTATATCATTTCAATCATCGATCCATCACTGTTTTTTTTCTCTCGTATAAACCGTGTACAAGTCTTGTCAGTCCACTTTTTCTGTGAGAGTCTTGGTACCAACCACTGACTAGTCTACTCACAGAATCCCGCGTTTGAATTTAACCAACTGTTACATCTGCACAATCGATCGAACGGACGGTTTGCGGTCAACAAATTAAATTGAAAAATAGTCATATGTTGTAAATGGGAATTCTTTATTTTCTTTCAAGATGTCCATTTAGGGCCTATTGCCATTTAATCGAATGGGTTAAGTTATGATGCAATACACGTGGCAGACACGTTGCAATGTCAATCCCATATGTAATGCCCGGATGTGGTATATTCTCGTAAAATCTCGCAAGATTTTGAGGTCAACTTACATGCTCTATCGTTATGATTCGTACATAGAAGTTTTCGAAACCTCGGCTTCGCTTCCGACTACAGCTTCGATGTTTGCAAATAGCGTAAATACCTTTAAATGCTATACTTTGAATCCTGTGGAAACAGGCATCGATTTTCATTATATTACATCCGGTGTCGAAGTTTTAAATTCCTGGGTATATTGAGCAAATAAACTCGTGACTTTGGAGTGACCGAATTTTTCGGTCGCACGGTGACCCAGCGAACTCTAACACGACAGCGATCACTTTACCAGGCGCGAGCAGCGAACTCCGTGGGGCCAATAGTGCACTACACCCGGTTGACATTACAGTCATCGGCCGCTAAAACGTGTTCGGTACTGTCGTTAAATTACCCCGTAAATTTGATGTATGTTTAGACACTTGTTTGTCAAGATAAATCGATTAAAGTCCTCACGCATAGGATCAATAATGTGTGTTAAAAGTAACCGACCTAATTGTTATTCAAAAGTTTACTTAGATTTAAACACCGTACTGTACCAAACACTAAAAAAAAAATAGGATTTCTGTCATTTAGAAGAATTAAGAAGTGTAGGTGAGTTCTCACGATCAACCAATTGAATGATTTAAAAAAAATAGAGTTTCACCAACAAAATGGTATTTGTGATTTAAAGGGATCGTATACGTTTGGTAATTACTCCAAAATTAATGGCAATAAAAACTTACTTGGTAAGAAGTACAACAGCTTTGGATAGTATAATGCATTTTTAGAAACTGTTCACTTTTGAAGTACTGCGGTTATGAAAAAAGATATCACTTTTTATCCCCAAAAATTTGGATCTGAGAAGCGTAACTGCAGTGACGTTTCTCAGATTGTGTATTCCAATGCAGATTATTCTTCCTGCGTGGACATAACCGCTCCAGATTGTCGGCAATATCTCAAAATCGCTACCACCTTTTGAAATGAAATTTGTACAGGTTAGTTTTATGGTATATAGGCTATCTATAACTATATAGGATTGAAACAAACAGTGGGTTCCAATTACCAAACGTATACGATTTCTTTAACATGCATGCGTAATACTATACAAAATGAGACCAGATTTCAGAGTCTGAAAATGAAATTTATGCTACATCATAATTTCATAGGATGATTTCACTGTTATTCACTGACAGTCAAGTAAGGTATTTCATCGAATTTAGTATTGTTTAGCTGATGTTGCAAATGGGTACACTTCTAATCCTTCGTTTTCAATATGATTTTGCGCAAACCCTATAAGGAGTTATAGGAGTCCCTAACTACCCCAAACCAAACTCCAACTGCAGCTTTCGCTAGGTTTTGGCAGGTTTGGTACCAAACCGTAACAACTTGTTGTTAGACTTTGTTTGACTCAGTACCAAAGGCCCAGGGAGACCCTGTTGAATTATGTGAGGTTCAGGACAGAAAGGCATGAGACTTGTCAAAATGTTAGAAATTTTGAGAATGCACAGGCATTTATACGCGAGTGACCCACATTGTCACGGCACAGTTCCTGGTCAACTGTAAGTGTATGTACACTTACACCTTGTATGTGTGTCCCCACTAAAACACATAATACCACTGGCCAGTTATCACTGTTCCAAGTCAATAAAACTTCCACTGTTGGAGTTTGGCAGGTTTAGTACTGTTAGGTTCAGTACAGTGTACCAAAAATTACTGAACCTGTGTGAGCTGTTGAAGTTTGTTAGGTTTGGTATGCTTCCTAGTGCGAGAGCCTAGGGGGTTAGGGTTAAATTAAAATCATCTTTACATGGACTCGCATACCGGCATAACTCGTCTGGTGTCCAATACATTTCTCCAATGCGCAACATAACATGAACCGTCAACATAAAACTCCAGATCACATGGCCAGTTCAGTCATCGGATTACATGCAGACCGCGGACATTTCTTAAACGTAGCGTGGGTAATAACATTTGTGCCTCGCGTGTCCGGTGAGCTGGAAAAATACGCCTGTCTGGTGTATGTATAGTGCGGGGTTCTCTGACTAGTTGCGCGGGCGATTCTACCCCCGAACTTGTTGCAACTCGTAGTCAACAAGATTGGTACATATTAGTGCAACATTTGATGATAAAAGCATGAAATATGGCACAAAATATATTAGCTTTATAGGGCAATCGCAGATTTGCCATTTGAAGAAATAGGCAGCAATTTTTAAAATGTTCATAATTGCTGTTGTTGCTTGTTGTTTCTGCAAAGGACAAATTGCGATGGGCCTAGAGCTAAATATCTTGACATGCTAGGATTGTGTGTCAAATTATATGCGTTTATCATCAATTTGAAACAATGTTTACACCAATGTTGTGAATTGTGGTCTTCGGACAACTTGTGTAGATTTTTATTCTTTATAAGGTTATATTGGGTGATTCAATTGTGCATTTTTATCGTTTGAATGTAGAGTGATGCTCGAGAACAGTATAAACGTGACGAATTTGTTGCTCTTTGAATACTTTATATTCCGAGCGAGAACAAAAATTGCAGGATTTCCAACCAAATTGATATTAACTTGTACAAAGACACTACTTGTACATTTTGTTAACTGTTGCTCGCCTTAAGTTAGAAGTAGGTTTCTTATTCCCTGAAAAACATTTGCCCTTAGTTAACACCGAACCCAACTTGTCGGTAAACTAGGGTATACCCATGGAGGAATACCATGGTATGCTGCAACCGGCCCGGTTTAGCGAATGCCCGCATCGTTACGCAATCGCTTCCTTGCCAAAACCTCATCAATCACTCTCTGTCACGTCAGCAAGAGTGATAAACGATTCCCTAACACCTACCATGACTACTACACAATGGGGACAAAACAAAACCACATTTTTATTACGCGGAATCTGACCCTTTGGGTGGTATAATGAGTCGCTAACTGCTACAAATTACCGGGCCGTAAATCAAGGCAAATCGACGGCATGTCGGTCTAGCGCGCCCTAGTGGACCCGTACCACGGACCTCCTGCTGTGGGTCCGCCATGACCGTGTGCCGGCGTGGCAGACGGGTTTGGCTCCCGGGGAGAACACGGCGCATCTCACGGCGGGTTCTAGGGCGATTTTTCCGGCCATTGCTCAGGCCATGGTCGATGTGTACGTCAAAGGAAGAACCCTTTTTGCGTTCACGGTCGCAATGCCCCTAAAATGACCGCTATTTTGTTTCACAAACGAAATTTGTTCGCACAATTTGTTTTTCATTGGTGAAATCGTCATTCCTTTCGCCCACGTGCATCAGTTTGGTATCATGAAACATATTAAAGGTAATATACACCATTTTCAAAAATGGAAAACAAAACCACTTGATTATTATTAAAATACTTGGCCGTAATAAGTGAATAAGTTTCGACCACCCTTGGTGCTAAATTACGGCACCTGGTGTTCTGCGGTTTTCAAGGAAAGTGGAATATTTTGTAACAATTTCCAACTAATGTCGGCAGGCAATTGTTGGGAAAATAAACCTGACTTCGAGTTTCGCAGTTTCGCCTTCGCGCCTCGTAAACCGAACTTTAGTTTAAGTCAGCTTATAAACTTGTCATGAAGTCGAAACTTGTTCTGTTTTAAGTCGATGATATTGCCCGCCTGCGATAATTTTTTCTGCAGGTAGGTTGGTACATAGTGTACATTTATTAGCCAATGAGAACACAGATGGTGTTGACGTCATCGATGATGTTAGAGTTATCTGGGATCTGACTAGGGTTAGGGTTAGTGGTTAGTGGTTAGGGTTAGGGTTAGGGTTAGGGTTAGGGTTAAGGGTTAAGGGTTAGGGCCAGGGTTGTCCCAGACAACTCGAACATCATCGATGACGTCAACACCATTTGTGTTCTGATTGGCTAATGTACCAACCTACCTGCAGAAAAAAAAATATCGCTGCCCTCCTTTGCTAGTCTCTTTCCCCGGTCTGACCTTGCAATACGGCAGCTGGTTTGTTTGCTTACAGTCAATCGCACTGTGCACGCCCCCAGGCTAACACGCAACAACGGCATAACGAGAAGAGACTAGCGCAGAATCAGTCAGCATGGGGCCATGTACATGTACTAGAACGCATAACTTCCTTGGAAGTTAACTCGAATGTTTACCGACGAAGTGAATAGGCGTTGGGTGCGCTGAACAATACCACGAAAGTGCTACGAAAGGTTAAATCGTCGTGGAATAGGATTAACTTCGTCGTGGATTTGTGGTCTTTTTTTCTATTGAGTCAGTCCTTAGAAACTAAATATTGAAGCTATAGTAGATTTTGAAGCTTCAGTAATACATGAGACTATGCATTGAAATGAACAAATATGAATAAGAAAACTGCAAAAATTATTCTCGTATACAGCGATAAGCTTGAAGACTAGAATGCAAGAAATTATGAACGGAACAAAAATCGCAATATATAACTTTGCCGGTGTATTGCATGAATGCCAGACCGTGTTTTTAAAACCCCAGCCTAGGTCCGTCCCGCCCCATCACCATTGGCAAACTGCACGAACGAAGCCACAAACGGTGAGGGAAGCTTAGGTTTGGAAAACGGCCCTGTACTTAATGATACCTCGCGACCTCCTGACCTTTTTGAAGTGTGTTTTGATTGGTACTTGGCGGTCGAACTGGTTTACATTACGCACTAAAAGGTCACGCTACATGCCTCGCTATGAATGAAAAAAACACAGTATTTTATAATCTGTTAGATCTGGTTTGCATGAACGGATTGTATGGCATCTTCACTGATTATTTCAAAGAGTAATATGCTCCGTAAAGATGAATATATTTATGTTATTAAGTTGTTGTTGATAAATTAAAAGGTATTTGCTTGTATTTGTTAAGGCTATTTAATTTGTGTTAATAATGAAACGTGGAACGAAAAGTCCACCAGTAATATAGTTGTTGCATTATCCTCAAATCGGAATAATTATTGTTTGTTGACGTTAGAACAAAACATACAAATTAAAAATGTCATATCTTTATTGAGTGATCTCCACAATGTCGCTTCCCAGGTTGTATCGTAAAATTGGGCGTGATCCCTGGCCACACGCATTCTGTGTTTATGACTTCGGACTAGCGCCCTCGAACAAAGATACTGACAATTTGGGAGACCGCCAACATAGGGCAAGATAGCTCAGTTGGTAAAGCGCCAGTCCGGTATTCCGGAGGTCGCAGGTTCGAGTCCCGCCTTGCCAATTTCTTTGTTCACTTTGAAATACAAAATATTTCGATTTGTGTATATAATTTGTTGAAGTTTTTCTCCAGAACGTTATCTGGGTCCAATTCCTCCCCAATATTTGTTTATTTATTTGTGTATTTATTTGTTTATTTATTTATTTGTTTTGACGTTTACCACCCCCACTCCCTGTAATAAGGGGCCAGTAATAAGTTGCTATGGTGAAGAAAGTTGAAAGGAAATTCATTTAGAAGTCATTAATCACTTATGATTTTGTTTTGAAGCGATGTCGCGGTGATTACAAATTAGAACGGCTTTTAATGATCTCATCAAACGCAAACCAAACACAGCGATACTAGAAATGCTCAGCTAGCAACAAGCCAGGGAAAAAAAAAAAACCCTTAATTAAAAAAAAATGTAGTCGCAGCCTTCCGAAAAAAACAAGGTTGTATTTGTCTTGAAAACACCGGAAATTTGATCTGCCTTCGAGAAGGGATTATACTTAGCGGGGCGGACCCGAGAGGTTGACCCGTGGCGCTCGGCGGGGATTACACGACGGATCAGCAAGCAACTGGTTTGATTCTCGGACTTTTGGGTGGTTGGGCGATTGTAGTTATAAGCAACACCCTACCGATATAAATACGACGCGTGGAGTCTTCGCAAAACCTTGTTAATGTTCGTTCTTTTTCCCGTAATTCTTAAGGAAACAGCAAGGGAAAGTGGGTTAAGTTTAAACGGGGTTTTTGTGGTTGTTTTTCGTGACACCTCGAAAACAAAGAGTTGGACCAATTTCGTATAGTGTGGCTTGAATTAGGTGGGTAAAATTTCTCAATTGTCGGAGTTTCAAACTCTCGCTTCGAATATCACAATTTGAACAGATTTTTCTAAAAAGGTAAACTTTCGTTTTTTGCTGTATTTCCCAAATTAGCTTTTGGGTTCATATGTTATAGCAAATGTTGTTTCACTGACCCGTTTGTTCAAAAATGCTTTTTCACTAGTTCTCTTATTTCTCATAGATTTTCAATCCCACGAGCTTTTGAAGCTCGCCACAAAATAGCCGCGAAAATCTAATTTTCACACTCGCTAATCCTTTATTTATTTTCGCACTTTCCGGCCTCACGTCGATGAACAGCGGACGAACCTCTTTTTTTGTTTACTTATTTCCTTCCTTTCGCACTTGGAGAAAGATTGACTCCTATAACCGAAGTCGATGCGCTGTCAGTCGCTCGAAATACCTCGAAGCATTATTTATCACCTACGCGCGCGCGGGAAAAAAACCTGCCACCCTATACGCAATGCATTATAGTAATACTGATTGTTATAATAATACTCATCAGAAATGCAATTATTTTCGCGAACAAGTGTCGTTAGACTCGGAGTACGGGGAAACGGGCGAGGCGTTCACAATGTATACGAACTCGGGAAATCGTTGAGCATTTTTCTTTGAGGAGCGATAACATTAGCGTTGGGGGACGGGTCGAAAATTGTGAATTTCAAAACACGGGAGTGGTGCAATATTTGACAATACAGCGTGGTAAACGCATTTTCATACTTGACTATTCAGGGACCTGGTATATGAATCGGAGCTCTTGTTAAAAGGAAATTATACTCCCGATTTCGTTGAGTAGTTTGTATTCCAGCGCCATTATTGTGAACCAGGGCGCTAATTAGGATGATCGCCCTCAGTAAACAACCAAGACCAAATGACCTCTGACCTTGGTTCACCAAAATGGCGCTGTAATCAAAAATACTGAACCGAAATGGGAGTTCTTGGTATCATTTTCCTTCTAACAAGATATCCTAGCCATTATCAATTGTTTAGGTTCCGGATATTGGAAGTGTAAGGTTGCTGTACATACAGGATTATATAGGCCTCGTATTCACATAATTATACATCATGAATGCTACCCTTTTACGCTTATTAGCGGCAGTACACTACAGTTACATGTAAGTAGTGTTACCTTAGTAATGTTAGATATATTGTGAATTAGGGAAAAAGGCAAAAGTATGTACATTTTGTTGAAATCTATATGCAATGGTAACTTGCACATAAATCAACATACAGTCAATAATGAACAGTTATTTATACAAATACACTTATTATTGTTCAAGTATTTTGTATACAATGTTCTTTGTAATAATGTAAATATTATTGTGTTTTGTAGAAGTGTCTGTATTATTATGTTCGTATTCTGTTTAATTTGATTTTAATGAATAAGTAATAATGTTTGCAGGGTGCAAGGGAATTCAGTGTTTGATTGTAAGGGTGAACAAATTAAAAATATTTTTTTAAATCAATTTAAATAAATAAATAGAAATGTTGATAATTATGCAATAATTTTGAGCAATATACTTTTGACCGTTTAATATACTGGATCTGTAAACCTATTTTTTATTATTTCTGGTAATGAAACCAAGGATCCCTCAAAAGCGCCCTAGGCACTGTAGCTCGCAAGCCTGAAGAAACCTGTAGAGAGAAGACAATGAGAAGAAGGTACAGTTTAGAGGTGGGAGAAAACCCCAGAGGAATATTCGGGGAAAAACCAACAGAATCAGGCAGGGACTGAAAACCAAATCCACATATTGGCCTAGGCTGGATTTGAACCTGGGCCACAGCGGTGGAAGGCGAGGAAAGAACCGCTACGCCAACCGGCTCCCCGGTTAGGTTGTCCAGAGAAAAAGGTTTACATCGTTTTGCGACCATCTCCATGCATTCTACCCGTCGATCTTTGCAAATGTTTGCCAACGCCAATTTCAGACGGTTACCGTAAACATTGTCAGATAAAAACACTGGGTCCCGATAAGCGGGATTAGGGAACAAGACTGAGTTAAGGAGAAGAAACAAAAGGAATAATTGGAATCCAATTAGCAATTGTTAGCGGAGCAGAAAATTAACTTGCCCGTTGTGTAATTCACCGGTTAACGAATTCCGACCCGTAATTAATTAGTTCATTCAGGATGACTGTGTTAGGATGTGTTGATAATCGGAAATCGTTTAGAGCTGATTTTGACTTTATTTGCAGAAATAATTTGTGTTGCTTTTTCAAATTGTATCAAGAAAGTTTGAAGAAACACTTTGTCTTTGCTTTGGGTGGTGGAGGTGTGCTTGTCTAGAAGGATTCTCCATCCATTGGTATAGGTAGTGTTGGCTTTGGGTGGTGGAGGTGAGCTTGTCTAGAAGGATTCTCCATTTATTGGTATAGGTAGTTTTGGCGTTGGGTGGTGGAGGTGTGCTTGTCTAGAAGGATTCTCCATCCATTGGTATATGTAGTTTTGGCTTTGGGTGGTGGAGATAAAACTGAGGGCACAAATTAACAGTCTACATAGTTTTAATAGCCCATAGCAAGTCGCTGTCTCACATGTGTTCCACATCATGTATAATTTGTCCAACCCGAAATGCCCTTGTTACAAAGGTCCAATCCCTGAATTATTCCAAACCCGTGTGTTGCAAATTGCTGCGTCGTCCGCCTGTCGGAGAAATGCAGGTTCTGTGGCGGGAAAATGGGCCTTGGCATGGCGGCATGGCAACAACGCGACGCCGTGGCAGATGATTGGACGCCAGTGGTCGCCATGCGGTAACCATCACGACTGACTGGCCCCCTGCTGGGAAACCGTACACCACTTAATGAAATCCCACGAGAAGAATCTCCGGACCAACTCAATGGACCTCCTGTAAAAATATAAAGCAAGACCAATCCTCAAACTTGTAATTTTCCTGCCGGTACAAACTTGTGGTTATAAAGTAGTCGCTCTAAAAAGCAATGTGTGGTTTTTAGGAACAAGAAGAATTCACTCGTTTCACTGTAAAAAGAAAGAAAAAAGTCGGTTAAAGGGAATATACAACATTTTGCAAACATACAAAACTAAACTACCAAATTATTATGAAAATAGTACAAAAGAAAGAGCTATATTCCCTTTAAAGGTGTAGTAGATTATTTATTTGTCAAATGTGATTTGTATTAGAATTGGCGATTATGTAACTTTTGGAAAAATTTAAAATTGTAAGGTCGGGGCGCTAACCTTTTTTTTTGATTGATATTAAAATTGGTAAAAATTTGACTTAAAAAACAAATGAGTGCTTTAAAACAATTCCATGGAGCTGCTAAGCATCATAAACCTTTGCTTATCACCAACAAATCTTGCTAAGTAAAAACAGGTTACCAGCCAAAACTTCAAATGCTTTTCATGCTAAGCTAAAACCAGCTGAATACCAGTCTCAGAGTCAATGTAAATCCCCTGAAATGTTGGTCTGTAACCCTGTTTTTGACTAGAAGGAATTCACATGCTAAGCTCGATGAAATTGGCCCCTGCGAATCATGTTATTAATATTTCTCAGTCCACGATTTTCATTGAAAGGTTACCAAGTCATATTACTCAAAATCTACACTAGGTCTCGTTCAGTCAATAATCCTCTGTAGTGGTGACGTCTCACTTTGTTTTCAATCGCGCTTTCTTATGGGAGCAAGTCCTGGACATGTAAACAAAATGTGACGTCATTAGTACACGGAGCTTATTCATATAACCAGCACGATATGTGGCAGAGGGGTAACTCCCTCTTATCCCTATACTTTATACACACTCAACACTATTGTTACCTAACCCACCCCCCCTTGAAACCTAAAAGGAATTCCTGAGATTCCGGGAACACAATGGTCAACACAAAAGAGGGGGGGGGGGGGGGGGTTATCTCTGCCACATATCGCGCTTCATATGCTTATTATTTTGGTCGTGTTCCCTGAATGTGTTTTATAAACTGTGAACTGTTGAATGAGATGGCACCAGACTATTTTTTGCATTGTAGCCTCACTTTAATGTTTATTAATTGTATTGGCTTTAAACATTAAGATATTTAAACACAATTTTGAAATATTTAGCAGAGAAATCTGATGTTAATTTGTAATTAACTTTAGGTCATTGCTGCATTTTTATCCGCAATTTTTTTTTAAATGAAATTGTTTACTCTCTTTCAATTTAATATGACTGACTCGTGGATATTAAAAGCCCATAGACTCTATAACTCATAATAATTAACTTAATTGCATTTTATTAATAATTGCATTTTTAAAATTTAATTTGAATTATTTGTATTTTGACAGGATAGTTTTTCTCAGGGTTCTTCGCTCAGTTGCAGAGCAATTCGGTGCCAACTTTATCGGTGTATTGGAACTTTCCTTCCGGGTAGCCTGAATAGAGTTAACTGTCGAATCTCCAAATGTCGACTGGAATTATTTCGTCCACGCGATCCCCGCCAGACCACACGGTGACCCACAAAGGTAAGATTGTTTTTTGCTGGTTTTAAATTTAGTGGTTTTTTTAAGTTACCGTTAACTGGGGTAACTTTCTTGGTTGCTTCAAAGGTCGAGTCAAGTCGAGTCATTTGCCTGCAGTAATTCAAGTCGAGTCGAGTCATTTACCTGTCGGGACTCAACTCGATTCGAGTCATTTACCTGGTCTGGTCTCGAGTCGAGTTGAGTCATTTACCTGGTCTGGTCTCTACTCGAGTTGAGTCATTTACCTGCAGTGATTCAAGTCGAGTCGAGTCGAGTCATTTACCTGTCGGGACTCGAGGCGAGTCGAGTCATTTACCTGGTCTGGTCTCGAGTCGAGTTGAGTCATTTACCTGCAGTGATTCGAGGCGAGTCGAGTCATTTACCTGGTCTGGTCTCGAGTCGAGTTTAGTCATTTACCTGCAGTGATTCGAGGCGAGTCGAGTCATTTACCTGGTCTGGTCTCGAGTCGAGTTGAGTCATTTACCTGCAGTGATTCGAGGCGAGTCGAGTCATTTACCTGGTCTGGTCTCGAGTCGAGTTGAGTCATTTACCTGCAGTGATTCGAGGCGAGTCGAGTCATTTACCTAGTCTGGTGTCGAGTCGAGTTGAGTCATTTACCTGCAGTGATTCGAGGCGAGTCGAGTCATTGACCTGGTCTGGTCTCGAGTCGAGTTGAGTCATTTACCTGCAGTGATTCGAGGCGAGTCGAGTCGAGTCATTTACCTGGTCTGGTCTCGAGTCGAGTTGAGTCATTTACCTGCAGTGATTCGAGGCGAGTCGAGTCATTTACCTGGTCTGGTCTCGAGTCGAGTTGAGTCATTTACCTGCAGTGATTCGAGGCGAGTCGAGTCATTTACCTGTTCTGGTCTCGAGTCGAGTTGAGTCATTTACCTGCAGTGATTCGAGGCGAGTCGAGTCATTTACCTGGTCTGGTCTCGAGTCGAGTTGAGTCATTTACCTGCAGTGATTCGAGGCGAGTCGAGTCATTTACCTGGTCTGGTCTCGAGTCGAGTTGAGTCATTTACCTGCAGTGATTCAAGTCGAGTCGAGTCATTTACCTGGTCTGGTCTCGAGTCGAGTTGAGTCATTTACCCATCGGGACTTGAGTCGAGTCGAGTCGAGTCGCCAACAAATTCTGACTCAAGTCGAAATCGAGTAATCACAACTCTGGTAAAAAAAAATCGCCATCATCTCATTTTGACAATTACATCTTCAGTTTTTACTAACCACATTGCAGCAAAATCATGCCTTCTTGACATTTTTACTTTCCCGCGCGCGCCAAAATTTACACCAGAGTTAAATGCGGAAGGGCCTTCATTTTATCTGATTCGCCGTGTTGACTTCTTATCATTTGTATCTGTTGTGGGCGCTATCTTTTCACCCCCTAAAATCATTGATAGCTTCTGGGAAATATTCCCCTATATACGCTTGCTTCTTAACACCTCTGCCGTGCCAAAACACATTGGGTATAGCGGGCGAAAAGCCTTCTGCGAAACCGCAAGAAAATTACCGCTCGCAATCATCGAGATATTATAATTTTAATTCGCCGTTCGGCTCCGGGGCTGTTGGTTTATTACGGGGGACGTTTAAAGGGGTGTGATCACTTGCAGGGGAAAAAAAAGATGGAAAATGCTTCCCGCGTCGCAACAGATCTTAGATAAAAACCATATTGGACTACTGTCGATAGTTTGGGTACATTATAGACGATGTGCCCTCTGACGTCACGTGTTTACATCTGTATGCGCACACATCGTGTTTTACATGAAAATTTGCTCAAAGAGTGACGTCGCAGGTCAGATCGCCTTTGAATTATGGGACCTCTGATGTCATCTCCCAACCAAATCTATGTAAAACATAATGCGTGCGCATACTGCCGGGCACATTTGAATACAGTTGTAAACAGAGGGCACATCGTCTATAGTGTCATAATTGCTGTTTCGGCACAACATTGGTAATGTTGAAGTTGTTGAAATGTATCGTGGTACCGGGCAATTACATAAAACCGTGTTTCATTGGTGGTTTAAAACTCCCCACGTGTCAGGCTCTCGACCAATAGGAATGGTTAACTGTCTCAGGTATTTCTAAAATAAAGATGAACTCTAGTCAAGAATTCTCTAAATGTTATATGATTTTGCACACACACTAGATATTACATAATATACATCATTTCTTTAGCTGTATTTTTTTGAAATTGATGGGTTAGAACATGGGTTGGTGTTTTGAGGCAAACAATTGTGACACTGACTATTTAAATTTTTGTGTCCATAGAAGCTGGGGAAAATATATAAATAATGATGGGTTGTTTTTGGTAGTCTGGTTCCCTGATCCTGCTTCGGACGAAACGGATCAATATGTATAGGTCACCAATTCACCAATTCTGTGACCAATAAATGTGGACCAACTAAATTAGAGGCAGTGTTTACACAAATAAAATATTATTCATTTCAAGTATTTTACGTTTTCGTAGTTTTGCACTCGACGATACTACCCCTTTAAGCATGTTTAGATTCGTGTCAATCCATACACAAAGGCTATGGCCAAACCACGTCTATGCGCGGGAACTTTTTAAGGCGGGAGTTCCGGATTGTTTAAGGGCACAATTAAAGGTGAACTCTCGCCAAACAATTAATGCCCTATTCGCCTTCAGTCATTGTGTCGTAAGCCATTATAAGCGATCAGTCTTAAATAATAATAATGTGTTCTTAAATACCGATTTTTAGACGATAAGTTACGCGCAAACTTAAATCTGCTCTCTGAGAATGTGTTTAACGATATCGGTGTTCTATTAAATTTGAACACGGTATCAGAGAGTGACTGGTCACGTGATGACAGTTTACCCAATAATAGGAAAAAAAAAGTTTTTTGAAGGGGTCTTTATTCTACGTTATGACACCCATGGCTATATTTGGAACCAATTAACTTCCAAATCATTTTGAAGGCATATTCTACCTGCCCTAGTGACACAAAACACCTGTAGTATTTGCGTGGATTTTTTGACAGAAAAATGCTTCTTGCATCAGACATATATTTCTTAGGCGAACACAGCTGCCGTGACACATATACGCTACAACATTCAGCCATTAGAATCCATCGCCTGACAGCAGAACTATCGGCGCTCTACTCAATTTGCCTGGCCACTCAATCCACACACACACAAAACGTAGACTATTTTCCCTTCTTTTTGTATGTTTTATTACTCTCTCTCTTTATTTTGGCCTAAAGCTGTCTTACTTTAGTCCTACACCGTCCCTCCCCGGCGCTTATTGCTCCGAGAGATAGAGTCGGGGTTTAGCCGCGCACAGCCCGCCGTGATTAGGCGCGCTAGCCCCGTCGATGTTTGTCAAGTCCCGTGCTATGGGGTTAATACTCGCAATTGGCTTGTGTGTGTTTGTGCGGCTCGACCCGAGGCTATAGCGACGATAGTTCATGCGTACTGTGAGTGCACTATTCACGTATGCTGTCACCAACACTATGGTGTGTATGTATAAAAATCGACAAATCTATGAATTGTAGATGAATTGGTGAATTTCACAGTTGCATTGAATGTTTTTTTCTTTCTCAAACAGTCAATTTGTGTTAGTAAAAGAAGTGAAATTGTTAAGTACCTATTAGTGTTAGCAATAATGGTATTAATGAATTATAATTTTACAACGTAGGTTTGTGCATGCGAAATACATAAGATTAGTGTTCAATAGGCAAAACATTTGGTTGCCTTGAGAACGAATTTAGAAGACTGGGAACTATTTTCAGTAGTTTTTGTTTTTAAATGATAGTAATCGAAGATAATCTGTGAATATAGTGTAAAAAATAGCGGGGCAGATGGGGGAAATAGTTAGGGGAATTGTGTTTTTGATGATAGCATGGAATTATTGGCACACCGTCAGAGTATGTCATGAAAAAGATATTTGGCTATAGAGCCATCGCATATTTGTCCATTGACGAAATATAGATAGAAAAACAAGAAATGCCAGCCATTTTCATGACAATTTTTATACAAATTCCTGTTATTCTATATGCGGTAATCGCCATTGTTTAATCTTCATACTTTTTTTTAACAACTAGTTGACATAAATTCATCATTATTATGCTAGACTACAAAGATTGTTTTGTGATATGGCGATAATTCACCCGTACGGTCACCATAGCACATACAAAAACACCTGCAGAAGGTCTACAGAACGCCTATATCCAATGTACACACGATATCCAATTAATTATGTATTGCGTTGCATGCGTCACGTCAGGTACATTATTCGTGTATAGCGCTTTCTTAAAACTACCCGGTCTTCTGAACGAAATTCCTCCTGAATCTCATAAAATACCTCCTAGATTATCAATATCCTTCCGAACGCATTGTTTTTCGAGAGAGTTCAAAATAAATTATGCTGGTATGCGGATATTTCTTAATTAAGCCACGCTCTGTTTACGTGCTTGGCAGTACGGACGCATAACATTATTTTTGTTTCACATGACGTAGACCCAGACTTGCATACGTAATTAAGACAGAAGCCTTTCTTAAAGGGAAAGTATAAAGCCTGCAACTACTCAAAAAATAACCAACTTAAATATTGATTAAAAGTTGGTGTAAAGATGTTAATGACAGCTTAATTTACGAGAGCAAAATGTATATTAAAAAAAAATGCAACTTTTGTGGTGAAATAGCTGTATTATAACATTGAGGTTTCTGCCCGGAATGACGTCGCAGATTTCTTATGAATATAGCAATTTACATTGGCATGGAAACAAACCAAAAATCTACAAAATAACCCTGAAAATTATTTCATAACATGAAAAGTTGGTAAAGGGCCAAAATCCAATCAACGCAAATTGCATCTTATAAACATTCTCTTGTAGTTTAAACCAGTTGAATAGAGCCACCAACAATATATACATCACCAAAAAAACTATTTGATTTGTAACCCTGTTTTTCTAAGGAAGAATGTTCATGCTAAGCATGTTTTTGTGTGCTTAGCAGCTTCATGAAACTGCCCCTATAGACCTTTGAAATAGTAATAATCAAAACTCCAAATGATGAACTTTGGGGGATTTTAGGACAGAATGCCCCTTTAAGTGACCCTTCTTAAAGACTTAGCCTAAGATGGTCTAGATGATTGCGTCATCTGTCGGTTTTTTGGGGTGGGGTGAAATAAAAAATAAAACATTTCTCCCACTATTATTTGAACTGACCATTTTTGCCGACTTTCACCCCGCTGTGCACTCTTTCCAAAACATCTCTGATCTTTGATGATGAAGACAATAGCCATAAGCTACCCCAGTATTTTCCCCTCCTCAACCCCCACCACCAAAAAAAATCGCAATCAGCAGAAAATATCTTCAGTTCGTGACAAGAAAAATCCATTTCCGCGGTTGAAGCAGCCTGCCTCTATTTTTTCGCCTACCAATGGAGACTTTTTGCCCGTAGCGTATCGCGCGACGCGCGCTCCGTGCTAAGTTCCCGTTCGCGTGCAAAGCTATAACAAACAACGGCCAATAAGGCGGCTATTATTGAATATCGGGGGCTGGCGATTTGCAGCACTACACAAACGTGGGTCGGGGGGGGGGGGGGGGAGGGGGGGGTAGGGAGGGGAAAGTACAAGCGAACTCGCTAAGATAAATAAAAGCCTCTGTTGGAGATGCTTAATATGGCTGTGTGTGTACATTGGTACACGTATTCGGTCCGGCGCGGCGCTGCGGCGGTGTAGGGCTTTAATGCAAAAGCCCTCCGGGCTCAAAACTCCTTTTCAAGACAAGGGAAGAAAAAAAGTCTCAGACGGGGAAAGGGAAGAGTGGAGAGATTAGAGTGCCTGGGCTAGCGATGCTTTACGATGATGGCACTGACGGGGAGGGTATTACGGCCCCCGCCGACGCCACTAGTAGCTCGCGGGGCTGACCGTGTCGAGGCAGTCAAAGCGCGGGGGGCGAGCGGCGCGTTGCTCGGGGGCTGATAGGCGAGTCATCACCGGTACTGACGAGCCGACGGGACGGTGAATCGCCCGGGTCTCCTGCACTATTTGCCCTCTTCTATTCTTTTTATATCTTCCTCATCACCCAACAAAACCTCAATGAGAGTATGTGTCATTTTAATTTATTAAACCAACGACAATTTAGACATCTACTTTCGTTTAATAAACTGTTCTTGAAAATAAAGAAAACGAAGCATAATGCTAGCAGTGGCGGCAGGAAATTAAATTGTGCGCGTCAAATCTTAAGTTCATGTTTAATAACCCAATCTCAGATTGAAAATCGTTAACTTTCCTTAATTTATAATTGCCATTTTTATCAAATTATACTACGAGTTGTATAGATTAATAATTTAGTTTGTTTATACAAACAATTTTTGTTCATGTGATGTGTATTCTGCCGTTTTGTTGCTTAGCATGAAAACACATTGAGTTTTGGCTGATAACCTGTTTTTATAAAGCGAAAACGATTTTGTGCTAAGCAAACTTATGTGCTTAGCAATCTTATGTGCTTAGCAGCTTTATGAACTTAGCCTCATATCAGAGTCCAGACTTAAATGCATATTACGCAATATTTTGTTTACAAAAGTAAATTGCTGAAGTATGTGCAATATTAATTTTGATCACGGCGTCTGATGACGTCACAAATAGACGCAGCCCCAGGCGAATGGTCGGTAAACAGCGCCCCTAACGTTCATCGCGTGTTTCAACTACGTTAGGGATCCGGAGCATCAGTGGGAAACGGGAATAAATGGCAGCGCTGTTCTTTATTATTTAATAAAAAGAGGTAATCATACAATTTCATACAAGTGCGCCTCCAGAATCCCTTTTTTTTATTTCCTTTAATATTTTCTTCAAAATGACAGCATGCCAGAAGGAATTTTACAGGATTTTTAAAGTCAATAATATCTTTACATTAAGTAAACTTTTCAACAAAATTCGTTGGTTACTTTTTGGATAGCTTCAAAATGTATACTACCCCTTTAAGTAAACATGCAAAACACAAAATAAGGCCATTCATGTTCAAGTTTCTATCAAAACATCTTAATGTTGTGAATTATTTCTTCCAGCAACTTTGCGCCAAGTTCGATTAACCCCCAAATATTGACTTTCATTTTTGGTAAACATCTGTCGCAGCGACAGATGGATGCGTGTCCGTGGTACGGTTTCGGCGACCGGGGATTCCCTTGATCCGTCCGCCGTGTCTGCGGCGCCAATTCCCCCGTGTCCGTCGCGGCCACGACACGCTAAGCCTTGAACATTACTCGGAAAGTCACACAAACAAAATGTCAGTGTTTGAGGAGGATATAGTCCTAAGACATAATTATTCTTTTTTTCCCCCTTTTTTTTCTTTGTTTATTTCTCGGATGAACATATAGCTTATTTATCTAACTGATCATGTGAAAATGTAGGGCTATGCATAATTAGCCTGATTGTACTACACTGCAAAAACTGTGTTTAGCAGGAAACACTAAAAAATACTATAATTATTTTTTAACACTTTCAGTTTGTAAACGTGTACACACTAACTTGTTTACTGTAGCCGCAGATATAGTTTAGCCACTGAACATTGGTGTTAAAGAATTGGACACGAAACGTTTACACATTGATATCACCACATATTGCTAAACATAGTTTTTAGAGTGTGTTTCGCTATTACAAAGATTTACAGCCCAATTTTAATCTGAGTTGATAAGGAGCATACGGCTCACTGTACTACACGGTGACAAAAAGTTAAAAATTTTAGGTAAAAAAAGTGAGGCAATGTTATGACTTTTCCCATCATTGATAAGAAGAAAATAGTGCGTTTATTCAAGGTACAAATTGACCAAGTGTTATAGGAAGAATCTGCCCAAGATTGTAAGCAGTTGGTATTTTGACCAACATTTTTGAACAGTGTAATTTGCAAGTTAGAAATATGAATGCCACTTTAAATCGGCGTGGATGAAATACGTGGTTTAACACCAAAAAGCCCCATCCATTAACTCCCATGAATCGTAACCATTCAACCGAAATAAATCCCCGGACTTTTTTTATTTTATTCCTGGACTATAGAGATTGTATCCTCGAGTGGCAAGAGAAGTCGATATTTCTCCCCGTACATAGCTGCTCCATGCAGTGATACCATTTACAGCGCCTCGGCCTGAAATCTGGCGGCAGTTTTTTCCCCTCGCAGTAGTCGGTCAAAAGTGCAAACGACCCCGTGCCGTAATCTTTGCCGACCGCCATCTTTGCAAAGAGCGCCCTCTAGGGGCTGCCCCGTCGGTTGAGGGCGCCCTCACTCACCCGCTTCTCTGCATGCAGTGCGCGCACGGCATGCGAAACTGTATTTCGAGTGTAGCAATTTGCTGATCTCCAATCAATTTTTTTTCTAAATAAATCTGAAAACACTTTTCTGAAAACAAACTATTGCCGTTTTCCAAACCCAAGCTACGTCTCCCTCTGTGGCTTTGTTCGTGTAGTTTGGCAATGGTGATGGAGCCGGAAATTGACCTCAGCTGGGGTTTGGAAAACCTTGATCACATCCCTGAACCCTTGAAAAGTTCGTGTGGTCATATAAAGAAACACACCTTTAAGAACTATTTTCTTTCGCCGCGTCGCATTTAGCCTGTCCTCTCCGACACCTCGATTTGACGGCCCGGTTTCGACATCCATAATCTAGGAAGCTATGGTATTAGTCACGCCGTCCCGGCGCAGTGATGCTGATGCGATATACTCCCGCGACCAGGTCACCTGGCGGTAATACGGTCGATGCATCCGCGTCGTCACCGCCAGCCAATCCCAGCTGGGCGCGCGCGCGCGATAATCAGCAGCGCGCGCTAAACACGCTCTGGCCATTAGCTATAATTCCCGCCCGATGAAATTAAAAGTGTGAAGGATTATACAGCGCCGCCGATGGATGCAAATAAGAAAAGAAAAGAGAATATAGAAAAAAAATGATAAATTAAGAGGCGGTGCGACCTTGAAAACTGTGTCGTGTCTTCACCGCGGGCACAGAACTCCCTCAGGAAGAGTGCAAGGAACTAGTGCGCATGCGTGGTTTCATAATCCAAGTCGTGCGACTAATCCGAGGAGAGGTGTACCAAATAGGCTTATGGAACGGCTAAATGGCCGCCATCTTTTTGATAAAGCATAGAGTCTGACAAAATGGATATATTTTCATCGATTTATTTTGTCCCATGTTTGTAGAAATAATAAGCCGTGTCTTCTGAGTGATCCCCGTTTTCTATTTTTTCGGTGTCATATGAAAATCAGACTTCTGTGAAAACCAGACTTCTTTTCCGAATTATTGGTTAAACTATCTCACGTGACGATCACTCTCCTAAGTATTGTAACGAAGATTTCTCTGGGGTCGACTACACACACAAGAAGGACTCCTGACACAAGTGTTCCTCTATTTCCTGTGGTTCTCTGCCGTTTATTGTGGACTCTCGCCTACCAAACATGGACTTCAGGCTCACACAATCACGCGGCCCCCAGAACTGGCCTGAACTAGTTCGGCGCTTGCGCAATCCAAGGCGGGTTTCCGGGGCGATCCCACCACCGTGGAATCGCTCCAGCGCCCTCTACCGCCCAACCGGCACGGGCGTTACACAGCCCCCCACGAAGACCTTGTTTGCCCCCAAACAAGACCATGGGCGCTGCTGCCGCACCCCGGCCAACCGCCCTGGAAAACGCACAACGCCAACATTACACAACAATTTACATTCCAACAATTTACATTACAACAATTTACATTACAACAATTTTCATTACAACAATTTTCATTACAACAAATTGGGGTAAGCCCCTGGCCCCAGGACACACCCCTGGCCCCGGCACACCCCTGGCCCCGGCACACCCCTCTAAATGTTAAACTTGACTGCGACTGTGACTGCGACTGGCTGCTCTGACTGCGACTGGTGCCTTCGACTGCGGCTGGCTCTTGCGACTGCGACTGTGGTTCCTGCGACTGCATCTGCGGCTGGCTCCCGCGACAGCGACTGGCTCCTGCGACTGCGACTGGCTCCTGTATCTGGTGCCTGCGACTGCGACTGGCTCTTGCGACTGCGACTGCGACTGCGCTTGGCTCCTGCAACTGCGACTGGCTCCTCCGACTGCGACTGGCTCCTGTGGCCGCGACTGTGACTGCCTCTTGCGACTGCGACTGATTCTTGCGACTGCGACTGATTCTTGCGACTGGCTTAGAGAGCGTGGGCGTCCCGGCGAGGCCCCGCCCCCGCTGCGCCGACGGGCACGGCTCGGGCTCGCTCCGAGTGTTGCGAGCCGTCTGCCGCGCCGCCGTCTACAGCATGGGCCGGGCCCCCCCGACTCGGTTTCATTCCTGCAGAAGATCCAGAGAATGTCTCGACGAGGCCCCGCCCCCCACTGCATCCACGGGCACAGCTTTGGATTGTTCCGCGAGGAACCATCCGTCTGCTGCGCCCCCGTCTACAGCATGGGGCGGCCCCCCGACAGACCTGGTAGCGGACCCGGACAAATATGGAGAAGGGCGCCCTCTCTCCAAATCGGAGTGGACGCACTGAAGCCCCCAGCCATTGGCGCATGTCCCGAAATTCCCCGCTATCCTTCTCCAACTCCTCCCCCAGGAAACCCCAGACTCCCAAGTCCCCATAACCTCCCTAGAGTTCCCCTGGCGTCATGCACGGAGTGCCTGAAAGCCTCCCGGACTGGTCCCCGCTCCCCGGGCCCACGCCCCGGCCTGCCCTCTCGCCGTGGGGCGAGTTGGCTGCCGTGTTATCGTGGTTTCCTGAAAACCTGAACACTTCACCTGGTCTTTTCCCGTCCTTCTGTATGCCGACCGCTGCCACCAATGTAACGAAGATTTCTCTGGGGTCGACTACACACACAAGAAGGACTCCTGACACAAGTGTTCCTCTATTTCCTGTGGT
This sequence comes from Crossaster papposus, assembly GCA_037893245.1. Taxonomy (NCBI): domain Eukaryota; kingdom Metazoa; phylum Echinodermata; class Asteroidea; order Velatida; family Solasteridae; genus Crossaster; species Crossaster papposus. Next base: position 873,746 of record JBAIAA010000678.1, on the reverse strand, counting down.
TCTCTGCCGTTTATTGTGGACTCTCGCCTACCAAACATGGACTTCAGGCTCACACAATCACGCGGCCCCCAGAACTCGCCTGAACTAGTTCGGCGCTTGCGCAATCCAAGGCGGGTTTCCGGGGCGATCCCACCACCGTGGAATCGCTCCAGCGCCCTCTACCGCCCAACCGGCACGGGCGTTACAGTATGTTCGCTTATACATGCGCAACACTTAGTCCTGCGCAATATGAGTCCATATATCATAGTCTGACAATATTGTACCTCGTCAATGCAATATTAATAATAATGTTGCTAGTATCGTAACTTTTGGCGTGATTTTTCACCACATGGCATTTACGTGTTTGTGGTTTCTGACTAGCATCCCTGAACAAGGACACTGACTAATTTGGGCAACCGACAACACAGAGTTTAATTGCTAAGTTGGTAGAGCAAACCGGAGGTCGCTGGTTCAAGCCCCGCTCCAGTCAAATTCTTTATTTAAATCTGAAAATGTATAATTACGCACGATGTGCCCTCTGTTTACATCTGTATTCAAATGTTCCCGGCATTTATGTTAAACATGATGCGTGCGCATACGCGCACGCATCATGTTTAACATAAATTTGGTTAAGAGATGACATCAGAGGTCACATAATTCAAAGGCGATCTGACCTGCGACGTCACTCTTTAATTAAGCAAATGTTATGTAAAACACGATGTGTGCGCACACTGCCGGGCACATTTTGAATACAGATGTAAACACGTGACGTCAGAGGGCACATCGTCTATAGTGAACCTATATTAGTCCGATTCCTCGTCGTGGTTTTGAAATTAAATAAATTCGGTTGGTTAATTAATTTATTGTTTCGAATTAGTGAACTAACCCTAACGCCACCTAATATACTTGGAAAAAACTGTTAATTTGTAGTGCTCTTGCTATGGCATGTGGTTATTATGAAGTATTTTGTAGCCCAGTGTATTATGTACCTCAAGTGAATGCATAGGGTGTTAAAGTTAATTACCTTTTTTTTCCTTCCTTCTGTGTGTGGAAATTCATTTGGAATTGATAAATTCAGCTCTGTGATCAGGGATAAGCAATACGTCGTTTGGTTTTCACATCACATGCTCAAGTTAGTGTCAGAGTTAGCAATAAACTCCCTCCGAATCTTTTCTATGGAGTCGTTATTTTTCTAGACCTTGAATAGTTTTCGAGCGACCAAAAAGATATATTTTTTCTGCCCACGTGACGTGGTTTTTGTGTGTGTGTTTCTTCTCCATGAATCGATTCGAGGAGTTTTTTTATTTGGGTGGCAAAACAACCTCGTACGACCTAGCAACAATATGGCGGATCGATCCCTCGCCCGCCCCATTCCGGATATTGCACATTTTTCAATTTCCCTCTAAAACGCGCTGTGCAGTTCAAGACGACGTGGCAACAACGCCGCCCAGATACAACAAAAACCGCGCTCGCTGGACCACAATGACCATTTGTGTGTCCCCACTCCCCCATTGTGCCATGTTTATTTCCCAACCCACCTTCACCAATAGGTCTCCCTTCCTCGATCGATACACTGGTGCGAAACCAATTCAAAATGAAAACTTGGTGTAATATCTGCAAGGCAATAAATGTAGTTGGCGTTTGCAATCAATTTTAAAAGATGGGAGAAAAAAAATTGCCGGTAACAGTTTATGCTTGTGTTGCGTTTTTAAAACGAGTATTCTTCTCGATTTACACTTGTTGACTTCTTTATTAATTGTGTTACCGTTCTTTATACATTTCGCCATGTATATTCCGGTTGTATAGCAACAATTTTATAAGTGTTGATTATCAAACAGGCCAGACAAATAACTTTTCAGTGGGTACGTAATAGCAATCTCTGAAAATGGTCGTAAAAGTCTCGATAGTTGAAGCTTGAGTGATGATGTTTGAAAAGATTGTCGCGATATTACACTGTTTTGCAATCTTCACCTTTTGTTAACGTTCAAACTATTTCATGCTATTCTTGACAACTGAGGGCGCCGTTGCTCTAAGGTCAATTTAGTACCACGCTCACCAGAGCCAATTTCATAAAACATGTAAGCACACAAATTTGCTTAGCACAAATATAGTTTTGCTCAGTAAAAACAGGTTACCAGCCAAAATACCATGTGCTTTTCAGGCTAAGCAAAAACCAGCTGAATACCAGTCACAAACGATAAACATCGCCTCAATATTTTATTTGTAACATTGTTTTTTTTCAAGGAAGAATTGTCATGCTAAGCAAATTTGTGTGCTTACATGTTTTATGAAATTGCCCCAGGTTCCAATTGCATGAGTTGCACACACAAATCTTGCTTAGTAAAAACAGGTTATCAGCCAAAACTCCATGTGCTTTTCATAATGAGCAAAAAGCCAGCTAAATTCAGTCACAGATAATATACATAACTTAAAATTTGGTTTGTAACCCTGTTTTTGCCAAGGAAGAAATATGCTAAGTAAAAGATTTGTGCTTAACAGCTCTATGAAATTGTATTTGTGTAAAAAGGCAGCAAGTTTGAAAATGACATTAAAGTCGTGTGTGCACATGCATTGTTTTTGTATCTTATTCAATATTAAAACCGGGAAAAACAGTTCAAATAATTCGGTTGATGATCGAGTATTCGAATTTCAGTATTATTCGACACAACCCTAAACTGTCGCAACGTTGTAAAACTATGCAGTGTTCATGTACGTGTGTTTTATGCACGAGAATAACCAACAAATTTGAATACATTTGAATAAATATGGCTGTTAATTCTCTTTGTCTTGCAGATTTTTCGTCGCACAACGGAGCTGCTTACCCAGCTCACGGTAAGTGCAATTTCACTCTCAACAATTACTCTGCAAAAGAAAAGAAAAAATATCAAGAAAATGTTGCTGGAATAATGAATTTTGCATGATAACTATTTTGCGTCTGTATTTCTGAAATTACATTAACTTTTGACCCCATGGCATGTTGACCTTACGCGCATGCGCGCTATTCCTACTCAAAATAATCAACCACCTAGGAATGCATTGACCCCATGTCATTTTGAGCTTTTGTACATGCGCAATAGCCCATACTCGAAATAATTCACCAACTCGCAATGCATTATATTGTTTTTGAATGAATGACTTCCGCGTAAGTTGCATGCACATCAATATGCAATGAAATGCCCTATGTTTTAGGTTTTTCAATGATTTCGTTGTTCAATTGTTTTCTTAAAGGTGTAGTCATTTTGTCGGTTGGGCATTTTTATCGTTCGAATATGCAACAGTTCTCAAAATCTCAAGAATTGTGCCTGACGTTTTAGCTCGGTGAATGCTATTTTTTTTTCGAGAAAAATAATTGTCTGAGATTTGGATTTTGATGGAAATTCTAATGGAAATTTCCAAAAATGTGTCTCTGAGACGCATCTTTGGACTTCTGGTATTATCTTCTTGAAAATGACAGCATGCCAGAAGGAATCATTTCACATGAAATTTAGAGTCATTAATATCTTAAAATCAAGTAAACTTTGAAGAGTTATTTTGGTTTGTTACTTTGTGTATAGCTCCAAAATGTACACTTATACCTTTGAAGCTGTGAATGTTCTACATCAAAATATATTTCCTTTTAAAAGCTTATTCTTATTTGAAAACCACAACAAATTGGGGGGGGGGTCTTAACGCGAAAAACCAATCAAGGGTTGATGCAAATTAAAATTCTCCTTCATCCGTTTTGACCCAACAAAGACGTTGGAATTATGGGATAGATTTGCAGATTTTAACACTTTTCGAGTGAAATTATAAAATATATATAAATATATACAGAAATAAATTGAAAGACGTACTTAAATGTATGCTAGTTTTGTGTGGTGGCGGAGCAGTGGCGCCGCTATGGTTGGACTTTATCTCCTATATTGCATTCCGCTCAAATCTACTGTGAAAATTACACTTATGTAATTGCAAGTCCGGGACGCGGGAAAATCCCGAGTCCGTAAAAAAAAGCTTAAACATCACCGCGCGGGACGCACAGCCCGACGGGTCTTATTAGGCTTTGGTCCCCATGAGGGACGCTAGAAATTCTCGGTCGTCCAGTAATAGATCGAGTGCGTGTGTGTTATTATAAAAACCATCGCTGATTATGCGTGTTTCACATTGGTTGGGTTTTTTCCCTTTTTTCTTTATCTCTGTTGGATTTTTTTTAAGGCCGGGTTTGTGGCGAGTAGAGGAAGGGGGGGGGGGAGTTGCGGATTAGGGTGTTTAGGAGGAAATTGGAATATTTGATTGTCTGTTGTTGGGTCTTGTGGGAGAATCACGTCGTGTTGTGACGAGGAGTTTTATTTTGTTAGAATCTCGTCGTGGTAGAGTTAGCTTCCGACACTTTGGTTAACACAACAGAGTATACCATAACAAACATGGCACTGTAAATTACCATTAATATTTATCATCATTTTAATAATTGTCATCATAAAATTCGTATCTTAAAGAGATTTCCCATACACTTGTGCACAACAAAGGTCTTACCCTAACCCCAATTTTCCCTTTTAACTACAGCAAAATTTAGGAATTTTATGTTAAAAATGTTGCCTCTATATGAGCTGTGACATTAGGAGACATTGAAACGTTTTCCTAGTTACACTTGTCTCTCTAATAAATAACAAAATCGCGCTAACGTTTCTCCTTATTAAAAGGTACATTTGGTGATTGCAAATTAACCCTTGCTCTATGAGAGTTGTTTACTGCATGTCAGTTGTACATGCCAGTTGTACATGCCAATGCACTCCAGCTGCGTGCATTGGAGGATTAAACACCGGCATTTGTGCGAATACTGAACTGCGTTGGAGTGTAAAAAGAAGCAAGGGTTAAGATTACAAATATTGTTTTCAGTCAAAGGGTTTCAAATATACCTACTACATTTTCCTTGCTGTTTTTAGTACAACTTGATATTTTTTCCACTTTTTTGTTGAAGTTAGTCCTTTTGTTGTCCCACAACTCCCCAAAAATCAACCTCGTCGAGCATTGTTTATAACAGTGCTACACACTTTAATATGTTAATTCAACAATGAAGGGTTTGCGTGGTGCAGGAGTACTGCAACTGTACTTCCAAGAGCTCAGTTGAGGATGGAGCACAAATATTGTGAGTACAGAACATGCCAAATGAGACATAATGGCTGTAATTTTGTCCTCTAAATTCCTACTTTTTTTCCTTTAAATGTTGATCATACTGTTCTCTACTTGTTTACCTAGATCTGTTTGAAAGCCTGTTATTACCACAATTAGAACAACCGCTATCAGTATATCTTCTTTCACATCAGAGCGCATGTAAAATATGACATCGTGATATGACCTCACATTTTGTAATCTTCGCTCGACTATTATGACTACATTTCCAATATTTTTACCTTCACACACGCAGTAAAACATGTCCTTTTCATGACCCTAAATATTTCGGTTTTATCTCACAGGCTCACCACGATATGACCTTTTGTACTATTTACTATAGGCTTGATATTCAAGGGTCGTGACTTTGGTAAAAAAAACGATATGCGTTTGAGCTTTTAACAACCTTCGTTAGGGAATTGAACCATTTTGGCGGGCGAGTCGGCAATTGGTTTTTTATAAACTGACCATAATGCGCCGCGAAACCGCAACCGTCTGAAAAAAAAAATATGTGACATCTGAAATCTTTCTGGGTTTAGGTTTACAAAGTTCCTCGGTAGAAATTTGTATTATACCAAATGGTGGCGTTGAATTAAATGTGACCTTTGCCGCTTGGGCAGATTAGCTCGGAGATTGTGGGAGTTTAGCGTCGAAAGGCCGCGATAGGACAATCTCAGCTGCAATTATAATATTTGACTTGATTTTGTCTTTGAAGTAATACTACATGTACATTATTTTCATGCACATTATGTGTCCAGCGATTTAAGCCGAATCTTTATCGTTTACTTTATGCGCGAATCACGTTTAGTTATGACATAAATGTACTGTCGTGGTAATATGCGGCATTGTCGTTTGATGTGGTGTTGTACGCAAAATAATTCACCTGCACTCGTAGACATAATTAAGGGAGTTTCCAAGACCATATAGCTAGATTATCGCTGGGTTAGACTGACCCTGAATGTGAATCTGGGTTTGAATTTACCTTTTTCAGGTTATTAAAAATTGAACATTTTCCGGGTCTAAAATTACCCTTCTCTGGAATGACCCTTCTCAAAACGATGTAGAAATAAATTACATTTTTGTCGCGGAAGAGTGTCTTTTTTACCCGGAAAAAAAGGGTAATTTTTGACCCGGAAAAGCTCGGACCCAGAAATGAGTAATTTCTGATCCTAGATAAAGGAATTGAAATTGTTCCCGGAAAACGCGATTTTTGTTTTGCAAAAGGGTAATTTTTGCAAAGAAAAGGTAAATTTTTATCCCGGAAAAGGTCAATTTTTGTCCTGGAAAGGTTCATTTTTATCCCGGAAAAGTTAGTATTGTCCCCCGGAAAGTCATTTTTGTCCCGGAAAAAATTATTTGTTTGTCATGGAAAAGTTCATTTTGTTGTTCTTAGGAAAAAGATCACTTTGACATGGAAATGATCGTTTGTGACCCGGAAAAGGGTAGCGCAAATATAAATTTCGATTCGAGGTTAATCTAACCCAGCATTTTCTGTTTAGTGTATAGCTCACATTAATTCCTCGATTATGCATACATGCTTTTGTCATACCCCTAGGCCCGTAAACCTGCATGCAAAGCGTACCTCCAGTCTATAGCTACATGTACATCAGTCTGCCCTTCATATGTCCCCCACGGTACCTCATTCCCCATGAGCCCACTCAGTCGGAAACATTGCAACCCGCTCTGCCACCTCGACCGATCGAACTGCCCGCGCTAAATCACCGATCGTCCGTCGACAGGTGACAAGATTATCGAACCCTTTTCCTCATATTCTTCCCCATCCCTCGAAAAAGAAAAAAAAACATCCCGCCTCAATCCTGCATTATTTTCCTTTTTTGTTCCCCGTCTTCTTTTATCTCCTCTTTTACCTCCTCCTCCTTTCCTTCTCCTTCTTCCTGTATCCTTTCTTGTAGCTGTCCGTTGCAGACGCGAAGCGGATCTATATCACATATCCCCTATTAGCACCTTCAATCAACGAGAAAACCTAATCTGTAACGGGAAATTATATTCGCCGAGCGCCTGAAGTTAAGCGTGAGATTCCCGGGGATAGACGGCGGGCCGGGCGCGCTGGGCGTCCCCCGTCGATCAGGGGGCTTTCGCCGGGGAGAGTACAGGCTAGCCACACCGGTCATGTCTAATATTCCCTCGGGGTCGGGGCAATCTAATTTATGCTATAAAATTACGGGACATTTTTTCTGGCGAGGATCGTGGGGAGTAAAAAATACGGGAAATGCGTCATGTGGGCTTTTTTGTTATTATTGTATGGGCAAAATAAAAAAATTACTTTAAAATTTCGCACGTTAAATGCGCAGCTAGCACAGTGGCAATTATTGAATATGAGGATTGTTCATTTTTTTGAAATAGGTGTGGATCACACCTATAATATACTATTGTTGTATAGTCCAATAAGCCATGCGTACTAAGTCCATCAACGTCAACCAGAAATTGAGTTGTGGTCCCATTGAATATTGTGTATACAAAACAGAATGAGCGATAGATTTTGATGGGTTTGGCCCTCTACCTATCAATTAAACTATGCCATTCAACAGAGATACATTCAAGCATGCATTCATCACCAATATTTGAGTCTTGCTCGCAAGTACACGACACCCGTCTGTTGCACGTTACGAGGTTAACCTTGAAGATGGCGTAACAATTACTTTAGCCGAACGATTAGGTCCATATCTTTTTAGCCGGAAAATTTCCCCGCGTGTTTTTTCAGGAATGATTACGTGTTCACTTATCATTCACGCCCAGTGCAAAATTTACGGATAACCGGGATATGCGTACAGCGCGTGTGTGAACATCAATCTATGGAGCATTAGCCGTTTACTAAACGGGCTTCTAGAGCTACGGCTACGACTATTGTCAGCCTGCTCACACACGGTTTTAATGGGCGAACACCTAGACCATAGCCATAGACTAGAGATTCGGACGTGGCTTTGGGGTCCTATGAAGAACCGGCTATTCTCACTAATGGGCGTAACCCCTGAACAGATTTTGATGAAACAAGGTTATTTTTTTATTGACGGATATTTCCTGTCAGAAACCAGTACAGAAACCAGAAAACATGTTACAAAAACCAACACTTAACCATAACTCGCTATATTTGTGCAAAATGATATTGAATTTGGAGGACTCAGAACCGTTAGCGTTAATTGGGGTGAAATTTTAATATTAGAGTTTTGAGATCACCGAAGTGTATTATTAATACAACAAGCTTTTATTTCAGGTTTGTTTGAAGAGGTTTAGATAAAATCTGACAAAGTTATGGCACTCTGGCAAATGTCGGGACAGGAAAGTTAAAATTTGGATAACGACCTTTAAAGGTAGACTAAATCAAGCCAAACCTAAAATCTTTTGACATAAATGTTGTACCAACACAAACTATATAGCAACACTATCAGCCAAAAGGAATTTGTTCTTGAAACTTCACACATTAATGCAGCACCTTTAACATAATTAGGAATAACATCTGTTATTAAGGTTGAATCTGTTTTATTCAAGAAAAATGGGAAATGCTGGGAAGCGTCAGGTTTCGCTAGAGCCGCTCACATTTGAGCCCAGACGTTTTAAGAGTAAAATGAAGTCGCTCAAAAAAGATCAAAATCCAATCAAATTCCACTGAAATTATGTTTTTTGTTCAGTGTATTTTAATCTAAAATTAAAGTAATTTGTATTCTAAAACGTCTGTAGTTTTACTCTTTGGAATTTGGAGAATTATCTTCAACATTTTATCGAATCATCCTTGTAAGTATGATTATGCCAAAATCGGTTGCTATTAAAGCAAGAATTAGATTCTTGTTTCTGACAGGTCATTTTTTACCAATCCGAAGCAAACAAATGTGGTCTTTATTGCCGCTCAACAGCCGTACAAATTTAATTGCTTCGACCTTGACAATGTGTGAACTTTCATTTGTATTGTCCCCCCCCCCCCCCCCCCCCCCCCCCCCCCGCTCGTTTTTATAATTCTGTTGAGTTTGTTTTGTTATGTTCCCCAACGTGGTCCACCGATTTCAAATCGTGTGCAATTTAAGCGCCGCCTTTTTTTGTTCGTCTATAAATGTTGCGTGCGGTGGGCGTAACATGAACTCAAATGCGGGGGTAAACGGCCGGGTCCCATTGTGTTTACGGCGAGGGGTGTAACTCACATGTTGATGTTTCGGCGGATTTCAGGGTCAAGGCGGGACAGGTTTTAAGCCTGGCGGTAGTTTTTCAATCGAGGCACCGAATACAATTCGACTAATTGCTGGGGTGATTGGTTAACATGAAAAGCCTTCCTTACTAAGTAAATCGTTTAGAGCGCAGTTTTTTTCACACAGTTCTTAAAGACCCGCTAGGGACCAATTTTGTGTTTTACGCTGACTGAACGACCGCTATTATTATTGCATTCATCTGCACATTAATATATACAAACATCATCACAAAACCATACAAATAATCATAAAAAAAATAAAAATTGAGATGGCAAGACCTTGAATGAAATTAATCATATCACCCGAAGGCCGTCTGCCAATTTAAAATTAAAAATTAAAAATTTATTAAAAGGCCAATTTATAAAGAAAATGTACATTAAAAACATAACGTAAATTAAACTCGAAAGGTAACACACACGTTTAACAAACGATTATAAAACTAATTTTCAAAGTGAACAAAGAAATTAGCAAGGCGGAGCTCGAACCTGCGATCTCCGGTATTCCGGAGGTCTTAGGTTTGAATCTCGCCAATTTCTTTGTTCATTTTGAAACAAAATGGGTTTGTTTGTGGTTTGTTTGTGATAATAAACTAGGTAAAGTTTTCCCTAACGCGCGCACAATTGTTCCAATTTTCCTGAACCCTTACCCGTTTTTTTCTTTTTCTACCTCAATAAGATTTGGTATATTTATCTATTGACTACGATATTTCAATCCAGCCTTTTTGCGACCGTAAATATTACCTCTAAATAGAGCTGCGGCATTATATAGACATTGAAATGTCTTCCTAATTCCATTTGTCTCGCTAAGACATTAAAACTACGCTGAAGTTTCCCCCTATAGGGTACATAATGTGGTTGCTGTATGATGATGATGATCATGCATTTGTAAATGCGCCATCTATCTAGTTGCCTATTCCGAGGCGCTGCCAGGAACACCGGGGCGAACCCCTTCTCTTATAGCGAAGAGTGTTACTGGGTTCTTTTACGTGCATTACACAACACACGGGACCTCCAGCTTTACGTCCCATCCGAAGGACGAAGCAATAGTGGTTTAATTGTCTTGCTTAAGGACACACGTGTCGACACCAGGACTCGAACCCACGCTCTGCGGAACAGAAAACCGAGTTCTTAACCGCCCGACCACGACACTCCACAACGATGTATATAACGATGCGCCTCATGAGGATGATTCGTATGACCAAAACCATACAGCTACCCCCATTTTGTTTTTATTTGCACCCTAGTAGATACAAAAGCGGCACCCCTACAAGAAAAGGGTGCATATTTGAACCTTAACAGGGTGCAATGGGTTAAAGGTGTACCTTTAAGGGTGCAATGGGTTAGAGTTGAACCCTGAAGGGTACAATTTTGAACCCTCAAGGATGGTGCTACTGTGCCACAACTAGGTTTGACAAATTTGAACCGTTATTTCTTAGTGGTTTGGTCACATGTTTAGTGTAGTGTAGTATAATTATGTGATCGTTAAATGACAACATCTACAAGTAAATGAACACGTTATTCCGGACACACATTGATTATTATAACGCCTTGTACCAAACATCGACCATCACAGACAACAGGAATATCAAACATTACGAGATTGTTGCAAATTGGGTTTTTCGATTTACGCAAATGTAATCGGTGATTTTGCAGGAAATTTTATGGGCGATTTTGCTCAAATTCGACCAAAAGATGATTATAACATAAATCCTAAGATTATTGCAATATGCAAATTTCTCAGCACAAATATTGCAGTTTTATTGCATTTTTGTATAGTCATAACCAATATTTTTGCATCAACCTTATAACCGCGTGTATTCAGATCTCAATACATTACGATCTGGCTACCGGCAATAGCGCCCTCCCGCTCTGCAACCGATAACAAAAAAAACCAATCGGCGTTGAATTCACGACGTTGATGAACGAGGGACACGGGGCGCTGCTAGCGGAACCGCCCCGTCAATTTGAGGTTTGCCCCGGCGCACGCGCGACCGCCAAACGGCCTGCCGCGCCGGTAGTGGTGTTTGCAATAGCAATCATTTATTTTAAACATGCGGTCATGGTATCACGCCTAGTAATATAATACTGCACGCACGGCCGTCGTTCCGCTTCGTGGTGAGTGATCACGTTAGAAGACAATAGTGACAGTTACATGATCTGTGAAGTTGCGTGACTTACGCCACACGGATACCACAAACAAATTGTTTATTCAAAATGTTATTGCAAAGTTTTTGGTTGATTTGATTGAAAATCGAGTCAACAAAAAATTCGAACATTTTTCACACAACAACAAAAAAATTTTTTTTTTTTTTTTTTTTAGATTAGCTTTTTTTTTATGGTAACATAAATTTGAATTACAAAAACTTGCTCGCGCATGTTAGTTTGTTACGCTAATCGTCCATCACAAGGTCAAAGGTCACTCCATGTGGGCAACAGGGGAAAGTGTGGAAGAACCAGCCCCTCACACTGAAACAAAACAATCTGATCTCTTCACAGATCACAGCGTAAATAAGGCTCGGACGGGTAACTATAGTTCATTGTAATCCACTGCAAGTCATTTAATAATGCCTCTACCCATATTGTGTGTGAAAGTGTCCTAGCCCAGGCCGGGTTCGAACCCCCAACCTGCAGAACTACCCGCAGAACACGAATTCAATGGTCCAGACCACTAGGCCACGGCACTTTTTCTCGATTTTCTCCATAAGTATCGGTCTCAAAAGGTATCGGTCTCAAATGGCCTGTTGTATTGATGACGTCACCCAATGTTTACCGCATGACATTGCAGTTTTCAGTAGAGGTCATCGCTCGACGACCTTTCAAAAGGCCGACATACGATCGGTTTTCCGGTAAAAGACAGTAAAATGTGCCGTTTTAGCCTTTGTCAATCGTGGAAGATAACACTTTAATCAGAGGACGGGGAAAGATGATTAATGTGTAAGGATTTTCCTCAGGAGCCACAGTCGAAAAATGAGCGTGGAAAGTGCTGGTGTATGATGGTGACCCCACTCCCCCTCCCCCCCCCCCCCCCCCCCCGTAATGATCCATTGCCGTAAACACTGCGTATTTTCAGTACACAAGGCTAATATTTATGTAAACAAACGTCAGGACCGCATTTCAAAACATATTTTTCTGTGATATTTAGAAGAAAGTGTCCATGGTTGTTTTTGTAAGTTTCTATCGAAAGGACACACCCATTTTTAGGTTTGTTTCCACCCATGTTTTTTCTTTGTAATTCTCGGCTCGCTAGGAAAAAGCCAAACCCTTTGTCTAGTAACACCCCCACTAAGTGCAGAGAAAAAAATCTGATGATTAAAGTAAAGAAATGTTCAAGAACAGGCTGTGAAAATACACATTTCCCCCCTGGTATCAAGAAATTGGAATAATTACTCCGGTGTAGATTTTAATTGCATTGGATGGAGAGAAGAAAAAAAGTGGAAAAGAGAGAATTAAAAAAAAGGTTCCATACGGCGTGTTATCTTTTGTGAAAGGGGAAATGTTGCTGGCACAATGTCCGCGAACTGTTTTAAAAGGCGGGCAAGCTGCTGTCATGCCTACCGTGGATGAATGGAATTTTCAGGCGCGGTGTGGACGGCTCCCCGCTGTGACAAAAGTGTAGTTCGGGGTTGCGCTTTTCTTCCGGCGGACTTTTTGTGCGTTGTTGCTGTGTTTCTGTGCAGAGCCGGCACCACTCTTTTTTTTTTTAGTGGGGCTTCGCGGTGTCTTTTCCTTGGGGATTTTCTGAAAGAACCACCGCCTGAGATGTAGGCGAGGCCGTCTGCTTCAGCGATTTCTCCCCGTCTTTTCTTTCTCACTTTCTGTTTCACCCCCCCCCCCCCTTTTTCGGTCCCTCCCCTGCAAGCTGGTCTGAATGCACTTCGCCCGGGTCAAGGCTACCGTATAATTAATGAGTCCGTGGTCGATACCATTTCTGTCAGCCGGGTGGGATGTATCGAATTAGCTGTAGGTTGGGTGAGTTTAATTCTGCTGGAGGTGAATTATCGCTGCGGCGCGGCACGGCGCGGCGCGGCGCGGTGGCTGGGACGGAGTTGAGCGCGCGGGAAGATGCCGGCATTATTCGGTTTTTTCCCCGGCTAAGTTTCCCCCGTCAAAGTCACGGTCGCGTTTCGGCCTCATCAAACGCCTCCAGACTTTTTTTCCCTACCCAGTGTAATTCCCGCCTGGCACTCTTTGTCGGTCATTATCAGGTGTTGCCCCGAGCAACGGAGCAGACGGCCAGTAGGAAGAGAGCATAACAAAAAAACAAATTCGCGTTTCTGCTTTCGCGCCAATTTTTTCTCGTCTGCTTATGGCCGCTGCAATCGAATTTGCTTCGATTTCAGGGGAGGTTTCGGCCGCGTGTTTACGCAATTCATGCATTACTAAACACTCTCTCGTGTCGAGTATATACCCATAAGTTTATCAGCGTGCGCCACTCTCGCCCTAAACTGTCAAATCGACAAAAAACGCAGTTCTTCGCCAACTACATCCGTGCGCGGTCCGAGTCAATTTAGTTTTCGAACGGTGCATCTGAATTATACGAACTCAGACGGGAAATTGAGCGAAATTGAACATCAAAGAACTGTCAACTTATAAGGTGTTCGCTGTACCTTTTAAAACCATTTTCAACAGGAAAAAAAAAATCATTTTAAAAAGGTATAAGGCTATTTGTTTTTGCTGTAATTTTTAGAAATGAATGGATTTGGGTTTTAAGTTGTGTATTGTTACACTGTTTTTCTGTTCCCTGTGGCCCTACGTCAAGCAAAACAGAACAATCTATAGATGTTGGGAATTGTAAGTTGAAGAATCGGTCTAGCTAGCTTGTAATACGTCACAGGTTTTAGGAATAAATAAATATGAGAAATGATAAGAAGTATTTTTTTTAAAGCTGTTTTTTTTCAACTTTACTTGGAAAAGTCAGCACACCAGGAGCCATTATTTTACAGGATTCCCGGGAAATTTTTATCCACTTACGGTTCAGTAAGGTATTATTTTTTTATTTTTTTTTATTTTTTTTTTAAGTTTGCAAAAATAAAAATTTCAAAGACAAATTTGCATTTTAAGGATTTTGGTATAAACAGTGCGTCATAGCATGCGCCGGCGTTTTTTTAGTTGAACAAAATGTTGTGAGTAATTTCACACGCGCTGTCGGGAACCCGGTTATCCTAGACAAGCGTGGGTTTTCCGAGCGTTTTTCTTCTTTTGTAACGATAAATTTCACCGGAAAACAAGTGTATACGTGATTTTACGAATGGTCGGTGTGCGTGTATAAGCCATTCTGAAGTTCACCCGAGTGAATCGTGACGACTGAATTCAAATCAAACATTGAACGCTCGATTTATGAACCTGAAGAGCGAAACATAACATGCGTGTAGATGGTGCATTAAGGCGAGCAGGTTGATTTAAGCATAACGACATGCGTGTTTATTTCTCACCAAAAACCGGGGACCTTAAATGCAGGGGGTCCAGGGATCATTAGTTTATTGTGAAGGGATTTATTTCAACCCAGAGAGAAGTTTACAATGTAGGAAGTTAGGAGGTTGATTGTCGTGAAGGTGGAAGGGGTGAATTTTGTTCACACGGTGTGAGAAACATGAATTATGTGTGCAAATGTAAGGAATCGTTGTTATTCCCACATCAACAACTGAGTCTAACACATTGACAGTTTAACTCCCCCCCCCCCCCTCCCCCCCTCCCCCCCCCCCCCCCCCCCCCCCCCACACAATTATGTTCTCATACGCCAGTGTAGTAAGAGAACTTCTACAAAGTACAAACTGCGGTTAGCGAGTAAACGCTGTTCTTGTGTAAACAGTTCGTAAACATGTTTAGAAGCTTTCGTTTCCAATTCGTAAACATAAATGTTCGGCTAAACACTACCCATCCTCATGCTAAGCATGTAAACACAATTGTTTACTAACTGATAGCATGAAAGTGTTTAGAAAGTGTTTACTCGCTAAACAGTTTTTGCCGTGTATTGCATACTTACAGTTTATACTAACGTTGTATTTTAGGTGATGTTAGGGTTAATCGAACGAATTTTCGGTCGAGAAGGCAGTTTTGGTGGATTCAGGATTTTGATAAAATGTGGAATTTAAGAGAGGTTGATATCCAATACGTACCGTAAAACGGGGTAACTTTGGCATTTTGGGGACAACTTTGCCCAGATCGTGTTTAGCGTGGGTACATTTTGTGTGAGATTTATAAAATATCATTAGAAAAAGAAAAAAAATTGATATTGTTTTTTCAACTCTTTCTTGATCACTTAGATAAATACACAAAAATAATTGTAAAACTATAAAATAAAAAGTATTGAAAATTGTTTCAGCTTTATGCCCCGGCGTCGAAAAGTTACCCAATTTGACGATAATAATGTAGTGTTCTTGATATTTTGTGTGGTTTTTAATGGTTAAACTGATTATTTGAAAGACCCATGTATGTTGATGGTGTGACAAAATTCGCATGGAGTGAAAACTAGGGTTCGGGTACGGCTTCTAGGATGCTATAGGTGTACGGTCCAAGCCGATCGTTTCGCTGTGCAACTCGAAGTTTTTCAATTCCAGAGAGTGGCGAAGCGTACATGGGGATTATTAGAAACTTGAGTCGGTTCGGTATAGACGTTGTCTCAACCGCCAAGTTCACAGCGCCGGCCAAGGGCGCGGATTCCCTCTGGCTATGGACTAGGGCGCCCTCTGCCAACCAATCGCTCTTAAAACCTCCCACATACGTTGAACAGGTATGTTTTTCTTTCACATTGAACCTGGAAGGAGTGGAGGTCAGCGTTATGCAAATGAGCTTTGAGTGAGGCTAGGCCAAGTTCAGACCTGTGTATAATACCGGCGGGCCAATGTGTGGCCAGACAGTTGTGTGTTGAGCGGTTATAATAGGACGAAGTTAGGCCTCTGTAGACCCGTAGGGTATACTGCGCGGAGAAAAGGCGAGTCGGGAGTTGCCCAAGATCATAACGCTTCGGACGGACTAGCCTTAGGGTGTGTGTGAAGATATCTGGACGGCGGACCGTGGCTGGAAAAGTCAGTGGAGGTCTTCGGTGTTTGCGACTTGGACAATCCGCCGGCTCTATTTGCTGATCCACGGGGACAAACGCTGCATCTACCGGTGAAAACTCCAGTTGCAGAACCGCGGCCTTTTTGGTGCGGGCGGCGAACACGCAACAAAACAACAATAGACTGTCAATATCTTAAGGCGATTCGGGGATTCGTCCGGGATTCCAGGGGGACTTTAGGGTGTTTGGACGACACGGAAAGGCGAGATTGGGTAGATCCCCAAATAAATAAAAGATAGAAAAGACCGAGATTTTTTTTTACCGGCGTCATGGCGCATCAGAACGGCGTGGAAACATCAACGGGCACCGAGGGGAACGTTTCCCCACAAGGACAAGCCGACTCTGCCGCTAAAGCGAAAAAAGGAAACCGATCACGAGGTAAGATTAGCTACCCTCTAACCCCCTACACCCCCCCCCCCCCCCCCCCCCCCCCCCCCTGCACCTTACCCCTCACCAAATACTTCTGGGAACCAAAATCCGCCGAAATCCCCGCCAGAGGCGGTTTGTGTATAGAGATGAACATGAAATAGGCGCTGACGAAATTTCACACTTCGGTAATTATTTTGTTGTGTTTCACAAATAGAGTCAATTCACAATGTAAAAAAGGTTCACCCAAACGCTCTGATCTTTCTCAAATTCGCTTCATTTGGCCTCCAAAAATCCTTGCTTAAAACGGCAGTTAGAATCTTTAAAATTATAATTAGTGGTTTTGTGACCATTGTTCCTTCAAATCGTTTCGTACGATTACCTTAAAAAAGACTATGTTTTGTTGTACATTGTACGCATGTTATCTACCGATAGTTTTTAGAATCAAAACAAACGGTTGTTTTTGAAAATTCGATGCCGACAAAAAAACGTATTCATCGGCGTGTGATTGTAGACAGGCGTGTGATTGTACAGAGGTCGTACGTACGGAGCTCGTTTCTATGCCCATGTGGTAGCCTTGAGTTAGCCTACCTCGCCGTGTCGTCACAACAACCTGTTCAAACTATCATGTCCGACATTTCAAGGAGAAGAAAAAATTAAATTTGTGTACAATCGTGAAAATTTCGTTGATTTGATAATAAGTCACTGTGATGTAAAAAAAAAAATGAAGCATCGTTTACGAGCACAATAATAATCGAATTATCACTACCGCGTCATTTTGGCCTAAAAATACAGTCGTATAGGTGCGATTCGGTTGCGAACGACTCTATATATAAGTCTCAGGTAAATTAAGGTATAATTTCATACAGTTTTGGTCTTTAAATGTGAAAATTCGTTCACGAAAACCGGCAGTTAGATCGAGTAAATATGTTGCTTGGCTGCGGTCGTTTAACGAATCTACATCTATACAACAATAACTGTTGTACAATGCGTAGCAGGGATAATGCCCTTCAATGTTACGCGTGTTCGTTTCCCACGAGGCGAATTGGAGAATTCCCCCGTTCATACCTTTCAATATCAAAATCTAGCCGCTCGCATTCCTCTTAAGCAAATATTTGTTGTCACCGTATGCATTTGTAATCTTTTTTTAAAGGACTGTTTCGCAAAATTAAATCTCTGTGCATTATGTGAAATGCTGTAAAACGGGAAAAAAATTGCAGTTTTGGGGCAACTTTGGTCAGATCGTTTGTGAGATTTATAAAATATCAGAAAAATCTAGTTTGATATTCGTTTTCAACTTTTTTAAAATTATTTTTAAAATTTAAAAAAATTGTAGTAAAAACATAAAATAACAATTATTGGAACGTAGTGCCGAAGTTACCACATTTTACGATAGCGCCTCATAAGAACTTGTTATTATTACTGGTAAAACTCATTCTAATTCTACGTATTTTTGAGATCATAAATCCCTGTCCCCAATCGAAATTTTCACAGCATTATAAGCACCTCGAAAACAGAGTACATTATTATTTTTAACAAATTAATCTCCCTTTTTAGGGCCAAGAACGTTGTAATTCGTGTACCGTATTGTACGGACTTAGCACCAGGTTTTCCCAGATTTGCCACCCAGGGATACGCCGTCCCATACCGGCGGTTAACAAAAGCCTTGAATTTTCACACGCCATGGTGACCCTCCCGTGGTTTAAGTCCTTCAGTTCTGGGCAACTCGACCGTTGCACCCACCCATAAAACAAGCTTTAATTCTTACGGAATTACATCCACCCCTAAAGTATATCACCGACAAAGGTGACTTGATGGGCATTAACAACAAAAAACACCTGTATTTTGAGCTAATTGGTCTCGGAAATCCTGCAAAAATTATTCGAACGCACGACCTTCCACTTTCTCATTCAGACGGATATGCTTCTCGACCACCAATATCTAATATTGAATTTCATTTTGAGTAAAACTTTTAAATTAGAGTTTGAAAATTACGTAGATTTTTGTTTACATGTATTGACCAGTATCATGTACTTTATTTTTACGTCTTTTGTATTATAAATGTAGCAACTCTCTTGAAATTGTACTTGTTCACTATCGTTTGGACTCGTGTTGTTTATGTATTATAGTTTTGGGTAACATTATGTTTCGTTTGTCGTTAACTTTATATACCAATATTATTGCTATACAGATATGCAGATATAGTTAACTTACTACATGTATTTTTGCAGTTACGGTTAACCTAAAGGTGGGATACACCATTTGCAGATATCGAAAGAAAAAAATACTACCAAATTATTAACAAATATCCTACTTATTTGAAAGTAAATAATGGTTCTAGGCATCCAGCAAAATAATTGGGCTAGATATCTTGTAATTGTTCCGAAAAATGTAATTAAAAATCACGTTCGCCGGACGGTGGTCGCGTAAAAAAAGAACTACAAGAACAACCCACAATCTCAAAAATACAAGTCGTATTGCTTTTGTCCTTTTCGCGCGCCATGAATGACTCACGTGTCTGGTAAGTTTAATCCCGATAGTCCGGCCATAGTGAAGGATCCGGTTTGTTCAGCAAATTAAAACGGATCTTCCAATTCGCTGCTTTTTTCAACCTTGCCTTTATTAAAAAAGAAAACAAAAATCAAGATTCGATTCATAGTGCGCGAACTCGTCAATGCATTCACACACAAAACCGGAAAGTTGGTTTTGAAATGCCGCTGCAAATTTTTTAAACAGTTTTTCTTTGTTTACGCGTACAATAAACTGTACAGTAATCCCTTCTTTGTTCTCAAATTGTCTTGCAAACTAAGAACAAAAGGTGGGATTAACAAAAGCTCAAAAGCTGGGGTGAGTTGCGCTTATAAAACATAATTGATGTCGGGTTTTACACCCGCTACACCCATGCGTGCATATTATTGCAAAAAATGTCACAAATGAATGTAAACAATTGTATAACCCATTGAAATACATGAAATAAAACCCGGCTTTACGGCAATATTGGACGATTGTACGGTAACTGTAAATGTAACTTTAGATGGACCGTACCATTTTAAATGCATTGGGGAATTTTAAGCTGATAAACCTTGAAGATATGGGAATATGAAAACAAAAATAATTGTGTTTGTTGATCAAAACTTCAATAAATCGTGTTTAGCTAATAGTAATAGACACATTTTCTAAGCACTGTTCTGTTTTTGGTGTAGCGTGAGTATGGAATCCCGACTCGCTGTTATTGAGTCATCGCAGATTTGAGCTTTAACAAAATCTAGGAATAGATTTTCATGGAATGACAGCCATTTTGAAAATGCTTCTTATTCTACTAATATTTTGTTCAAAGGACCAATCTTCGATGGTCCTATAACCAACTATCTTTCTCATGACGTACATACATGTACCAAGGTTGTGTGCCAAATTCCATGCTTTTATGAATTTTATTAGGCAATAATTTGTGTTCACCAATCCATATCCGGCTATTGATATTATAGTGTGTTTCCCCGTTGTACATCGATGAGGAATTCGATATGTAATGTTAAGAGGTTGTAAGACTGTTCAATGTTAAAGCTACTTTTCTTATTGAGAATGTCATCTTTATCAGTATGACAAATATATAAGTCATCCCAATTGCTCATTCTTGCTCAGAAATCGGCGAAGATGAGTCAGGAAACACTGCTTTTCGTTCGTCGCGAGACAAAACAATTTTACCCATGAAATCGTTACTCGAGATTAGCAGCAACACGAGGTTGTCAACAAATCGAATTTTATTCCAGGGTTCAGGCGCGTCGGGAAAACCTCTTCGGTAAAACCACAAACGTGAATCACAAACTCTTGTGTTAGAATAGAACAGGCATGATCTAAAATGTGTCAGAATTTTTACAAATTGACTCACAATTTGTTTCGCTGTGTTGTACACAAATAAATAGTGCTCAAAGCAACCATTTTGGGTACCAACTTGCTCACACGTTTAGTCCAAGACATTTTTTTGAAATTTGTGTTGTCGTCATATCAATATTAATATTAAATGTTGTACCTCCAAATAGGCACTCGGGGAGACAATCCCATAGAGATGTACACAAACTTAAAACAGTCCTAACTTGTTTACCCTAAACCTTTTCTCTAAGATCTTCGAGATTTATGGTATTTAGACCAAAATCTGTCGTTCTAGGACAAACATAACTCCCAAATTTTTTAGGGTAGCTAGACACTTAGGGAGACACTGAAATGTCTCCCTAAGTCAGTGCCACTGTCTCCTTATTACCTAAAAACTTACGCTAATTTGTCTCTCAAAGTGCCTACTTGGAAGAGTTGAAAACATGTTGAGTGTATATTTTAGGGCTCGTTTTTTAATTTCATTCATTCCATTTTTTTGTGATAAACTCTCAAGTCCCCAAAAGGTTGATTTGCCGTTAGATATACAGCAAATTTAAATGAAATTTAATTTATCACAAAATATTTACCAAAACAACTTACAATATTTGCTGTGAAATTGTGTTGTTTACAAAATTGCGCTTTTATAGTTAAAAATTTAAGTAAAAGGTTCAAAAAAATAATTCAAAGCAGTTTACCTCACACCCCAATTATAAACAATCCAACAAGTGCAAGGGTAGTAGTTACTGATTCCAATAACCAATGTTTCTTTAGAATGATTTTATCTATCTTTATGCAAATTATGCAAATGAGCTTAATGGTCCCATATTACCTGCACCTACCCTATTTGTAAAAGTAACCCAAAAAAGGGGGATGGGTTTCTACCGATGACAATTTCATGTATGCATATCACTATACATCAAACCATCTGCCCTTTTTTGGACTGTTTTAATACATGATACTACATGTATTAGTCGTTTCGTTACTAAATTCGGTACTCTGTGGAGACCTGAACACAATGTGGACAATGGGAGTCGAAAGGTCTCCACAGGGTAATGTCTATAGATGAATAGGTCTCCATACGTTTTTCACGAAATAGATTCATGGATTTTACTCAAAAACTAGGGGTAGTGTTTGGGTTAGATTTTAGGTTAGGAACGTTCTACATTCAAGCAGTAATCTGCATTTTATAGTAGGGATTTTTACCGGTTCCAGTTTTGGGGTAAAACAATATCTAAACTGATCGATACAATTGTTGTCCTTCCATTAATTCTTTTAACTGCTTTTTTATATTGGTCGTATTTTCTACAATGTGATATAGCAAAGATGTTGTCAATGTTATTACCCGTTACTAGGGTATATTTGGTCCAAATTTCAGCCCAGAAATTTAACCGTTTGTGAAATAGGAACATTTTTAAGATAATTGTTGACAATCCAACAAATTTGTTGTGCATTAGAACAAAGAGATGTCTCTACAGAGAAACAAATTTGCGGATGTGTCAACAATATTCTAACAAAAGATAACCGGAATATATAAATATATTTTAGATTAAGAAAAAACAATCAATTATTTTGAGGAATTTGGAAATTTCGTTGATTGCAAAGGATAGTTGATATCGTGTTCATTTCATTTTTCCCGAAAAGACAGAATATATAACGGTGCTTCGGTAGATACGACGTGCTCTGATTATGAGCGGGAAAACAAATTGTCTCATCAATTTCGTCTTTTGTTTCATAATTTACCCGACCATTCCGGGAATGAAAAAATAAAAATTTCAATTTGTCGAATATTTTATTAGCATTCGTTGATTGAATTCGAAGCCGATTTAGAACGGAAATGAAAATAAACAATTGAGTACAACCATTCAGGTTTCAGGGATAAACAATCTATTCTTTTTAATATCTAAAAATAAAATTAAGAAAATTTAAAACACAATTACATGTATGTTTGGGTTATAAATTTAACTCTGAGATATTAATATTGCAACAGGGTATATGTGTAATATTGTTGTGACGCACATGCGATAGATTCTGAGAGAAAAGAAATAGAATTGTTTAAATAATGCATGTTTGCACGCAGTCATATGCTTTCGAATGACTAATAATTTATGAACGGTGGCCACTGCATGCCATTATTAGCGATAGAGTGTGGAAAAGCCCATGCGAATTGCCCTATTGTTTTAAGTGACAACACGCCGACGGTACACTCCGCATTCATATGCTAACGACTGTGTGTTTACATACACATACAAGCCCGTGTCAAGGTTGTCTGCGTGTATATCTCTGCATAAATACTATTTCAAATAGGAATTTCAACGAATTCTTCTTGAAATGTCGCCATTCTGGTAGTTTTTAGCAACTCGTATTATTATCTATATTCTCATGGAGTGTAAGAATTACTTTTCTGTTTTAAAAATTATTAGTAATTGTGTTATTCCGTTCGATTTGTCGTATGTAATTGCTATTTTAACGGGTGTTGTTATAATATTGCCACAATTGTTTCAGCTTAACGTTATAGTACACCATTTGTCCGTTGTGCATTTTAAGTTGTTATTTAAAGCAGCTAAAATATCTCAAAACCTGACGACGTTTAGAATTGTGAATTCTGTATATTTGGAGAATATAATATTCTAAGATTTCTATTTTTGAACCAACTATATAATCGAAATTTCCAAAAATGTGTCACTGAGACCCATTTTTGGACTACTTTCGTTATTTTCTTCAAAATGACAGCATGCAAGAAGGAATAATCTTACAAAGAGTTTAGAGTTATTAATTATGTTTAAGTTAAATAAGCTTTAAACAATAATTTGGTTGCTACCTTTTGGATTACTTGCAAAAAGGTCTACTGCCCCTTTAAGTATTATGCGGCGTAACATTCTTCAAAACAGTCTGTTTTTTTCATTCGTTTCCGCAGTCAAACGATATGACCTTTTACATAGCGGCAACACTAAATGTCCAAATCGATTTCTCTTTGAATGTTCTGCGCTTTTCATAAAAATGATCAAGAACCGTGCATTTTCATGTTTGTTTAAATTATTCTTAGGCCAATTTTTTGTTAAACCGTTGATATTGTACTACAGTATAACCTATCTATGAAAATAATGTTTGTTATGGTGATACGTATCGGACATTTAATTAAGATATTTACACCTGTTTAATGTCGCTACACTATGCATGATAAAAACGAGCGTTAAAAAACCTAATATTTTCTTCAAACTAGGAATTTAATTTGTAATTTCATTTTATTTTAAGAAGAAAATTTCCCTTCTCCAAAACCCATCACAAATTTCGACCCCGAACAGTCCATTCCCTCCCGAGACTATCCTAAGCTCAACAGGACATAATGCAATTCCGCTAGCCTCGAATAAATATAGTAGAGGAGAGGAAAAAAAATCGTCAAATGGACAATATTTTATTAGCAAATTGTTGCGTGGCGCGCTGCAACGCGCCTTTGTTAGAATCGGCGTTGCTGTGAATGGGGGCTACCCATTGTTGTGTGTATACGTGAGCTCAACAGCAATAGAGCAGTTTCAGAAGGTACAGACGAGAAATGAACGGCGAGATGTGTATAAAGGCATTTACGGAACTCCCTCCTAGAGAGAGAAAAAAATCGTTGCGTTGACTCACACGAACTGTAGCGCAGCGAAACGTCACTTATGCGCGATAGCTAGCAGGATTTAGCATAAAATGTGCAATACGATTCACGTATTACGCCATGGCGTATAAATGACCTTGCGGTCGATAATGTCTAAACGCCGTATTTTAAGAATAAAACAAATGGAGGTTTTCTTAAAATCCTTGTGATTAGGAACTTAAAACCATTCTCGATCTACAATTCATGATAATTTTCGTTTTTAAATGAACAATAAATTCTGTAAAAAAAAAAAAAATTAACAATAAATTCTGTTTGAACATTCAAGTTTAAAATGAGATTCATTTTCATTGTCGTAATAGTTTTGGTTCAAAGCAACCTTGCCACTTTGGGATGACAAGGATTTGTTAATTATTTATGCCACAAACTACCACAAAACACTTACACATTTGTAATATTCGTTATGATCATTTTATATAATGGAGAACGAATGTATTTTCTCTTGAAGTATCCGATTGACATTTGAATTGGAATAATGATAAAAGCAAGAAAATATGTACGATATTTTACTGAAAAATATGATTATTACCGTTTGTGTTCATCAAACACAAGACGACTCAAATTAGTCGAACATTACTAACATTCTGTGGACATCCCTTTGAATTCGTGTATAGTTAAGAATCTTGGACCAAATTTCACCAAAATACTCATTTTCCTCACACCATGAACATTCTTTCAACCCACATTTGTGACTGTGATACCTTAAAGTGTTCCTCTTCACTTTTCTCAAATAAAACCCTAACTCATTTTACCCCTAGAGCTCTTTATCAAAAAGAGAGAAACCTTGTGTGGACGTGGTCAAGTCCACACAAGGTTTGTAGTTTGTGTATTGTGTGGACATCTTTTGTGAGCAAGTCCACACATCGTTTGCAAGGTTGGTATACACACATACAGTTATCAACAATTATGTAATTATAAATTATCATCAATTGATATCGAAATAAAAGGTTTAATTTATGTTTCACACAATCTTTTAAAACAATAAAGCAATTCTCAAACGGTTGACAATGGTCTTCTAAATATCGCGAGAATTAATAACACTAATTATTGAGGATTCACATCTCTCCCATGCATGCACTGTAAACATATAGAGTCGAAATAAAACAAATGCCAACAGAATTTGTCACTTTTTTCTCAAAAAGTTGTCGAAATTTCACCCAAATCATCCAGCAATCGAAGAAATTCCAACTAACTGTCGAGTTAGAATTTATTCCCCAATATTAATTCACCAACTTTGTATATATTTATTTGTATTCACTTGTTTTGCTTTTTAGTACGGCATACATTCATACAAGCAGGAAATTTGCCACATAGTCAGAGTATGTCATGGGAAACATATTTGGCTATAGGACCATCACAGATTTGACCTTTGAACAAAAATAGGTTTAGAATAAAAAGCAATTTTCAAAATGTTCAAAGAAAATATCATTGTGTATTATTCTTCCCAATATTTTATTTTTCTCATGACATACTCATGTGTCAATTTTATCCTTGTATCACCAAAGGCACATTCCCCCTAAATATTTGGTTCCGCTCTGCCCACTATTTTAAAAGAGCGAGCAAAAGAAACCTCCAAAACCTGACGGCGGACAGACGTGTTCTAAAATATTGACCTTGAACCATAGCGGGCGCACTAACCCAACACTCGCATTAAGCGAACGAGCATCGCCGCGGCTTATTGCATCACGACGCGCTGACAAGATACGAAAAGGAATTAAAGAAAAAGGCGCAAATTTAATTTAGCGGGACGGACGCGAGCGACGTGATGCCTTTTTTTTTAGCGCGCTGTCCGTTAATGCTCTAAGCGACCCGCGGTTATAACACACGGAGGAATAGTGCAGCGTTTCACGTACACCCGACTCGTATTAAGGCTACGAGCTGATGTCGCCATTATAGTAATTCAACCGTCGCCTCCTAATCCCATTTATATCAATAGAGACACGAAGAAAGACTACGATTTGGCATCTACACTTCTGCAAAATGTAGTACAATGTTCTACGTTCACGGTCCAATAATTACGTCTTCAAAAAATCGGCCAAAATATTCTTATTTTTGTTTTTTTCATCTAGTGAGAATAGCAATTTCTTGTTTAAAAGCGCCACACAGTTTAATTGGCCCGTGAAGCCTTATGAACGTTTGTATTGAACGCACCTACAAAAAGTTCCGTTGTTCAAGGGCAATCAATATTGATCAATACGAGGTGGTATTTTGGATTTTGTTCTAGGACGCCGGGTTCGTTTTGAGAGGAAAAACAGGGAGGGAGGGGGGGGGGGGGGGTGTTTCTGGGATTGAGGTCTAGTTTCTGCCTTGTTTCTACCGCATTGATGTGTAGGGCGGCCCCGAAAATATCCCTTCCTGTGGTATACCCAGCACGATATGTGGCAGAGGGGTACCCCCCTCTTATCCCTATACTTTATACGCACTCAACACTATTGTTACCTAATCCATCCCCCCTTGAAACCTAAAAGGAATTCCTGAGATTCCGGGAACACAATGGTCAACACAAAAGAGGGGGGGTTTGCTCTGCCACATATCGTGCTTCATATGTCCTGTGGCCATATTAAAACTCGTCCAATTTCATGGAGCCGCTAAGCACCAAAAATTGCTTAGCATGAACATTCTTCCTTGGCAAAAACAGTGTTACAAACCAAATCTGTAGGTGATATATTATTGTTTGTGAGTGTTATTCAGCTGTTTTTGCTTAGCATGAAAAACCCCTTTGTAGCTGGTATAACATGTTTGTAATGAGCAAGACATGTTTGTGCTAAGGAGATGTTTGTGCTTAGCAGATCCGTGAAATTGGCCCCTGGCACGGTGCGCGTAGTATCCGCATTCGTTCGTACTGTAAGAGATCGTGACCTCTGACGTCACGGGTCAAGTGCCTGGTACCCGTGCTCCAACGCAGATCAATGCAGATCGTGCGTAAACCAGAAACAGTATTTTGAGCGTTTAACATCATGTAAATATGGCGGGAAAGCTGTTGTTTTTGTGCACGTCTGTATTCTTGTGCGTCAAATCGGTCAATGATCTTACACACGTCTTGTACATTGACACTATTACATGCTTGACCACACAGCCCATGTGAGCACCTCTTTAAATTGTATGAGAAAATACACATTTCTGTTTGTAGTCATGCGAGGGATTCGAACCCGTGTACCATCGCACACGAGTCGAACGCCGTAACCATTAGATCACAGGGCCCCATATTAACTTCCTGTTAATATTGCGAATAATAATTCCGTT
Source organism: Crossaster papposus (assembly GCA_037893245.1). NCBI lineage: Eukaryota > Metazoa > Echinodermata > Asteroidea > Velatida > Solasteridae > Crossaster > Crossaster papposus. Next base: position 846,242 of record JBAIAA010000678.1, on the reverse strand, counting down.
GCGATAATAATGCTACGTATATTATGACGTCATGTTACACGGAAGCTCTTTTCTAGACAGTTTGGAGCTCGTGCGCAGACGGTGTCCACAACATGCCATCTTATTTATTTATTTTTTGATCGGCAGTTTCTGTGAAATTGAAATCCTAATAAATAAGTGTATGAATTAGGGCAAACAAAAAGAAAAGAAAATCCAAAGAGAAATGCCTTATTTGCATCTCATTTGCATATATATGCAGGTCACACCGGGTTCAATCAGTTAAGAAATGTTCTCACGCATGCTTTCAAAAATGAGAAATGTCCTCATTTGCATACATTTTGCATAGAGGTCACAGCGGGGTCATAAATGCTCTCATGCTCTCAAAAAGGAGAAATGTCACATTTGCATCTCATTTCCATCTCATCTGCATACAGGTCACAGCGGGGTCGAAAATACTCTCATGCTCTTAAAAAGACAAATGTTCTCATTTGTATCTCATTTCCATCTCATCTGCATACAGGTCACAGCGGGGTCATAAATACTCATGCTCTTAAAAAGGAAAATGTTCTCATTTGCATCTCATTTCCATCTCATCTGCATACAGGTCACAGCGGGGTCAACCAGCTGGGCGGCATGTTCGTGAACGGCCGGCCGCTACCGGACACCACGCGGCAAAAGATCGTAGAGCTGGCCCACAGCGGCGCCCGACCCTGCGACATCTCTCGCATCCTGCAGGTCTCCAACGGCTGCGTCTCGAAGATACTAGGCCGCTACTACGAGACGGGGTCCATCCGGCCCCGGGCCATCGGGGGCAGCAAGCCCCGGGTGGCTACCCCTCTAGTCGTCAGTCGGGTGGCCCACTACAAGCGAGAGTGCCCGTCTATCTTCGCCTGGGAGATCAGGGATCGACTGCTGGCGGAGAAAGTCTGCACGCAGGAAAATATACCCAGCGTGAGTACACTAATCATTTTCTCAAGACAAACTTTAACATTTTAAAGTCAAAATTGTCATGCAAAGGTTGCAATGTTGATCGCACATGGGGACATTTTCATAAAATGTGTAGGCACCAAAATTTGCTTAGCACAAACAAGTTTTGCTCAGTAAAAAGGTTACCAGCCAAAACTCCACCTGCCTTTTATGCTAAGTAAAAATCAGCCGAATACCAGTCACAAAGAATTGTTATGCTAAGCAAGTTTTGTGCTTACATGTTTTATGAAATAGACCCAATATTAAGCACACACACAAATCTTGCTTAGTAAAACTAGCTTACCAGCCACAACTCAATGTGATGTATATTGTTTGTGATCGGTATTTGGCTGTTGTTAGCATAACCGACACATGGAATTTTGGCTTACAACCTGATTTTACTAAGCAAGGTTTTTTGTGCTTAAGCAAATTGTTGTGCTGAAGCAGCTATCTGAAATTGGCCCCTATGGGCTTATCGCATTAGGCCAGTTTCACAAAACTGTTAAGCACAAATGAAATTAATCTGCTTAGCATACGGAATTTGCTGAGCAAAAATAGGTTACCATCCAAACTCCTATGTCATCTGTATTACAGTTCACTGGTACTCTCACTTTTTGCTTAGCCGGGAAATTCGGTTCTGGGGCCAATTTCAAGAAGTTGCTTAGCACAAAAGTTTGCTTGGCAGGAAAATTATTCTGTGGCATAAACAGGGTTCGAACCCGGGTCACAGCACTTTCGTTGCGTGCAAAGCATCCTAGCATTCGGTGTCCACAAAAACCTCATAATTAAATTTGTCGCGATACCATTTTTGTCTGTATCCTAAATATTACGCAGCATTTTTATTATTATTATTATTATTTTAATTTCACAAAAGCCCGACCTTCAATCTCCAACCAAGGCCAAGCTTGGGGTAGGACAATAGAATATATTTTTCGTTCTGAAAACACCCAACCTAACTAGCAACCCTCAGAATAACACGGTCCCACAAAACAAACAATCTAACACAAACCAAAACCAAGACAAGGCAATAAAATAACCCAGTCGCTTTTTCTCCCAGAGCAAGCCAAGTTTTGCTCTAAAACATGTTTTTCTCCCGAATAGTACAGTTGTACCGGGTCAAGGGCTCGGCTGGGTTTTTCGCTAAACAAAAGACCCGCCCGTATTATTGTTGGGTTTTTTTCCTTCTTTTTAACCACCGTGTGTCGGGCGGAAAACCGGCTCCAGTTTGGCTAGCGAAGTGCCGGTCCAACTCGGGCCGAGTGTCGCGGCAGCGCGCGGTAGTTGTTTTTCTTGGAGACGACAGAATGAATACCCGAAATAATGGGATTGTATTGAGTTTTTTTTTTTTAATCTTAAATCGTTTTGGTGCTTTTTTTCTGAAACTGAAGAAAATGAATAGTGCTTATTTTAAACATGCCGTAATAACGTATACGTTTTATAATTTGCGCAATTATATGTGCCACTATTTTGTAGTTTGCGGTTTGTTTATCGTTTCACAATCTTCTACCAATTATATATTTTTTTCTGATTGGAATTTCTAATCTTTTAATTTGAACTTCTGTTCGTTTATATGTCAATCGAACGGCTTTCCCGCCAAGAGTTTAGATGTAGCCTTTTCGATCAAATGATCATGGCAACGAGGCTAGTGTAGTATTTGCAAGGTGAATCTAATCGAACAACAATTGAGAAATCTGATCATAATTTAGTGCCCTTTTTATATTTTTAGTAAATTGTTTATTAATCCTAACCTATACAGGCTGTGAGAAAAATTATATTGGAATTGGAGAATTCGTGATTTCGGTTAATATTTGTACAAGTTTGAAGAAAATGCCATGTTGTTAAACTTTAGTTCTCAATTGAAGTTGCTGCTTTGCGTAACTTCCGTACTTACACAACGTTCAGTTTCGTCAACTTTACGAATTAGTGCAAAGAAATATATAAGAATAATCCTGAGTTGTCAACTAAAATATCCTAAAAGGTGTGACAAGGTTTCATTGTATGTATGTATATGGTTCATAACAGCGCCTATTTGAGAGTGTGTTTTGCACCTTAGCGCCCTCATTAAGGCGCTGATTATGACGCCTTATGTACACCTTTATACCCTAGCGCGCCACAAGCGCACCTGAACTCGCAGCTATAACGCACAGTGACAATGACGTCATTGAATGGGCGTGGTTTCACTGGAGATTCATGAATATGTATATTTAGTGCTCTTTGCTCCGTAAGGCTCTGGTGTTGCGCAAGCTCGTTATAACAGACCTGGGCCAATTTCATTGAGCCGCTAAGCACAACAATCTGCTTAGCACAAAAAAAGTCTTGCTCAGTAAAAGCAGGTTACCAGCCCAAACTCCATGTGCTTTTCATGCTAAGCAAAAACCAGCTGAATACCAGTCACAAACAATTTACATCACCTGAAAATGTGGTTTGTAACCCTGTTTTTGCCAAGGTAAAATGTTCATGCTAAGCACATTTGTGTGCTTAGCAGCTCCATCAAATTGGCCCGAAATGACCGCTGAGTTTTGGTTTAAATAAATGCAACTTCTAAGTGTTTTGATAAGGGCGGATACAAACAAAAGTTGGTTTTTCGATATAAACCCTTTTAGTAAATATTATAACTGGACAAATACACTCTGAATAATGTCCATAATTGTTGAAGTCGTTCATTTGAAAGAATAATAAAAACACGCTAGAATTTTAACCTTTAGGACTTTGACATGCCGACGCAGCGCAGACTTGCGAAACTCGGTGCTGTTCACGCGTCATTTAGAAGGAAAAATGCGACGAAGTATACAATTTTTACCTTCTCCACACCCTGGACTAAATAATATCACGACATTGACACGGGACTCACGCACGACTGCGAGATATGAATAGACACTTCGTTACGCAACTTTTCTACAGCCGAACCGGCGTCTCACGCATCGTCGAAATTCCTGAATAAAGAAGGAACGAAAAAAAAAAAGAACACAGTCATTTGAGCGCGTCTCTTGCGAAGTGTTGGCCGGAGTGTTCTTGTCTTGCATTACGATCGAGGATCGAAACACAAAAGAGAACAAAGGGAACAAAGGATCCTCGATCGACGGTTTGCTTGTCCGAATTCTGTCCTCGATCGACGGTGCAATGGCAAAGCAATGGGGATTGGGTTAAGTAAAGGAAGAAAGGAAAACACAATATCGATCCTCGGTCGTTATGTGGTTCACGACTGCGTGTGTCGGGCGGTCGGACTGGTCTGGCCTGGTCGGTCCGAGTTGGGTCGTGCCGTGGCGGTAAAACTTCAAAGTGTTTCAAAAGAGCGATGTTTTCTCCGTCTTAATGAACAGCTGAACACAGACACTATGAACATCTAACAAAAGAAAAACGGTGTACGAACAATGGAATCCATTGTTTACTTAATTGGCACTGAATCCATACTTGTCTTGTTCCATCTCAGTGAGATGTATATGGAACGCCTGTTGAGTCAGATTTATAATCTGATAGTGTCTTATTTACAAAAGACAAGGTCGTTACTATCCATGTAACATCATTACGATTTCGTCAAATTAATATTTGTCCAACTCGCCACACTCCATAGTTTAGCCTGCCCGTTACGATCTTACAAACCGACTTCAGACTTCATATATTTTTTACTGAAACACATTTTCAATCTACTATTTTTACTAATTACAGTTCATTTATGCTTTTCTGTTCAAACTAATTTTCTGTAGAACATTATTATTATTATTATTTGTTAATCTTCAAGACATCGAATTAAAAACTGAATAATGCCATTAGTCATTAGTCATTAGTCCTTGCACAGGATAAAAAAGCAAGATAACAAAATCGACTAAAACTACAAAAGTACAAACTACGATAAAGTCTTATATTTATAAATAACAAGATAAAAACCTTACCAGCCTTCCGTTTTGATCTCAGATCTTTTTTTTTTTTAACTTTCGTTTATCATGTTTTTTTTAAACCTCTATCCTGTTTCATTATTTTCCCCCTTAATAATATTCCCTCCTTCTTGAATATTTAATACTTTATACCGGCCTTCAACTTCTATCCTATTATAAAACAGCCCCCCCCCCCCCCTTTTTTTTGTTATTCTCAAGGTTAGAACGGCGCAGCATTTTAGTCCGCCTGGCCGATCCCATTAGCTTTGCCTAACCGACCGGGAGCTAGCCCGTTAGCGTTACCCCCGTGTGCCCTTTTTTTTCGCCAATCTTTACACAAAATGAATCCCCAATTTTAGGCGATTGTAAACGTAAGCACTGCTACGGTGTGAGCTCAGAAACCACGCAGGCCGGCTGAGCCCAAGCATAGGTCATGTTTCGGTCGGGACCATTTTTTGTTATGATCACTGAAAATCCAGATATTCACAGAGACGTTTGGCTCAATAGCTGTGCGGATTGAAAAATCATATTAAAACCGCGCGGTTCAACGTTTAATCTAATTGTTGAAATCCTTTGATCTTGTAAAGCAAAACTTGAAGGAAAAAAACCCGTGAGTTTTCAAAAAGTCGTATTTTATCGTTGAATCTTAAGGGTAATACAAAAACGAAAAACATTATAGTAATAAGTGCGGTGAATAATGTGTTGTTTTTCTTTGTCGAGTGAGGGCGGTGTTACTGCCTTGCAGTCACACTTGTCACGGTTATTGGAAGGCTTTGTATTCGTTGCTCGGCGCCTCGCACAATTCAGACGACAGTCAGCGATGTCGTTTATTCTCATACTTATTTCTGTTTGTATTGGTTGATATCTTTATGGTAATATAAAATACGGCACATAGGGAATGGGATTGTGCGTTTTGATGTTAAAACATGGAATTTGACACACAATCGGAGTATGTCAGGAAAAAGAGATTTGGCTGTAGGGTCATAGCAGATTTGACCTTTAAATAAATATAGGTAGAATAATGGCAGCCATTTTGGAAATTTGGCAAATTGCTTGTTATTCTAACTATATTTCTTCAAAGGACAAATCTTCGATGGCCCTATAGCCAAATATCTTGCTCATGACATACTCGGACTGTGTAGCAAATTCAACGCTTGTATCATCAAAATGTACAATTCCCCAAATATTTCCCGTCTGCTCCACAACATGTCTGTTAATTGAATACAGGGTTAAACAAAATTCCTAAGACAGAATAAATTTAAAATAAAGTAGGCAAATGATTTAGTATTTTGCCCAATGTTGGTCAAAATACCAACTGCCTATCTTAGACAAATTCTTTCTAACACTTTGTCAGTTGTTACCGAATTAACCAACAAAGCTATACTTTTTTTAACAATGTTGAGCAAATATAATTGCCCCACTGTTTGTTTTGTTTACCCGTTTTTACCGTGTATGCACTTTGTAAAGCGCTGCCGGGATAATAAACAAAAGCTAATAAACCATAAAGAAAAAAAAGTATAAGTTGTTTCGTGAGGGAAGAAAGGCAAAATGGAAGAGTGCGAGATATTAAGTAATAATAGTCTTATCGCGTGACAAGATTCGCGCGGAATTGTGGTTGCGATCGAAGGTTGGGCGGGGCCAGGCACTATAATACCCCCGAGGCAATATAACTGCGGCAATACCTCGATGTGTTTTAGTTATCTAGTTTTTTTACGTCTTCTTCCTTTTTTGTCTTTTTATATCCCATTCGTCATAGCGCGCGAAGTTTCCCCGCGCGGTTTGACAAGTTTTAATTTGGGCGCGCAGAGGGGTTTGAAGTGTTTTGATGCTGTCGGAAAGTGCCCGGCCCAATCGGCTGACTATATTTAGAAATTTAATAATGTGGATTTGGTGGTTGGGGGTGGGGGGGGGGGGGGGGGGGGGTGGTCGGGCAGTTGTACTATTCATCGACCTTCACGCGCAGCCTGAAACAACAGCAGAATCAACAACGGAATCGACTGCCGTATGTTTGAAATTCTATTTTTGGTCACTCCTCCTGCGGGCTTTGGAGTTGTAGATATATAGATAATAACAAAAAAAGTACTTAGAAGTAAAATTCGTTCTTAAAGGTAGTATACACAATTTGCATAATACTGAATTATTAGGAAATACCTTACTTGACTGTTAGTGAATAACAGTCCCAAGCATTCGTGAAATCACGGCACCTGGTGTGACGTGGTTTTCAAGAAAAGTGGAACTTTGTAATAATTGTAAACAATTGCCCGCCGGCAACCGTTGTAATAACCAGACTGTTTTTAAATACTGCTTCTAATTTATTGAATTCGTCTAAAAGAAGTCAAAGGACGGTTGACGTGTTGCCAACTTCCACGCCGAATTTTGTTGATTTTCTCCCGTAGCTGTTTTAGGAGATCGGCGTTTATAAAAGGCCCCGGTATAGAATGATGTGACCTCTGTTTACACGGGTATTCCAATGTGCCCAGCGGTACGCGCACGCATCCAGTTTTCCCTTAAATTTGGTTGAGTGGCGTCGCAGGTCAGATCGCCTTTGAAGTATGTGACCTGCGACGTCATCATCAGCCAAATATTATGTAAAACATGATGCGTGCGCATACTTTCGGGCACATTTAAATGCAGATGTGAAAAAAAGGGAACATGGTGTTTCAGTGGGTTATTGAGCAGGGTGTATAGCGCCTTGAGCGACAGTCATGGTGGATATGCGCTTGAAATTGCTGTTGGGTGCATGCTTGGTGTTTTTGACGTTTGAACATTTAAACGAAATGACAAATCCATTCAAATATACCTATACCTGTATCGTGAGTGAATATACAGGCATTCTTTGTAGGATTTGCCGTATTATCTTCCCCATGGGTGATTTCGTGTGTGTGAAAAGACCGCGTTTACTAAGGGTTCACAAGGAATTGGGCCTAAATCTTCGCCTCCCTGACCCCGAACTATACCGACATTAGTTGTTCGCGCCTGGCTGCCGACCGGGCAAACATTGAGGAACGCGCCCCCGTCAGCTCGCCACATTCCACGGCCGGGTTCACCGGGTGCGCGCGGTGCTAGCTAGCTCCCGGCGTATACCGTGCTCGTTCTAAGAACCCTTAGGCAAGGTGAAGTGTTAAGTGGACCGTGATATGGGATTACTAAATATTTTCGGTTATTCTTCTTATAGGAGCTTTCTTATCCTGAATTGGTAGTGCGTCTTTACTTTTTCTTTCGTTTATTTTGTTCATTTCCCCCCTATTTTCTGATGGAGTCGAATTAGTAACTTCATAAAGTCGGCGTGATCCATGCTAGTATATTATATTTATATATTTTGTTTAAGCAGTAAAATAAAACAAACTAAAAAAGAGAAATAAACATGAAAACCAAAATGAACGAAGGTTTGACGAATTGTCAAAACCGCCAGCATGAGGCTCGATCGCTCAGTTGGTAGAGCACTGGAACGGCATTCCGGAGGTCGCTGTTCAAACTTCGCTCCTACAATTGTGTTTAGGTACACATTTAGGTTATTGCATAAAGAAAACTTTCATGTTTCGATTCTGGAGCTAATTCAATTTTAGTTTTAAGTAAGCACAAAGGAGTATTGCTTACTAAAACAGGTTACCAGCCAAAACTCCGTGTGGTTTTCATACTAAGCAAAAACCAGCTGAATATACTAGTCACCAACAACTACCTGTAACCCTAGTTTTGCTATAGAAGAATTGTTGGTTGTAAGCAGCTTAATGAAATTTACTCAAGAAAAACACAGATTCATCGATAATTTTCAGCTTTATATTAGTAAAATATTCATCTTCGTTTGGAGGTGTGTGCGCGCGTATTTTGGTACGAGTCATAGGTCGCCATGGACGATTTCCCGCGTCTATGGCAAAACCGTTAGCTTCTTCTGTGTCATTACACCGAGCGATTTGCCAATATTCGGCGGTCCGTGCGACTGACGAGCCACCGTGCAACGACGGCCTTCGTCGCCCGGCCTTGCCCGCTACCTCCCCGTGTAGTTGACGTCGTCGCGTTCGCGAGGGAAGCGCGCACGTTGTACGTACACATGCACCCAGCTCAGACAAGCGAAAAATCCATCGCATTTCACGAGCTCACGCGCACGGTGAAACTAAGCGAAAACACGGTCAGCGTGTTTGCTCTGGTCGTGTAGGCGGGCGGATAGCGTCATTTACACGGGGAGATACGACCGCGCCGTAAACGTCGAGGTTAAACTTACAATTATCGTTTGTCTAGCCGCCCCAGCTCATCAATCGATACTTCTATTACGCTAAAGCGCTCTGCGTGTAATACTATATGAAAGCGCCTTAAACCATATCACATAGAACAATACGAGTTGTTTGAATATCAAAACATATTCAAATACCTCCAGTAAATGTTCATCCAAACCTATCAATTTTAACCATTCTTTGAAATAGTATCCGACCCTTTTTTCGTTCTTGTAATAATAATAACCGCGTTTATATGATTTCGCCTTGTATTAATCATAACCATTGTTGATACAACCATTGTTATGCTCGTCTGACCGGCGTAATAATGTTATTGATTTTCCACGCGGCTTTCGCTCCGCTAACCATATTGCACGGTTTAATTTCCCGTGGCTTATACAATGCAGTGCCGAGGGAAAATCTTAAATCCCACCGTGCTTCGGGCCTATACTGAGTTCGTTTTTGAGCTAAATTTGTTCCGAGTGTAAGTTTGATTTGAGTAACAATTTATTTTTCTAATAAGCCTAACAATTATTCTGCTAAACTGGAAATAACTGTTTGCCTCGCAATGTTTTATTTCGTTAGTAACTAAATGTTGTCGTTAATATTGGTACAACTTTCTTTGGTCGTGCAAACTCACACAAAACCGTTATTAGCAGCTATTTGCTAGCGCTTTGCTAAATTGAGTGTGACCATGTCATCTTTAAAAGATTTTTCATTTTTCCAACCATTTATTTTAGCGTTTGTGAATGTTTTATACTCTGTCCTAAAGCACAGTAGTTTTCCAACCTTCTATTTGTATTCCCAATGGCCGTTTCCGCGCGGCATGTATTGCGAGTTGCGCAGACAATGTTTTCCCACCATCTTCCCCCAGCGGATTTCTGCTTTGTACAATACCGTCTCGCGGCGCGTTGGCCCCGCTAACCTTGGCCTTCCGTTCCCGCTCGATTCGCCCGTCGCAGCGGGGGGTTTCCTCCTGTGTCCAACACCGTGTGTGTTCGCTGTACTTTCTTTTCCTCTCGGATATTGATGAATTTTTTGTGTCGGTGTCGATATTTTCTCTCTTCTTTTCAATTCGTGTTGTTTTCATCAGTTTTCTGTTTTTGTCGGATACCCCTGCTGTTTTCCATCTGTTCGTCGTTCGGTTGTTCTCGCCCGCTTCGGGCCTTTTTTTTTTTGCCTAAGGTCCGTTTCAGAAAATAATATTTGTAACAATATAATACTCCCCTCCTCTCCTATACATTAACACACATAGTGCAGCCTTAAAGGAGTCTATGGGTTAATTGTGTGTAGAAGCCTTCGTCTTGGGCCCACGGGAAGTGGTCCATAGCAACAATGACGTCATCATCTGAGCCAAAATGGCGACCACCGAGTACTTCTTCAACTTCGGGAAGAGGTCAGAGGGTCAGAGATTTCATACACGTCCGCAAACGGCGAACATTTTCCGACTGGAATCACGACTACACACAAACAGCTTAAGTTTTGAGGATAAAAAAGTGACCCCAAAAACTCGTTCTAAACAACAAAATAACACAAAACGCACAGTTTTTAAAGAATAGTTGTGTGAATGTTTATATCCTACTTTTAAATGCTCTTTCCGATTAACATAATTTCGTTCAAAACGCGTTTTATAATAGTGTCCCTTTAACGCATCGAATTCAGATAATACAAACGATATACAATTTATGGAATTTCATTTAGCAACGTAATTGTCGTTCTTAGAAAAAGACCCGCGGTTTCGCTTCTAAGAATCGCACATTTTAACCGCAGTGAAATTATTACACAACCGCCAATCGGAAAATATTATAGAATTGTATTTGTACGCAATCTTAACCCAAACAAACGGATTGTGGGTTAGCGTCTTGCAACAGCTACGCTTCATGTTTTATTTTTCAACAGTCTTTTGTTTACACATAAATTGTGCGTGTTTGTGAATCAACATGTTTTAATTACGCCGCGATGGCGCGGAGCGGCGCGGCGCGGTTGAGTCCAAAAATATCCACCCATAAACAAAACAGCTAGCGGTGGAAGACACGAGCGTGCGCCGCGCTGAAACCTTCGGGGCCAAAGTGAATTTGATACCCGCTAATGAACAGCCGAGCGCTCGCTGCCGAACTGTCCTCGTTTGATATCAAAACAATGCTCCCTACGCCACGAGGACACATCGAAGAAACCTGTTGGTGAACCATCTTCGTGTCTTTAGGTCAAACGAGATATTGATCAATTGCCCAACACGCTCAGCAATTAACCGCGCACCTCTGGCAGAACCCAGGCTTCATTTTATGCAGTCTCTCCTCTTGTTGCCACAAGAAAAGGCGGCAAAATCTCTTTGTGGAGGGAAATAATTTTCAGCTTTCTTTGTCACGGTATAAAAAGAGAAAACCGCGATAAAAATGACAGCCCCTGAGCGATTCCGTACGTCTGCCAGCAACAACTAGTGTTATCTCAGTTATAAAGATGAGTCGTTATCGCGCCCCCTGGAGGATAGAAAGCGCAATTAACATTGCTATCATTACGCCGCCATTTTTTTTTTACAATTTCCAGAAAATGAGCTGATTTTTTCCCGTTATTTTGTAGACTGGAGCTTAATTGTAGAGTCGTCCGTTACAGTTCCGTTGGTACAACATTGCTCAGGCTTAGCCTGTGGACATATATACAGATGACAACAATGTTGAACAAAGTTTCAAGATGTATTTTCGATTCACACTTCGAGACAAAAACAAAACATTTGTTATATAAAAGTGGTTCACTTTTGAATGAGACTTTGAACGAAAAATCGGCGAATAGCCACATTTCCTGCGCGTGCGTAGTTCCCAGTCGAGCAGATCATTTTTCCCGATCTTAAATTCTCCCAACTCAAATCCTTTTCCCCATCTTTTTTTATAGGTTTCATCCATCAACAGAGTGCTACGTAGTCTGGCAAGCGAGAAGAACATGGGCCACGACGCCATGTTTGACAAACTGCGCATGCTCAACGGCCAGTGGCCGCGACCGGGCACGTGGTACTCTCCCAACGCTGGCATGCCGGGACAGCACATGCAACCCATGAATCACGTGCACGAGGTTGAAAGCAGCTGCAAAAAAGAAGGTTGGTGCAAAAAACTGTTCTATAGCCGATTCCCAAAGTTGTGCTTATTTACTGTTTATTTTGCACATGTTGTCGTCATCTGACTTTCATATTTCTTCATTGCCAATCCCTCAAATTGTCTAATTTATAGTCACCAGTGTATTTGCAACGGTAATATCAGCCCAACGCCAACGCAGTAAAATAAACAACGCTAGCCGACCACGTTATAAATTGCTAAGGCGAAAACGTAGGGCAAACAAAATCTTTCGTAAAATACTAACTCCCATCAGCTAGACGTCGAGGACTTTCGAAAATTCGCCGTTTCATCACCGTGACGGGATCAAAATATGCACCGTGCCAAGCGGCCGTCATCTCGGGGAACCAATTCCCCGGCGACTTCATCTTTCTCGGAACTAATACCGGTCTTTCTGCCACCACTTCGAATTAAAAAAGCAGGAAAGAACAGTACAAAAAAATGACGGAACTCAATACGAAATGCGCGCTGCCTGTACGAGATTGTTTAATCTTGCGTGGCAAATTGCAGAATGATCGCGCACGCCTTTCTTCTTTTTTTGTCGATTTTGAGAGGTTGTGAACTTTTTTCGTTTCAAAGTGGTTTGTTTTTTTCTTAACAAGATAATTTTCAGCTAGCCCCGTGTGCAGAAATTACCTAATGTGTTTAGCCTATTCCCCAGTGTTACAAGGGGAACATGCTTAAAACAGCTGACGAGAAATAACACCTTAAAAAACAAATACCTCAATGGCCCTGAAATGTAAACAAAATGTAAACAAACAAAAAATAAATTAGATTCGTTGTTATAATACAAGCAGCTGAAATTACTGGTCACGTCACACCGATATTTGAACTCAACCCCCCCCCCCCCCCCCCCCCGCAATTAAATTCAAAACAGCCACCTTTTTCGATTTTTGTTCAGATTAAGGTCTAGTTTTTTTTCCTTTTTTTCTTTTCAAAACTCCATAGCATTTGTACGCGTTTTCGAGCCCAAACGTCCGACACGTATTCTCTAGTTTTTGTTTTACAGCAATATTAAATCACAGGTTTTTTGAATTCGGTCCTCATCTCAACACTTCCTTCCATCGCTTTCCCACCTTCCTAAAGCCCTAATAGTTGACAATCTCGCTAAGTGCTCATCTCTGTCAGCCAACTTCAACCTGCAAGTTCATTTCATTCTCCGAAACACCCCCCCTGTTCTCCAAGCACCCTGCCCCGGACGCGAGCGCCATTTCACCGCTCTCTTCCTTTGTCCAGCCCGCTCCTTTCCATCCGCTGACCGTACCACAACAGCATTTATTATTACCATCCATTGCGCGCCAGCGAAGTGCAAATTACTTCCCCTCGGTTGCTCTCATCTCTGGAGTCTTTCTCCTCTTTTCTCTCTCCTCCCGACGTTTTCTATTTTTTTTTACTCTACAAGTCTGCAAACCCTATTGAAGTGGCCAATTCTCCAATCACACTATCGGTTTTAATGGCTGCGCGATATAGAAGGCGAGAATCCGATAGAAGAAATATGGTTCTTTTTGGCGCGGACAAAACAATTTCACACCCGACTTTTCCCCCATTTTGGGGGGATTCATGATTTTATAATCGCGCCTCTCGTGGGCCCAGTCCACTGTGCTATGCGCCCTCAGTGTTCACGATTGTTTATGCAACTAATGAGGGCGCACTTTATCTTTAATGGCAATCTCTCACTTCGACGCACAAACACAAACAAATACCAACGGCCAATCAACCATGAGCAATTATCACTCAAAAGTTTAAAGTGGCATAATTCTAAAGAACCACAATGAAATGTCATTGCTCGCTAGAGTGCTTTAGTCAACGACTGTTTTAAACACGCCAGTTAATATTTATAAGAGGAGATTTCTGGTAAAACCCTCTTATATTTGTTTCAACCTGCATTATTTCAGTTGAATATTGTTAGCAAAAAACAATGGAAAATAAACAAAAATTAAACTCAAATTGTTTCCGACTGCATCTTGCTTTTCACCATACAGCTTGTACTCTAGGTCCAAAAGAATCAAATAAGTTAAGAGGTCCTAGTATTTCGATCTTAACAAGCTCTTAAACCATTGCTATGGCGTCACTCTGTGTGGATTCGTATCTACGAATCTTTAGTAAAGTGTGGATTCGAAACGGTTTTTATCTTGCCTACATTTTTAACAATTACGAATCCACGGTTATTCATTTCCTCAACCCTAATCCAGAGCTTGATTACGTAAGAGCCTCGATAACCTCCCTTTATGTAAATTAAGTCTATTGGCCACGATACACGCATGCCTTTTCATCTCCACTCAACTGGGTAGTTAATAGCAATACTTATTTTGATGCAATGGTTTAAGTCAGAGAATACGAGAGAAAGTGTGGATTTGTAATTTACGAATACATCGCGCTGTGCACGAAATGGCTGTGTGTACCAAACAAACGTATAAAGGGGGACATACAAGCATGACGTATTGTAGTGTCGGGAAGAGGGGGGGGGGGGTTGAAACACAAAGAAGGGTGCTAAAAGAGGAGTGGCAACCAACAAAAGGAGGATTAGGTCAGGAGAGAATAAAAGAGCAAAAGGGTACGGTAGGATTAAACACCGTCCTAGGGTGAAACGGGGTACAAGAAAGGGATAAAACCACAAGGGAAATAAAAAGCCCCAAACCAGGGTGCAGTTCAAAGAGAAGAACTTACAAAGAAGTGTAAATATATATCTCCTCTCTTCCTTTTTTCTGTAGCCCACACCTTTGAGTGGCCCTTATACCTTGTGATGGGCAATTTACATAACAAATCACTCAAGTTTCCACAAGACATTGCGTTGAAGCCATTTTTTTTCTTTTCAAAAAATATATTTTACACGAGCTTGATTTGAAATCTTCAAGACAAAGTTTTTTTCTATACCGCCAAACCTTCTGACACGTTTTTAATTTATTCAAAGTGTCTCTAAATCCTTCAGATGGATGCTAGAGCAGGCGTTCTTTTCTCTCCCATTAATTTTTATCCCTACACATGACGGAGGAGTATCTCATGAAAGATGCAAGGCGTTCGCTGAGAGACAGCCTATCAGAGACCGGGGATGACCGCGTACTGCGTATTTAGCGCGTACCGCGTATACCGCGAGCCATCTGGCCGAAAGTCTCCTGAAGGACGCGGTTTGGTCCGGCGGTTCTTACTACTTCGTCCCTAATTGGCAAGATGCCATTGTTTAGATAATGAAAAATTAACCGGCTATATAGCGGTCATGCTCTTTGTTCTGCCGTGTGAGAAGATATTGATGCGCTTCCGTGTAGAGTGTCTTAAAAATATATATTAGTCAAGGTTGAACAACACATTTTTGATAATTACAATATGCATTCTTTTACTTTAACTAGCAAACTGACTATTCATATTATTGCATTTTTGTATTATTATTTCCAAACGTGTCTCCATTATCATTGCGTACACTAAGTATTACACTAACTCTAACTTATTTTGGAAAACAAATCGGTATATGAATTCGAAAAATAATATAAATTCCACAAATAATAGGAATTCCAAAAAATAACAACTATTGCAAAAAATAACAACTATTGCATACAAAAACAGACTGATTTTTATTAACTTGAGAAGAAAAAAAACAGTGATCGCGGAAATTGTTTCGATTTCTCAGTCTTTCTTTAGCCAATTAACATAAATTAAAAGCTAACAACTGTAAAATACTGTTACCTTTTATTGAAATCAAATCTAAGAAATCTCAGTTTTAAGTTTTTTCTGTTGAAAACTACTAAATATCACAATTACACGAACACTGTAGCTTAGCCGATACGATTTTCAATTTTCAAGGAATTGTATGGCGATTAAACGCAATGTACAGAACACCGAACGCTTTAGCAGTTCAGCAGGAAATCATAGCACACTGAGTTATTCTTTAAGCCGATTGAAGATCTTCACACATTTCAGTACCGCGACACGCGCTCGCCAAGTTCAGGGTCAACGCGGCTGTAGTGAGCCGCTTTTACCTTCTCCTCTGTCGCCCGTCTTTCCTATCTCTCCGCTTGCTTTTCTACAGATCCTTTCTGGAGATTCCCCCCTGAGGTTTGGATTCCGTAAAGAGCTCCTTTCCTCCCGTCGAACCTTCCTGGCAATACCCCTCGGCCCCCGACTCTGAGAGATTCTTATCCCAGGAAATTCCATTTTCGCAAATCTGATCGTGCGGTTGGAGACTGTTTGTGTGAGAGCGGGGAAAGAGAGATTTGTGAAATAAGAAAAACATAGAAACGTGCGAAGCAGTGATTTTTTTTTCATTCCATTGTCAATAATGGAAGAAAGAAATGGGAAGGTAGAAAAGGCGCAATCGTTTTGGCGCGCTTCTAAGCTGGCGCCCCTTGTCTGTACGCATCGGACTCCTATGGGACCTGCGAAAAAAACCAATATAATTATTTTCCCGCGTTTTTTTTTTTTTTAGATCCTTTGACACAAGTATTTGTGTATTGGTTTATGAGATATTACCTCGCGTTATTCAATTGCTTGACGCCTTTGTAAAGTTATAAGCCTTGCCGTCGACCTAATGTTTATTTCAGAAGGATGTGCCTAATGCAACGACCAAGGATGCTGATAATATACAATTAATTATTGAAAGAACAGGGGAGTCTTAAGAGGAATTCTCCGTATTTTCGAGGATAATCGCCAGCGGTAATTTGTTTTGTTACTAATAAATTTATAATTATGCACGCATGCGCATAAACGGGTCTGGCAGCAAAACAAAATACGAAAGCAGTCTATTCAAAATATACAGAAGCACAAATTAACTCGTCGTTTTCTCTCGATTTGTCAAGGATTTGCAACATAGAAAAGCCCGGGAAAGCTCGATTCTGTCCGCAATGTGGTGAATAATACCCCGACGAAGTCGCATTATTCTCCTTCACTCATGAAGAAAGGAGCCCTACTCATTTCGTTCGACCTCGTGCGCACGGAACTAACGCGATATTTCAACTGTGTATTTAATTTAATGCCTAAATTTAGACGACCGTGCGTTATGATTGACAAGCCTGGCTGTAATTCGTTAGGGCGCCCTCTCTTTAAACGCACCTACTGTCAGCTTACATGAGTTAGTCTTGCATACGCACTGTGGACCTCCGAACAATATAGGTCCACACGATGCGGGAAGAGGTTACGGTTTGTGGACTTGCACACGTCCACAATCCGTTTTTCAGTTTCCGAAAAAGAGCGCTAGAGGAAAAACGGGTTAGGGTTATATATAGAAAAGATAGAAGGGACAGCTGAGAGGCCCATAATCCAAATTTGAGGGTAAATTTGTTATGGGGAAGCGAGAAAAATGAGTATTTAGTCAAAGTTTGTTAACTACACGAAGACAAAGGAATGTCCACAGTGCGTATGTAAGGTAAAGCGTTGTGGACACTTGTGTGTGTAGATCCTGAAGAAGAAAAAACCAAGAAAAAAAGCTGTTCTTGTAGTCTGTTTCCTTGACTTCTTTCTGACAAAACAATGTATATAGACGTCAGGGAATTATCAGGTTTAGGAAACCAGACTAGTCGGCCTGCACCACCCATTCTATACCCAGCACGATATGTGGCAGAGGGGTACCCCCCTCTTATCCCTATACGCACTCGACACTATTGTAACCTAACCCACCCCCCCCCTTGAAACCTAAAAGGAATTCCTGAGATTCCGGGAACACAATGGTCAACACAAAAGAGGGGGGGGGGGGGGGTTTCTCTGCCACATATCGTGCTTCATATGACCCATTCACGGACCGTAATGCAAATATAATGTGCACTAACTCAAATCATACATTAGGGACAGTGTTTAAAAATAGTCAGGTTTTTCCAACGGTTGCCGGCCGGCAACCGTTGGAAATTGATACAAAATTTCACTTTTCGTGTAACTTGAAACCACATCACATCAGGTGCCGTGATTTTACCGGATGCTTGAGACTGTTATTCGCTTACAGTCAAGTAAGATATTGCATAATAATTCAGTAGTTTTGTTGTTGATGTTTGCAAAATAGTGTGTGCTTCCTTTAATAACAACTGTTTCATTAGATTTCGCTGCTGTACCAGTCTAATTTGCCTACTTCGTAAGAGCTGCATCTCGATTTGATAATCTGCGGAAAGCGCCGCGTTTGTAAATGTTTGGAACGCATCTCTAAAACAGGAAACACCAGGATTAAATAAAAGACCCAGCCTTTCACACAATAATCTGTGAAAGAGCCTGTCATGGCGGCTTTCTGTCTTTTTTTGCTGCGCACTCGTCTTGCAGTAATACTTCCCGTCGACTATACAAACGCCGCCGGTTTCCGATTGGCGACAATTACGGATTGTGACATTGCCGACGCCGCGGACAAAAACACTGTTACGAGGTTCTTAAGTATGAGAGAGGCTCTCTAAGGACTTAAAATCCCGCAGAATCGACTCCCAACAAAATTGGAAAAAAAAAAAAAAATCTGAAAAAATACTCTACCAAACTTGCAATTAATAGCAACACTCGGAGAGTGGTATTCAAGTGGTATTGATTTGTATGATGTTTTTTTCTTCCGATTTTAATATATCATTCTTTACTCCTTCGTAAAAATGCAATTTTCTGGGTGCTTTTTATTCTATTGTCATTGTGTCTTATCCACGTCGGTTTAATAATAGTCTTTCGATAGACGACAATTTCAATATACAGCGCTTTGACCTCATCCCAAATAGTTTAGACCGAACCGTTGTCTGATATTGCTGGCAGATCGTAGATTAAGACGCGGCCAGAACGTAAGCTGAAAACGAAAATAGTAATTACTTCTGAGCTAGACAGAGACTGGCGCAGTACGCGCGACGGTTTGAGTTCCTAATCGGCGCATCGGGCGTTTTGGGGGAAATTAGTGAGGGCGCCCTTCCACTAGTGCGACTGGACCAGGGGAACCTGATTCGACGACAGACCCTAGTCTTTGCTCAAGTGGATGACAGGACTGGTATAAATTACTGTGTGAAATACTTAAGGAAATCACCCATCACAAGGTCAAAGGTCACTCAAGGTGTGGGCTACTAGAGGAAAGTGTGGAAGTACCAGCTCCTCACACTGAAACAAGACAATCTGATCTCTTCACAGTATGAATAGGGTTGGGATGGGTAACCAGTCCACAACAAGACATTAATAATGCCTCTACCCATGTGTAGAAGTGTCGTAGCCCAGGTTGGGTTCGAACTCACAACCTGCAGAACTACTCGTAGACGAATTCACTGCTCCAGACCACAAGGCCACGGCGCTTCTAGATCAGAGGCGGGACTAGACATTGACGACAATAAGAATCCACGTCGTTCTCTGTCAAAATAATTATTGCTTCGCAAAGTCACGTTAAGTTCTCAGTATTTCACGCACGATTGCTGCCGGTTTCAACCTAAAAACATAATTAGCGCTGCCTTTTTTGTTGTACAGACGACACGAAATTGTCTAATTAAAACAAATTGTGACCGAAATACATTTGAGTTCATTGTGAAGTGCAGGAAATGACGAAACGAACTTTAATTTGGACGAGCAGTCGACCTTTCAGACAATAGAGATCATTGGTGGATGCCCTTACTGATGACTCCTTAAAGCAATGATGAATGGAAAGTGTTAATCGAAACGGAACAAGATTAAAGAAACAATTAATTAAATCAACTGTAGGTTATCTTGGTGAGCTACAAACAAATCGCCTTATAATCTGCACCTGGACAGATGTCAAGGTTAATTGGTTTTTAATGTAGGTCAGCAATCGGCTAAGCGCGACGAGGCTCTCGTTACAAACATTCATTAAGCGAGTTAATGATAGATCGCCCGTTAGCGCTAAAGTGTCTATACTCCAGTGAGATTAATTGTTAATTTGCAAACTTTAAGGTTTTCTACGTAAATTATGCGGACCAAAAGAATCAACACTTTGTTTGTCCTTTGTTTTCTGAGATGAATACAATATATTTTTTGTTTTCAAAACACAATATGCGCCATTTTGCTTTCTTTTAAAATATTGCTTTTTCGGTGGCTGTTAATAATTTTGCTTAGACGTGCACAACAAACAAATCTAGGGGAAAATGAAGTTTTGAAATAGCTTAAATACTGTTTTTATTCTTAATTTTTTTTTATAACCGTGCTCATAATGTTTCACTTGAAATTAATACATCACGTTTTGGGAACTAAAGTTTTCCTATAATTATTGTATAAATATACCTCTAAAGTTGAATAACCCTTATAAGTGGATTTTGTAAACAGTATATCATACAGTTTAGGCGATACATTTTCGCTATGCATGTAGTTAAACACAATTCACTGACCAAGGTTGAAGGACAAAGCACCGTGAATCGCTCGTTCCTTCACCCGGTATCGCGCTCCGTTTCCCGGCCTGGTGTAACCCCACGCCACGCTGTCGCGCCTTTGTTCCTCGGTGAAGCGAACCGAGCGTAACTGCGCCTTGTTGAAGGTAAAAGAAGAAGAAAAACGCCGCCGTCACCTTGAAATGATTATTATTACCGCGGTATCAATTCCAAAGTTATTCCTGCGGCTTAGAAGGGTCAATCTAACACATAATTGGACAATTTAAGCGAAAACAATGGAGCATTTTCGTCCAATATATCAAATTAGGTATAGTCACCAAGGTTGTGGCAATGACCGACGTTTTACTTCCAAACTCGATTTATTTATTCAATTAAATAATTAATTAATTGTTTATTTCATTGATTGTTAACCTTTTACAAATCTTTTCACTGAAGAAAACGAATTAAATAGGTTTGTTTAAGGCCTAATAAGTTTTAAAGACACATCGACACGATAAAGTGCATGTTGGCGTAGCGGTTTTTTGCTCGCCTTCAACCGCTGTGACCCGGGTTCGAATCCCGCCTGGGCCAATGTGGATTGGGTTTTCAGTCTCTGCCTGATTCTGTGGGTTCATGCCCAGAATAGTCTTCAGGGGTTTTCCTTCCACCTGCTTTGAACTCTAAAACCCGTTCAAAATTTGGGCAAACAAAATAATCGCCCATCCACATTGGGTAGGCACATTTTGTCGACACATTCCGCCGAAAATATGTTTTAAAGTTTACATTTTTATGTAAGAAAACAACAAAAAAAGGTAGTTTTTAAAACCCTCGACTTTCAAAGATTGCGTTTAGGTGCTGGGAAAAAACTGAGGAAAAATTGATAAATTCTGACCAAAAAAAATATTTGTGGGGTCAAGTCTAGAGCAAACTTCGCCCCGATCTGCCCTCTCAAATTCGGCTACACCCCTACCTCAAAAGGCAATCACGGTTTGCATTTAAACGGGCCATTCGGCCGTACAATGTCACGGTGGCCTCCCGTCGTCCCAGACACCCCGGCAATTCCGTTGTTCAGCTCTATACCATGTTACCCTGTGATTTTCTCCTACCTCAACCCCGACTCTACCCCAAGTGCTAATGAGTTCATTAGGAGCAACCCACTGCAGACAATTCCCGCAGCCATGTGCACGCAATTCGCAAGGGTTTCGTAATCCGCAGGCGCCCATGAGTAAAGAACGTGATTATCGTTCCGCGCGCGCTCCCATAATTCCCCGGGAAACTTTGTTCGAACGCAGTGACGCGCGCGCGCAGGAGAAACAAAAAGACGACCATTTTTTGTCTGACCGTGTGTACGTGTCGGTAACTCGGTAACCAAAAAAGAAGAAGAAAAGAAAAAACTAGACCTGTGACAAGTGATCTGTTTCTGTGAATGAACATTCTATTAGATTATTTGCATTGTAACTTAGCTTGTAACTAGTTAGGATGGCGCGCACACGCCTGACGTACGTGCTTGTCGTTAGAATCGAAGCATGTTCAGCCATTGCAAGGTTGTTTAGGGCGCAGTATGCGAGTAGGCGACCAAAGATCGCCACTGTTTGTATCAGTCTTTCGTGTTATTGCCGCCCGTAGCATAATTTCCCCGACTGGCAAAACCGAGCGCCAGATCGACAGTCAAAGTCCCAGTTTGAACTGGTGGTTCATTATACCACATAGATCTTAGTCATGTTACATCCATTTACAAGTCTAGTTCCCTGAGTTAACGCTTGAACACCCGGTACTCAGTCTCGTCGCCAGACTAGTTTCTAACGTCGACCTTCCCACAGTCTATACATTAAGTATAAAAGGGCATAAGGACAAGGAAAAATACAGTAGTTGCACAACGGTTGTACTTTTTCGATTTTCCTAATTTCGATTTCGTTATCGTTCTTTTCGAGGCAGAAACGAAAATAGATGAATGATTATTATTGTTATTATTGTTTTACACAAAGTATAAGAACTCGCTTGTTTCTAGTCAGACTCGTGTTTTTGTTGACAGGTGGTAATCCATTAGATGCGCCTGGGTGCCGCACCTCAGATCTTGTTGCTAATGGTCTAATACCTACTTAAACCTGCATGTTGCTATTAATATAAGCAGGCTACCTTAACATGAATTACATCGCAAGTGCGTAAAGAATTAAACCAATCCCTTGAAATATTGACTGTGTTAAGCCTCTGGAGTCACGTATGGTGTTTCTTTTTCAATCGTTAAACCATTCGGTCTTCATTTGGCGCGGTTCGCGTGCGAGGTGTCACATTTGGGCGGGCAAATCTTTCCTGAGAACCAGAGCAACGGGTCATCAGCGCGCGTCGGCGATAGGTCAACCCGGCGATGCGCGCTCAAAGCCCCACGGCTTTCCCAGCTACGCACGCTCGCATGCTTACCACCACACACAAAATGGAAAATGTTTAAGACCAACGAGGGATCGCATAGGAAGGTGTTAGCTGTGATCCTTAATCATCATCCACGGAACTGATTAGAAAGGTGTTTTTATTACATGCGTTGTACCGCCTAGGGTGCTTTGTTCCCGGAGGCGGCTTCGCCGCGGTCAGGTACAAAGCAACTCCCGGCCCGGACTCATCGCCCTTCATCGACAATCATGGTTTATTATTGCGTGCAAGACGGGCAAATCTAAGCAGATATGCTGGGATAGAACCCCTCCGGATACACAATAACCTCGGGGAGACCTATTTGATGTAAGCAATCGCATCCAGGGGGAGGGAAGCTGTAAGGCGAAACAGTCTCCCCTGATCAATAGTTGCTTTGCTGCGCGCGTTCCCAAGGTCAAGCCACCGCCTTGTTTCCTCCCCGACAGCTCAGCCGGGAGTCTGGGTGGTCCGTCTGAAGATGCCGCGCTAGTTTCTTAAAAAACATCTCCCTGCCTGATGAAGTCCCTGCCTCCCTTATGTTCCTTTTAATTCCTCCTACCCAGAGATCGGCTGGTCGAAGATGCGGCGGAAGTTATAAAAAGACCGCACTAGCATCTCCCCTAATCCATTTACAGCCTTGTTCTTTTCCATATAAGTCTTCAATTTCAAATGATGTGCGTGACCTTCAAGGAATAGATGATACAGTCGCAGGGAAACTTAGGCTAATAATTCCCCCGTGTATGCAAAATTGAAAGGTACAACAATTGACAAACGGAGTACAGTGAACGCGAAGCACGCAATGTTTCAATAACATCAATCGGACCTTGAATTACGAAGCTGTGTTCATTACCGGACACCGTATTGAAATCAGACCATAGAATACAATCGTTGCCCTATTTTTTGTCAATTAATCCCCCCCCCCCCCCCCCCCCCCCCCCCACCACCACCACCACCACCACCACCACCACACACACACAACTATATCAATCTGGGGGTTGTTTTGGGTTGTGCCGAAAAACAGAGTTCGAACACTAATATTTAGCTTTCATGGGCGAAGCGCATATTTTCACGCCATGCTTTCAATCCGGCCGTCATCAGAATTCGCAGTGACGTCTGCGCATGCCCCGCGGCGATAGCGCCCCCAACGCCGGTCGGCCTCGTTGCAGGAATCCGCGCTACGCACCCTATCGATGTAATCATCTAGGTGTTTGTGTGTCGCTGTTTCATGCGTCAACCCTGTGCGGTAATAAAAATATATAAGCCGGAATTGTTGGCGAAGCTGGTCGGGGCTAGATTTAGGCAGATCAAGAAATCATAACACTGGCTTCGCACAAAGGCTCGCCGTGTCGGCGAGGCGGGGATTAACATGAACACTCGCCACGATTGACCCACTAAAACCCGACCTCCGATATGTGATACAATGCTTCCGTATTTCACAAACAAACAGACGAAACCCTCAAATAAATAGAGCGCAGATTTCCACCCAAAACAGAATCAGCAAATAGGTCTACATAAAATAGCTAACAGAGGGCGCTATTTAGGTCAACGGTCCAGCACAACGCCATATCTGCTAATGTTACAAAACCATTCAAAGTGATTTTGGTTCCTGACAAAAAGAAAATCAATTTTACCACTGCGACCTTCAATTCTCTCTAGTGTATGAAGAAAAAAAAGCTCTTATTATTTTTGTTTCAATCGATCCTGCTCTCACAGCAATGTTCAAAACATATACCGTTATAAATTGCATCAAAATCTCAAATCGATTGTCGAAAAACAGTGCACAAAAACACTGGTTTCAACTTTGAAGTGTTCGTTTCTTAGTCGCTGCAAAGTGACAGCGATATTTTATTTAGTTTTCAAGAACAAAATCCATCAACATGGCGAAGTTTTTTAATACGACGTGCCGTGACTCGCGACCCGACTTATCGCGACCCGACTTATCACTCGAACCTCAGATGCGCACGTCAAGAAAAACAATCTCATTTTTGTTATGAACAAATTGAGAAGGCAGTTATTTACATAAAGTACCATTTAAAGGTAGGATACACCATTGGTAATTGCTTATATTATCAGGAATGGGTGGATGTAAAGGTAGGATACACCATTGGTAATTGCTTGAAGTATCAGGAATGGGTGGATGTAAAGGTAGGATACACCATTGGTAATTGCTTGAATTATCAGGAATGGGTGGATGTAAAGGTAGGATACACCATTGGTCATTGCTTGAATTATCAGGAATGGGTGGATGTAAAGGTAGGATACACCATTGGTAATTGCTTGAAGTATCAGGAATGGGTGGATGTAAAGGTAGGATACACCATTGGTATAATTGCTTGAATTATCAGAAATGGGTGGATGTAAAGGTAGGATACACCATTGGTAAATTGCTTGAATTATCAGAAATGGGTGGATTTGGTTGTATGTTATAGTAAATATCGTTTAACTGACGTGTCCAAAGTTTAACAATCATAGATACCGAGCAAAAAGCAAGCAAAACGGCATTTGTTTTTCAAATTTTCTCTATCTGCAAATCGTTTATCCTACCTTTACCAAGGTTTTGTTTTTCAAGAAGGTTTTGGAGAAGGAAATAAATAGCGCTGTGTTTACTCGGTCATCGATCAACCGGAGCACAAAAGTTTCAGATTCGGGCGGTAATTCTTTTTTTTTAAATGGGGGGGGGAGGCAGCCCAAATTTGAGCAAGGTGGTTGCCCTAAGTTCTTTTTTGTTCGTCCTTCACCGATCTTCTCGAAGTTTTGTTGATTGTTTTTGTTCAGGAGAGAACCAATTTCACACTTCGGGCCCCGCTATTGAAGCGCTTTTTTTTTGTCAGCCCAAATGAAAAATATCCGGGTTTTTTTGGCGGCGCGCCCACAATGGTTGTTGATAGGCTCAAATTGTGTTTGTATCTTTGAACCGTGACGCTGGGTTTTTTTCTTTTGGTTTTTGTTTGGGAGGAGTGGGGGGGGGGGGGGGGAGGAGGGGGTGATTGGGATAAATACGGGGCCGTCTGCGATGACAATTGGCTTGGGTGACTGTACTAAGTTGTCCGTGGGGGTGTCGTTTTGGTTCTTATGGTGTCATTCAACCCTCTACTTCAGAAAGCTAATCAATAATAATAATAACAACAATAAATAAATAAATACAACATAAAAATAACAATTATTACACTTAACGACCACTTAGGGAGACAAATTAGCGTAAGTTTTTAGGTAATAAGGAGACAGTGGCACTTAGGGAGACATTTCAGTGTCTCCCTAAGTGTCTAGCTACCTTAAAAAACGATATTTGGGAGTTATTTTTGCTCTAGAACGACAGATTGGGGTCTAAATAGCATAAATCTCGAAGATCTTAGAGAAAAGGGTTAGGGTAAACAAGTTAGGACTGTTTTAAGTTTTTGTACATCCATATGGGACTACCTCCCTAAGTGTCGGGGTTATTTTTATTATTATAATACGAATTATAATAATAAAAAATAACTACTAATACAAATAAATATCAATCAATCAATAAAACTAATAAAGGTTTTTCCGGATATTTTAAAACAATTCACCAATTCTCACATTCAATTTCGTCCGAGAAAAAAACAATCACCCGTTTTTACCAAATCAATTTAGTAATTTACCATTAAATCTCAAATTCTGGTTACTCTAATTAAACATAGTCTCTGGTATATTCGTCATTACAGATCAATTTCAGCTAAACTGTTGCCGAAAAGCAGCATTCAGAGATCGAATTCGTCTTCAATTTTAAACTTATGCTAAGTAAATTAATCTGAAGTGTAATTAAGTCAAGCATCACATCAGACTAATTTAGTTATTTTTGTTAGACCACAACAAAAGAACCGCCAGCGATTTGAGATCAATTTCCGGTTCCACCGCACCCACATTTTGTTAGTTTTGGAATCAATTTCATAACAAAAATAGTTCATTATGCTTGCTCCAATTGCACTTTTGGTTTCCATTCAAACTAAAAAACGACAAACATTTTGTATTGCATTGTTGGTTGTGTGCTTTCGTCTTCTGATGTCGTTGGCTATATACCGTGGTAACAGTTACACTTCTCTATCTAAAACTTGTTACCAAAGAATAACAATTAATTAAGGTAGTTTATCATAATGTGCTCATACTCCGGAAAATTGTTTTTTAACTACGCAAACTAGTTATGAAATAGTTTAGTTTTTATTTAACAACAAAATCGCGCAGGAATGAGTTGTGTTCACGCATGCGCGATCGCTGAGCCTTACAACGGAACAAAAACCTAATCAATAACGACAGACTTTAAAAAAAAAATTACTTTTGTAACGACATTTTTATTTTTGGAGTGGAACGTTGATGAAGGGCACGAAAGGTCGCGTCCAATCAACGGGGAACAAAAGCGCGCGGCGACTTACGAGGCGGCGTGTTTTTGTTCTCTATCACGCCCGGAAAAAATGCACTTTTTGACGGCCGATCAAGCCCGGTGTTCCGCTCTCACAACACCGGCGTTTGTCTGCACCATGTTCGTCAAACAAACCAATATAACAATCCCATAAAAAAAAGAAAATTAGCTACAACACCGCTTCCGCAACTACGAACAAAATATAACACCGGAATTATAATCCCTAAATCTATTGTTATACGTCGACTGACTTTGCAAGTTTTTATTTTGTTCTCCCGTTCAAATCTTAGCAACAGAAGGTTCTTTCGTAACCACGACCGTTAGTTGAATCCGGACGCTGTTTACAGCTTCACAAAATAAAATGACGCTGTCACCAAACTCAAAGCTAGTTTTTGTCACAAGTTATTTCGTGAATAGAAAGTAATTTCACCGGCCGCTTGGCAGGTAGTATTCGTCAAGGGTGTGTGACCCCGCGAGAAAGAGAAAAGCCTCAGGCGGCGCACTACCGCTATATATTCCATGCGCGTTGCTCAAACCACGCACCAACACACACCAATAAACTTCACCGGTCCTTCGCCAATTCGGTGCGCACCGTGACATACCCGTTTCATTTTCCAATGTTCTGGCGCGCTTTCATTAAAACCGTGTTGCCAGCCCCCAATACCCGCTCTTGTTTTGGCAAACCATGGTTTCACAGTTCCAGCATAGTTCAACGCGCTTTGGCACCAACCTTTCACCGCTGCAGGGAAATTCTCTTTCACGAACTTCACCAAAACTGGCGCAAGATCGATCTTGTAGATAAGACCGCGTGGTCTTTTTCATTTTCTGTGCCACTTGTATTTACGGGCCCATAATACCGGCTTTATTTTGTTGTTGTCGCTGTGTTATACCTTTGGCTACGCATATCGAGGCAGCTGCTAGACGTGTTGTCACAAAACGTCAAAACAGGAACCAGAAAACATTGCCTTGTTGATTCCACATTTGCGGTTTCATCCAAAATCAGGTTGATGAGAGGAAAACTCAAAGTCCCGCCTTTTATTTTCAAACTTACCGTCTGCTTCTATTGAGCATTGGACTGGTATCAGTCTCCGCAACTTGTGCGTCGGTCGCCCCGGAACGTGGATAAAACAGACCCCTGTGTTTAATTAGTATGCTTCAACATACCGACATGGAGTTTTTGTGCGTTTATCCAGGTGACGTGGACTTGAAAGATGACGATAGTGAGGAGGCGCAGGCTAGACTCAGACTCAAGCGAAAACTCCAAAGAAACCGAACTTCCTTTACGGCTCAACAAATCGAGGAACTTGAAAAAGGTAGGTGTCTAAACCTATGTTCCTCAGCCCCTATGTTCCTCAGCCCCTATGTTCCCCAGTCCCTATGTTCCTCAGCCCCTATGTTCCCCAGCCCCGATGTTCCCCAGTCCCTATGTTCCTCAGCCCCTATGTTTCCCAGTCCCGATGTTCCTCAGCCCCTATGTTCCCCAGTCCTGATGTTCCCAGTCCCGATGTTCCTCAGCCCCTATGTCTCCTCAGCCCCGATGTTCCCCAGTCCCTATGTTCCTCAGCCCCTATGTTTCCCAGTCCCGATGTTCCTCAGCCCCTATGTTCCCCAGTCCTGATGTTCCCAGTCCCTAAGTTCCTCAGCCCCTATGTTCCCCAGTCCCGATGTTCCCTAGCCCCTATGTTTCCCGGTCCCGATATTCCTCAGCCCCTATGTTCCCCAGTCCCGATGTTCCTCAGCCCCTATGTTCCCCAGTCCCGATGTTCCTCAGCCCCTATGTTCCCCAGTCTCGATGTTCCTCAGCCCCTATGTTCCTCAGCCCCTATGTTCCTCAGCCCCTATGTTCCTCAGCCCCTATGTTCCCCAGTCCCGATGTTCCTCAGCCACCATGTTCCCCAGTCCCGATATTCCCTAGCCCCTATGTTCCCCAGTCCCGATGTTCCCCAGCCCCTATGTTCCCCAGTCCCGATGTTCCCCAGCCCCTATGTTCCCCTGTCCCTATGTTCCTCAGCCCCTATGTTCCTCAGTCCCGATGTTCCTCAGCCCCTATGTTCCCCAGTCCTGATGTTCCTCAGTCCCGATGTTCCCCAGTCCCGATGTTCCTCATTCCCCATTTACTTATATTGTATATCAAAAAAGTTGCGCAAAACATAATTGGGCAGTGTTATTTGCCCAACATTGGTATATTTTATTACATTGTGGGTTATGTAAGGTAAACGTTGACTCACTATTGGGAATTATTCTCCCAGGATTGTAGGCAGTTGATATGTTGATCGACATGGGTCAAACAAATCAATCAATTTACCATCTTTTTTTATAAGTGTATTGCTGTTATTTGTCATTATTAAAACAAATATCAAACCTTTAATATAAAAAGCAAATAATTTTAAGAATTTGATCAAGTATTGATAATGCTTTTTAGTCTGGTAACTTTTAAACCATGAAGAAAGTTGACGCGAATTGAACAAAATTAAAGATATAACTTACTGCGGAACCAACTTTGTGAGTTTCTCCGACTCCGAAAACTTTACTGTGTCACCGTGAATTCGGAATCAGTGGTGCGGGGCTGAGAGGTGCGTTTGACGGCCCGGTCACACAGAATGAATTCTCTACACCAAAAGTCACTCGTTGGTTTTTAGAAAATTATTACGAGTATTTTATTAAGAAATCAACATGACCAGCATATCATTTAGAGATTTTTTTTTTTAAAGATTTTAAGGACAAAATCTTGGCTAAATTTTGTATTTTTTTGTTTTATTTTAATGAGAGTATGAGAACGTTAATATGTTATGAACTGATTTTTTTTTTAATCGTTCTGGTAATGAAATCAAGATTTCCTGTTGCTAAAAAACCTAAAGAAACCTGCAGAGAGAAGACAATGTGAAGAAGTTACAGTTTTAGAGGTGGGAGAAAACCCCAGAAAAATATTCTGGGGGGAACCCACGACGTCAGGCAGGAACTGCAAACCTAATTCACATATTGGCCCAGGCTGGATTCGAACCGGGGCCACCGCGGTGGAAGCCGACAAAATTAACTAACCTTAATTAAATTGAGCCAACTTGACAAATGTTGTTCACTCGTAATTAGGCCTATGCCTGTTAAGTCTGTCCGCTTATACAAACCGAGCTACTTGCTTTAAAAGTATTGTCGATATTTTAGGACATAATTGAAGTGCTCAATTAAAATAATAAGTTGAAACAGAGGTTTATTTGTGACGACTGTGCTTACTTGGAAAGCACCTTTTGTTTTGATCTAAAATACATTTTTGCCTCAAAATCTGCCTCATTCTGCTCTAATCTTTTAGGGCTGTGCAATAAATTATCCGTTATCGAATTCCAAACTTACAAATAATAACGAAAAATGATATTGTTCAACTAAAATGATTTAAATAACGATACAACGAGAAATTGAACTCCCTAGGCCAATGTACGAATATTTTGTCATGTGTCCTGTCGCATGGTAATAAATTCTTTGAAGCCTTATTTGGCTTAAAAGGGAAAATACTGTCAACGTTAACACAATGGCGCAACAGGCGACTTGTATTTTGTCCGTTAAAAATGATTACCATTATCATTGTAACGATGAATGAGAGCCAAACGTGTTGTTCTTTTGCTGCCGGTCATAAAATAAAAAAAACCTCTTTGAGAAAATAAAATTACAGCACCGCCGATATTAAACTCACTCGCTAACTCAATAACGTCGACGATGCGCCAACGGAATTGTATTAACGCGCTCGAACGCACGCGCACACAGAAACACGGCGAGAAAACCCGTGAATTGAATTGGGCAAGATGGCAAAATGTTGTGCTTACAGATATGACCAAAATGATGTGTTTTTGGCGCCAGAAACCAACAATATAAAAATAAACATGTTTCAGAATTAAAGATAGTATATTATACCATTAAGCTTTTGTTGTAATTTAAACAAAATGGGTAGTTTAGGCTAGGGTTTCATATTTATAGTAAATATTGTGACGCTGATCTATTTTTGACGGTTTTTTAAGGTGCTGGGAAACAACAGAAATGTAATGCTGTTTTTAATGTCTGGTTCCTTGACTTCGTTCAGGCGAAACATAGCAATTTAGCCAGGGAATTATCAGGTTAGGAAACCAGACTAGTTGCTGGCTCCCATGCACAGATGTGTTATAGTATTGCAGTCGTTGGAAATTGATACAAAATTCTACTTTTCTTTTCTTCAGACTGTTATTCACTTACAGTCAAGTAAGGTATTTCATACAAATTCAGTATAGTATCTACTCTACCTTTTTAACAAACTTATAAAACTGTGGTTGCGAGATATTGAATGTCATATAATTTACGAAATACAATCAAAGGTTACTCACCAAATTTCGATTTGAATTTTTTCAAATTTTGATATCGTTGTCATCTTGTTGTTTAGTGGTTTTGGGTTTTTGGGGGGAATTTTTTTAAAGAGATTTTAAGAGATCATTTTGTTTGCCTTCGGCCATTTTTCATTTGCATATTTTATAGTAATTACCAACTAAAGATTTAACTTCCGAGCCCAGACACAATTTTAGAGGTATTTATTTGTCTTTACGTGCAATTATGTTTATAATTCACCCGTGTATTTGCAGGCATGTTTGAATTTAGGTCAAATAATGCTGACATGTCATATTTAATAGTAAATCCAATACATTTTCTGACTTGATTAAATAAGCATTATTGTAAAGTCAGTTACTAACAGAAAAGAACTTGGTAATATATTAGTTTAGTAGATTCAAAGCAATAACTCATCATAATCATATGCATAATATGGACACACAAAAAGCCGTCATTTTATTGCTAGATTTTCATTGTTAGATAACCATATCCTAATAAATTCAAACATCGTTTGCAATGTCACAAATAAACCGCTTAGCGCCAACATAATATTAAACGTAACGACCACAATCTGTCAAATTAATGTAGCGCACAGGCGTTCAATTCACGATATTTTCTAAACACCAAATTAATAATTATCCACGCAGTAGAGAAATGTATAATGTTTTCCATCAATAAAGGCTTACTATGTGCATACACACGGGCGCACTTAACTTTAGTACTGCATTGTACTGGATTTCATAATTTGTTTTTTTAGGGAAAAAATAGTCTGTATTTTATCAAAATTTGATCACCCGTTCAGTCGTTACTCCAAATTTAGCTAAGCAAAATCGTGTCTTTGTCATCGATGTAAAAGTGTCATGGCCAAGTGGTCTGAAGCATTGAATGAACATACATTTTGATGATTTTTTTCACACCCAAAATCTAGTTATGGCCGCTCTATATAAATATACGCGATTAAGATACTGAGAATCTGAATTGGGAGGTTTTAGGAGGGTAAGCTATCTAGTCATTCTTAGTAAATTTTTTCATGTTACAGCTAAACTAACATCTTAGTATACCCCAAAGGTCATTATTTAACCCCATTTTGGTGTATGGTGAAATCGATGTGTGTTTTTCCCCCCAAATTCGGCGGGTTTGGTTCAAAATTGCCCAATCTTGATACAATTTGATCAGTGTTATGTTTTTGTTTGTTTGTTTGTTGGTGTGTTGGTTTTTTTGTCTGTCATTCAGTTTTCCATTTCTTGCGTTCACACTGCGCACATCTTCTGCGCACCTACTGATATATATACATCTAAACATGTCGTAACAATCACGTGAAAAAATACACAGTTTGTACACCCAGTATACACCAGACAGCTATGACCAATAAAACGTTTTTGCTTACAGAATTTTCCCGCCTATTTGCCTACCGGCAATCACCGCGAAGACCGCCCTATATGAGTTATGACATCAGTAAATTGAACGAATCCCCTGCACTTTTTTTTAATAACAATGCGAAAACAAAACACCTAAGTGGCAATTTGACGTGAGTGTCGTTTTTCACCCCCCCCCCCCCCCCCCTTTCCCCACAGTTTACGACGTCCATTTTGTTTTTGTGGGTTCAATGCCGGTCGATGCACGGTACTCACACTTTTGATACGTGTCGCGGTTGTTTTTTTATATTTCTTTCCGGAACACTATTTGTTTTGTCCAAGGTTTTAGAAGCCAGTGAATCCAGCAATCTAAAAGATATTTCCATCGATTGTCGGGGTCATTTTGCTTTTATATTGTTAGACCCCAATTACCTTCGCGTCTTTTTAAGGCGCGCTGTGGAGAACCAATGCGTCAATGTCAGTCGAATAAAAATACATTTTACCGCGAGAAGAAAAACATGACGCCATTTTTGTTGCGCGTCCTGTCGACGACTGTTATGTGTACCACTTTTAAATCTTACTAAACAATACTTACTCGTAATATTAAGTTGTCTTTAAAATAGTCGTAGATGCATGTAATTGAATTGTTAATTGTTAAGTCGTTAGGGTGATATTCGTGCAGGCAGTCAATATTAAGGAATATTTCTTCTCATTGTAGAACTTTTACTAAATGTTGTATTACCAAGATGACTCAAAAAAAGTTCACGGAGTTGATCATGACTTAAGATGAGGCGCCAAAATGTGACATCAACAATGGTAAACAACAGGTGATAGCCTTTTTTGAAATGTGGGATTTGAGTTCCGAAGTGGATATCTATACAAATAATCATTTAAAGGTTTACAGAAATAGAAAAATAAAAATTACTTATATGATATAAAACATAGGTTACAGTATCAATACACCCAATAAAAAAAATTGTGTGTGATTTTAGGGTTATTTGAGCCATTACAAATTTCAAATTTCTCTTCGATAGCCCCGCCCAGAAAAATTCCTCCTGTCGAAGTCGTGACGTCACGTATAGAATAGCTTTCTTCGCGATTTATCGCGATCGCGTGCGTACATATGTAACCACGCGATCGCAATCAATTGCGAAGAAAGCTATTCTATACGTGACGTCACGACTTCGACATCCAGGCATTCTGTCAAAGGAGGAATTTTTCTGGGCGGGGCGATCGAAGAGAAATTTGAAATTTGTAATGGCTCAAATAACCCTAAAATCACACACAATTTTTTTTATTGGGTGTATTAATACTGTAACCTATGTTTTATATCATATAGGTACTTTTTATTTTTCTATTTCTGTAAACCTTTAAGGCAATGTAGCTCGCAACCGGAATAAACCTGCAGAGAAAAAAACAATGAAAATTTTTTGAGGAAAACCCCAGAAGAATATCTTTTGGGAAACCCACGCGATCAGGCAGGGACTGAAAACCCAATCCACATAATGACACAGGTGGGATTCGAACCCGAGTCACAGCAGTGGGAGGCGAGGAAAGAACCGTTAAGCCAACATGACTAAACTTCACAATCTGTCTTCTTGTAAAATACACGTATAAGTGTCACTTTAAATTCTCTAGTTACATTAAAGTCAATCTAAATGTTCGAACAAACAGACAAAAACAACACCTATCTACCGACCACAATCCTATTCCTCGTCTTCAGTAAATCGTCTTTCCTGCAAAAGCAAATCCTCCCGTCCTGCTAAGACAAAAGCGAGTAAATGGAGAGAGAAAAAAAGACTAAGAAACAGAAAAAAAAACTAGACATTTGCTGCCTCGCACTGTCTCCATTATAATTCGCCGCGACCTTGGCATTCTGCCAAACCAAGCGCGAAAAGAAGGAGTGAAAACGAAGATGCCGGCTCCCCGTGTATATATTCCCGCTTTTTTTTCTATCTCCTAGTCCCCCTATGGTTTGATCAGCGTGCAATTAGTTTTTTCCCGCCAGTAAAACGAGCGGCGGTCGCGCACACGCATGGTTTCACGGTTGATATATTGGATGTGTGCAATTACGACTTTGCATACAAACTTCAACCGGGAAATTTTGGCTAGGTCGGTTTTTTAGCATCACCTTTTTTCTTATTTTATACCATTTTCCAAATCGGGGGATTTTTTTTTTTAAGAACTTGTCTTAACATTCATTTCCTTCAGTTGGGATGGAGCGGCCTAAAGGTTAAGATTCAGGTCAAGACACTCGTGTTAGATGATTGAAAAAATTGTAATTCCGGTCGCGAGGCTGGATAATAAAATGGTGGCAGCGGTCACCATTTTACTAACGTGAGGTATAGTGAACACTTCTGGACAATACATCTCTCTCAAAGACAGTCGTCTTCGCAGAAAAACTGCAACTGCGCGATGAAGCACGCGTTGCGCAGTGTTGAAAATGTTCCAAACACGCTCACGCGCTTGTTTCTCGAAATGTGTTCCAAATACGGCGCAGCCGATGCGCGTTAAGCCGATGTGAGTTGATGCTCAAAATGCGGATGCAGGTGGCTGATCAAGCCAATTTCATAGAGCTGTTAAGCACAAAAATGTGCTTAGCACCAACAAGTTTTGCAAAAAAAAAACAGGTTGCCAGGTTGCTAAGCAAAAACCAACTAAATATAATTCAGAAACAATATATGTTACATGAACATTTGGTATGTTTTTCCATGCTTAGCAAATTTGTGTGCTTAACAGCTCTATGAAATTGGCCCCAGAAAATAACGTCAGTTTTTTTGTATTAGGCACATTATTGCTGAAACAAATACGAAGAAAATTGCCCTACTCCTTTTTCTGTTGAGAATTCCGCGGAAGCGCATCTGAAACGAAATCCCGCCTTAAAACGGGCGCGGGGAAAACAATCCGCAGGATTTCGGTGGATTGTTAATTCACCCAAACAAGAAGCTCTCTAAATTGGTAAAAGACGAAACAAGAAAATATATATTTATAAAACGGACGGAGGAACGACAAGGTTTAGAGCGGGAAAATTGTTGTCAATCCTTTGATCCCTGGCGAAACAAGAAACACGGAAATTGATGTAAATTTAGTGGGGATTTATTTTTCCCGCCGCCGTATCGGTTCGGTTAGATTTATGTTCTGATAAGCATGTTGGTATTACGACATCAAATTCTCCTCCGAGCTTGTCGCCGGCTGAAATCCACAGATTTGAACACAATTCCGTTTTGAACTGGCGTCTTTAGCAAATCTATTTTGATGAAAATGTCGCTGATTTGACGGCGACCAGTCGCGAGGCCTTAGGGGCTTAGCCCTAACGTTCAAGAATTTATTTAGGAGTACAGTGCACAGTACTACAAAATACTACACAATTCTCATAGGTACTGCATTTTACTCAAAGATTTTGTGTATTGGGTGACGTTAGGGTTAATAACAGACTTTTTCGCTTATAAACGAAGCAATGTTTGTTGTTTTTATCTTCAATTTTTTATTTAACAACTGCACTTATTTGATTGTTATGAATTTGTTTCTTTAAGTGGTCAGAGATAATAAACAAAACTAAATACTAAACGCAAACAGGGGCCAATTTTCTAGAGCTGCTAATCACCAACATTTGCTTAGCACAACAAAGTCCGTGCTCAATAAAAACAGGTTACCCGCCAAAATTCTACGTGTTTTTCATGCTAAGCACACAACCAGCTGATTATCAATCGAAAACAATAAAGATCACATCAAAATTTGGTCTGTAACCTTGTTTTTGCCAAGGACAAATTGTTATGCTAAGCATATTGTTGTGCTTAGCAGCTCTATGAAATTTGCCCCAGCTTGGGAAATGAGAATGTTTTTGTGGTTGGTGTTATTCAAGTTAACTTCGTTAAGAATTGACTAGTTAAGAATGAAGAAATTAGTGTGTTTAGAGTAGTCTTATTTCAAGCACTACTTTACTATAGCCGCACATACAGTTTAACCCAACGTCAAAATAGAGTTTTTGAGTTTTCCACTTATCCATTACCATACTGCATGGGCGACAGTCTATTCGGCTAGAATACATTAAACGCGTATTAACTTCGCATAAAAAGACACTACGAGTTAACCTGATTCCGACAGTTTTGTTTTTTTTGTTCATTGCTTTGACCGATTTCCCAATTTATTTTTGAGAATTGAGTTTGTCAATAGACGAAATTGTTCTGATGCATTAGTCTTGCTGAGTTTGTGCCCGCGTTGTGCATGAATAATGCACTGTTTTGGCTATGATAATAAGGATCGAAGCGTTTACCATTGTTAAAAGTTGCCTGTTACACGCTGGCGGTGCGCTGCTGGTCCAACGCGGACCTCCCCCCATCAATTACAAACAGCGCGATTAGCGAGCGACACGGTACCGGCTGGTGGGCCTTTCAGACGGTACCATATCGCTCGCCAATCGCGCTGTTCGTAATTGATGGGGGAAGGTTTTTTTCTTTAAAAAAAACTATGTGCCGGATGTCGTTTAATGGAAACGTTTGTGTTCTATAATTGGACTGAAGCCCATACTTAATTCATGAATAAATACTTTTGTGAAATTTTTGTTAAAAATTATGGATCGAGTCCAAGGCCACTAAAGTGACTGAAAAGATTTACAATTATTTGTGACAGTCGGCAATTTAACTCATTAAACATTAATCGTTACTTATTCGTATATTTGCGATCAAATGTTTTATAACTTATTGGCGTAACCCACATTTAAGTGGATTGTTTATAACCTACAATTCCAGAGAGTTTGTGTTTTTATGGCGTTATTGGACTTAAGAAATATTCCTGGAACTTATTTTTTAGGTGCACATAATTTAATCTCAATGGCTCATTACAGATTGTTTTTACCAAACTGGCTTTTCCGCGGGAAATTCTGGCATTATAGTTTTGTCTTCAAATAGCTTATTTACAATGAAGCTTTTGTGGACAAGTCATTGTTATACATGCCCCATAACTTGAGATCCAATTAATTAAGCTAGCCTAGCATTTTTGTTTCGGGATTTTTTCTAAACACCCTATACTCATCCATAGGTCAACACAAATTCTGTAGAATTGTAGGAATTGGGCGGGAAATCACCTTCAACTTGGGTGTACGTTTGTTTGAACCACCATATATTTGGTGGTGTTTTTTGTGTTTGTATACACTAAATTAACAAAGTAACCCATGACAAAAACCTTAGTTACATAACTGACAAGTAAATTTACATAATTCTTTGAGTTAACAAAGAAATTGGCAAGGCGGGACTCGAACCTACGACCTCCGGAATACCGGACCGGCGCTCTATACCAACTGAGCTATCTTGCCCTATGTTGGCAAGATAGCTCAGTTGGTAGAGCGCTATTAGGCGACATATTGCACCTTTTTTAAGGTAGTTCAAATTGAATAACTGCCTAATTTAGACTTAAAGCGTTTGAAGGCCGTTTTTTTGTGCAAAATAACGGGCAATTTATTACCAGCGAGCGCGATACAATTAACATCCAAGTGATAGACAATTACATTCATGTCGCGTGTCTCTCTCAAATCAGCAAGGCGACGGCCGTTTGTGGTTTTATTTTCTCAAGTAGGTGTCTGCAAACTAGTAATTAATGTTTTCAGCCTTCCTTTGTTCACAAAAACCATAATAACACCAACATTCGCCAATTTTGTTTAGGGACGGCAGGAGATATGGCGTCTTAAATTTCTCGCTATAGCCAACATACTGATTAACGCCAAACACTTGTTGATTGGTCGTGATCACTATAGCAAAAGCTAGGCATTTTTTTAATAACAACAGCGTTGCTTATTATTATAATTTTGGGGGCAGAATTTGAGTCTTTGTAGAATTTGAGTCTGGTAATTTGAAAGTAATGACCAATCACGCTGTTTATAAAACATTGCTCAGTTAGAGTTTGCGTGGTCTAATGAAAGTGATACAATTTGATTGGACGGGCGGTTTTGGTGTTTTTTTGTTTTTTTGCTTTTCCATGAATGGTAACCAACGCTTTTGCTATGAATATAGTTTGGTAGCCCTTTTATTCATTGGCGCGTGATGTTCACAAATGTATTGCCAGATTATTGTAAATGTATATTTTTTCTTTTTTCTTTTTTTCTTTTAGAATTTGAACGAACGCACTATCCTGACGTGTTCGCCCGAGAGCGCCTTGCACAGAAGATTGACCTACCGGAAGCTAGGATACAGGTCAGTGAACCACTTCCGGTTGAGGCCATTTATATCAGCCCGATGCTAAACAAACCCGTTTTGCTGTTTATTATAGTTGAGATAATACCAATGTTTAAAAGAGCGTAAGTTTTGTTCGAGTGTATTTCTGAACAGTTCTGTTCTAAACTTGAGTGTTAAGTCTGAATTCGATCCTGTTCACTTTTGAATTTTTAATTTTCATTTGAAGAGGACTTAAAGGTTTAATTTGGTGTAAATCCCATGTCGATACGACTTTTAGTTCAAAAGTTACGACGTGTTCAGTAGCGACACATCAAACAAAAAGAGAAAATCGCGTTTAAAATTATAGTAATCAATTGCGTCGTTGGAAAGAACACTGTTAATTTATGGCAGAACAACGTCCTTATAGCAACAGCAATTTTAAACTCATTTCGCTCGGTCGCAACCACATTCTTTTACACTTATTTGGTACAATCAGTCAGGGTTGTAGTCGAGTCCCTGCAAGTCCTTTCACAAGTCCTTTCTTGAAGCCAGTCACAAGTCCCTTCATAAAGGCAGTCACAAGTAACTAGATGAACAATGACAAAGGAATGCCTTTGTCAAAGCTGATTTGAATAGCTTGTGATTTGAATTGGAACTGAAGGACTTGTGATGGACTTGTGATGGACTTACAGGAACTTGCAGGGACTTGTGATGAACTCGACTACATCCCTGCAATCAGTGCAAGGGGTCTGGGTTCAGCGACCGTCTGCGTTAATATCGATAAGAATCTCTGAACGAGGCTATAACTAAACCATCGGGGCAACCTTGCAACCTAGCTCCGATATCTTTGATCAGTTTATACAATACAAACTCTTTTGGAATGTCCGCGGCAAGTTTTATTTTCGATAATGATCAGTAAGCTAGGGGCACTTTTTATTCAGGCTCGTGCGAGATTATGTTATCGATTTTGTTGTTTTAAGTCTTTCGGCCATTTTGAGAGAATGTCTGTTTATATATCTGCATATAATATCTGCCCAATATAAACAATATTAATGTTGTTGTGTTTTTTTTATGTTGATTTAATCAGCTAACTATCGCCAACTATGCTTTTCAAATTTATTATCAGATTTCCCGCTCAACTTTGTCAGAAAAAAACCATTCAAAGTCGTTTGAATACTTACTTTTATTGACTAACTTATTCGAGAAAACCTATATTGAGTTACCAGTATTATGCCAAACTGTCTTAGATGCCGGCATTTATTTTAATCATCTCCTCACTTTGTGTTTTTAAAAACTCACATTTGTCTTTTGGGGGGCATTATAAATTAGATATTTTGAATACTTGCTTCTTTTTTTTGTTTCTTTTTTTTTGTAATTATTATATATATACGTGTATACATATATCGTTTTATTTGTTTTATTTATTGTCCCTTTTATATCTAATAAATTTATCCCATAATGTATTATCCACTTAGTTTGGAGAGCCCCTCGACAGAAACTTGTACACAGATGCACAGATGTACACAAACTTAAAACAGTCCTAACTTGTTTACACTAACCCTTTTCTCTAAGATCTTCGAGATTTATGCTATTTAGACCAAAATCTGTCGTTCTATGACAAAAATAACTTCCAAATATTGTTTTTTAGGGTAGCTAGACACTTAGGGAGACACTGAAATGTCTCCCTAAGTGTCACTGTCTCCTTATTACCTAAAAACTTACGCTAATTTGTCTCCCCAAGTGCCTATTTGGAAGAATAATGATTACTAATAAGAGGTTTTCGTCTTTTGTACTTTTTGTTGACTAGGTTTGGTTTTCCAATCGCCGGGCCAAGTGGCGTCGGGAGGAGAAGCTGCGTAACCAGCGGCGTCAGCAGACAGAGGCCCCGCCGCAGTCTTCCAGTCATCTCCCCATCAGTAACCTAGGCGGATTCTCCAACAACATTAGCGTGTACCAGCCTATAGCTCAACCATCCGCGCCCATGGTACCCCGCACGGCTGAGAGCTACAGCGCCCTCCCACCCGTGCCCAGTTTCAGTATGGCTGCCGCCCCCAACTTGAACGTACAGGTGAGGGTACAACCAGCGAAATATACCCCAACTCGTCCGCCGACCTCATGAATACAAGTTATACATGTATTAGGGAGGTTTGAGAGCCATTGAATTA
Organism: Crossaster papposus; assembly: GCA_037893245.1. NCBI lineage: Eukaryota > Metazoa > Echinodermata > Asteroidea > Velatida > Solasteridae > Crossaster > Crossaster papposus. Next base: position 805,091 of record JBAIAA010000678.1, on the reverse strand, counting down.
GGGATCTGAAGAGATATGGCAATGTACCTCTGTCCCAGACTTGGGTTTTAAATTCTAGGCATGTTGGATGCAATTGAGCCCGAAAGTGGCGCTATTTACCCATGTTGTGATGGAGGATCCCTTGTTAAGATAGTTACCTTAGCACTTTGGTAAACATCACCTTTCTAGTGTTAAGACCTTCCATGACCTTAATCTTAAGTCAGTCCAAGAGTTTAGGCAGACAAGCATTTGGAGAAGTTTGACATTTTAACAAATTGTTGTTCCTATTTTTGTGTGTGTGCTATGAACAGCCACCGAGGGATACCGGAAGTTACAGGAGCATGATGGGATCGGTTCCCCATGGTTACCACCACGAGTCGCTGTACGGCACGCCCAGCCAACACCATGCAATGCAGACCCATCACGTGCCCCACTCCACCCACGGCCACATGCAGACCCACCACATGAACAGCGCGTGTAACAACGGTGCATTCTCAAGTGAGTTCAAAGGTCAAGAGGTCGTGTCAATATGGAGAGGTCAAATAAGATTTGAAGGTTTGCATAGTGAAAAGGCTTTGCGGTAACACCGTGTGGTAATTCTCTTTTAGAGGTCAAGTAAATAGCTAAATGGAGTTATTGGAGTTATCATAGTTCTAGTTTTTTTCTATTTCTTCTTTTTTTTTCCTTCGCAGGTCTCATTTCGCCAGGCGTCTCAGTTCCCGTTCAAGTTCCAGGCGGCAACGCCGGCGATTCCCACTCCTCTCAGTATTGGCCTCGTATCCAGTAGATACAATCCCTGACAATTAAAGTCGCCGACACACTTATAGTCGCCAACCGATCGATCGCGATGGCCACGGGGATCGCAGCAAGAGATCGAGCTCGGGATTTGTTGCTGCTACTGCTGTGCGGTTTGATCTCACTGTGGGGACAGTAAAAGTTTGAAAAACTGTAGAAATTCAGTGTTTCTGTACAAATCGGCAACCACCCAACAAAAAATGTAGCTCTCGATGGACCAGAAGCTGACGAAGGATAACATTTGATCCATAGCAAGGTAACCTCGATAGGACGTTTGTGACGCGAGGTTAAAGGTCGAGGATGACGTCATGAGTTCAGTCAGGCGACTACAGGACAGCAGCGGTTAGCTCCAGTATTTCTAGAACTCCTGAATGTGCAACTCTCCTTGGGTATTGGAACTGAACACATGCTGATCGATCACGCCATAGGTGAAACAGACATCTAGCGTTCGAAGTTCGAACGCTAATACTACAAAATACTACTTGAATAAACTGCAGTAATCAGTACTCTTACTACACTGGCATTATGGGAATTGTGTAGGATTTTGTAGTACTGTGTACTGTACCCCAAATGAATGCATAGTACGTTAGGGTTATTGTGGTTATATACAGGGTTATGTACAGGGCAAGTAATCTACATGCCCGGGCATTGTTTGTAGTCGTACTTCCAAACTCGGAATCGACAATAAAGACCTTTTTTGGGGGGCGAGTGATATTTACCGACAAAAGTAGACAGATTCTAAGAAATATTGTTTTGCGATGGGGATTCACAATCTAATACCTACTAGCGTTCAGAATAACGAGGCTGGCGTTTAAAACAAGGCTGACATGTTCATACAAAAAGGCTGACTGTATGTACAAAGAATTGTGACCTGCTGTACGGCATTTCGACCGGAGGAATAGCAGCCAAGTTATATGTCACTTACAGACCACCGTAGTAAGTCCACTCCACTGAGATACGTTAAAAGTGAAAAATCTAACTAAGTTTGGTTTTTTAAGGGGGGGGGCATTTCAGTTGAAAATCTTACTTTCTTTTTTACTATCTCAGGAACGTATTTGTCGTTGGCGTTAAATGTAAAAAAACAAAAAGGATGGACGATTTTTAAATTGTAGCCGATTCCTGTATAATACTTGGTCTTTCGTCGTCTGATTAACGTGTTGATTGGTACATTGTAGTCATAGAACTAGAATTGCAAAAAAACAATTTTATCTGAAGTAGAGATTAGTGGATTTACAGATTAGTGGATTCACAGATTAGTGGTTTTATGGATCAAATTACAGTGAAAGAATCTGTGATGTATTAATGGTATTATTCGTCTTTTTTATATCTTGACCACGCCAGCGGTTTTTATTAATTCTTTTAACTGGCTGTTTTGAACTCTTTAAATTAAAATTTGATTTATATATTTTTGTTTTTGCCCTGTTGTTTGAGACGAATTGGGCCGCTTGTCGAACAAGATTAACTTAGAGTTGTTTTTGGTATACGGGATACAGGGTGTTTTAGAAAACGAGATTTGTTGTTGGAGGACAACCTGTAATTTTGGGCTTCATGGATGAGATGTGTATGTGTCATTGTGACTTCGACTGTTTGAATTGCAGACGCCCTCTAGCGGCGAGATACGAGAGCCACTTTCACGACGATTATCTTTGTTTGGTTTCTAGCCTTTTGAAGTATATCAGACGCACTGTGGGGGCGGTGTTTGGAGTGGGCAGACTCTATTGTATTTACTCAAAATGTACCCATTTCAAATACCGCCCTCAAGCTGTCTGTAGCACATTTTTTTTTAAGCCAATTTTTTGTTGCTAGGAGAAAGTACGCCCTCTATAGGCATACACGCAACAGTTATATTGAGTTGTACGCCATTTCTGGGAAACAATTGGTATAAGTTTAATATGGAATTCGACTAATGAATTATATTTATCGCAAAGGTGCACAAATTCCCACAGACATTCCTTATAAACTAGCTACGAAGGTTAGGTTTGATGGTTATATTAATGTCGGATTTATTTTGTGATTAATGATTTTCCCGCCATTGTTACGTCATCGGCGCTAATGCAACCAAGAGCCAATTTCATGGAGCTGCTAAGCACAAACATTTGCTTAGCACAGAAAAGTCTAGCTCAGCAGGTTACCAGCCAAAACTCCATGTGCTTTTCATGCTGAGCAAAAACCAGCTGAATACCAGTCACAAACAAGATACATCACCTGAATTTGTTTGTGCTTAGCAGCTCCATTAAATAAACTAACCATACTTTGAAGCAGGTGCCGGAATAATTACAGAGATGTATAAATAAAAATAATTTAAAAAAACATGTTTTGTTTTTTCTGTTTGAGCCTTTAAAAGGAATCACTCATATTTTTCGTGCACCAGAATTGAAAAACATGAATTGTTCAAAATTGGCCTACGGGCTGATAATGTTTGTTCATTATATCCAGTTCAATTTGATATTTGTGCTGTTCGTCCTATTTGCCGTGTAGCGTGTCCACTTTCTTCTAAACTGTGCCTTTTTTTAGAATTATGGATTATTATTTTGTGAACTGATCGAGTTGCTTACTTTTGCGGTTTTTGTGACGTCCTCTTTCTTTCACCATCGCTAATTCAAACATACTCATTTTGTTAAATGTTGTGTTTACAGGGTAGCCCAAAATCCGGACAAGCATATCTCAACGGACAAGAATACTTCTATTAACCTGAGGTTAAAACTACCTATACCAATGGATGGAGAATCTTTCTAGAAGAAAAATTATACCAAGATATTTTTATTTTGGTTATTAGTTTTAGCTGCAGACCCTTTTGTGAAGCACAACAGGACCACTGACTGTACTTCCCCAAATAGCGGCTGGAGCTAAGCCTAACAGCCCAAAATCAAGATATCTTGGTATCATTTTTCTTCTAGAAAGATTCTCCGTCCATTGGTATAGATAGTTTGGGCCTCATGGTAGTGAAAGTATGCTTTCGTCTTGCTCCTACATTTCCTCAATTTTTTCGACTATTTCCGACTGTTTTGGTCCCATCTCCAAAAAATGAAATCTCATTGAATATTTGTCATAAGTGTTCAACACTGTCATATGTAAATCCCACAATGAAGGGCTTGGGTGCAGGAGTACTGCAACTGTACTTCCAAGAGCTAGGTTGAGGATGGAGCACAAGTGTTGTGAGTACAGATCATGGTGTATACTACCTTTAAACGCTTACTTTGGAAATCAGAGTTCTGCAGTCTTTGTTGTGTGTCTGTATTTGTGTACATTGTCGACATTTAGCAGTGTGGATCTTGTTTGTATACATTTTCCTAAACGTATTCACTGTTTTGGATTCAGAACTGTTTTGATAGACAGTTAACTGTTTGTATTTAGGTCAATACACCACGATTATACGCCCTCATATGTTATCTCTTCTGTACAATTGATTAAACTTGCCGAAGTGTTGGTGGAGGGTGCGTGACGGTCAAAATTGTTGTTGTTTTTTTACTTGACAAGAATCTTTGAAACTGGCGGCCATGTTGAATGGCGCCCTCTTTGGATGATTGTAGTGTTCAATATTTTGTTTTTCTCGGTATAAGTTTATATGCAACACTTGGATGTATAGGAGACACTTTACTTGTAAAATGACCAATTGATTTCAAATAAAAACAACGTAAATACCATGACACTATACAAAAATGCCTCAAACTGTTTGATTGTATGAGTATATGTAATGTGCCTATCGATTTCTCTCGGATATTACACAGAAAGAATACCGAAAACTCATGCGCAATCTGAAAAACACAGACGCACCAAATAAAACAGCGCCTAAGGCCGGGGACTAAGGGGGCAGTCGCTCGGTCCAATCTCTTGCTGGGTAAAGGTTGACCATGGTTGACCAACGCAGTGGCTATCGTTACAGCAGTCAGTAATCTGATTCCCCGACATACCCGTCCTCACATTGACAATAATATTTTGATATCGCTCTTGGAACCAGACTATTTGATAGTCAGGTTCCAAGAGTGAACGTTCCCAGTATTGTCAATGTCAGGCTGGGCATGTCGGGGAATCAGACCGCTGACTGCCGTAACATAAACGACTATACCCAGCACGATATGTGGCAGAGGGGTACCCCCCTCTTATCCCTATACTTTATACGCACTCAACACTATTGTAACCTAACCCACCCCCCTTGAAACCTAAAAGGAATTCCTGAGATTCCGGGAACACAATGGTCAACACAAAAGAGGGGGGGGGGGGGGGTTTCTCTGCCACATATCGTGCTTCATATGCAAACGACAGCCATTGGGCCGATCAAAAGAACGACACAGAAACGAATGGGTACAGAAATTAGACGGTTTCCACACTCATCAACAAGTTAAACAAAATTATGATCGAGCCAAAGTGATTAACAGAAGTGCGTTTTCATTCTACCAACTGAACTAACCGGACCAGATTATTTTGGTTTGCCGAAGACACACGAAATGGAGCCCATAACGTACGCCATATTGTGAGTAAGCCGTCTGTCACGTGACCAATGTGCATCATTGCGTGAAAGGATTGCTACACAGCTATGGGACCAACCTCTCCACCATAAGAAACAGGCAACGTATTAAACTGGTAAGTCCAGTATTTGTTTTTGTTTTATTCTGAGTTCGAAACCTTTTACATTTCAATGAAGTAGTCCAGGAGCAAAGTCTGAAAAGCCCTCTAGTTTAGGAGTTGGTTCAACACCCACTACATCTAAGGTTTGACCACATAGGCTGGTAGAACAAACCTTATGGAACACCGCTAGGTAGTATGTGGTCTCAAATTGTGGTATCAGTTTCGAGAAAAAAGACATTTTTATCAGTAAAAATTTCACGAAATAGAAACTGTTTACCCATCAGGCACTTTCAGCCAAGCATTTATTAATGTGTAAATTTGTATTTATTTTATTAATTTTTTTACAATACACATGCCACATATAATAATATAATCAGATTATTATTAATTATACATTATTTAGATATTTAATAAACAAATATTAAGTTATTTTAGTTTTACTATAAATATAAATATGTTGAGCGAGACTGCATGTTCAAAATAGTCTGGTTCAGCAGCAAGCTGCCAACCACATTCAACAGCATGCAGTATAAGGTTGGGTACTAGTGTATTACATGCAAGTGCCACATGTTATGCAGGGCTTCTGCAGTCTTCACTAGCCATGCACGTACAGGCTTCTGTGCATACAAGGCCTTTGGCACTACAGCTACAGTCTGCTCATTTACAGTTTGACGGGAGGTTATATCGCTACCACTTTTTAGTGTTAAAACCTACATAAACGTAACATTTTAACTGCAGGTACATAACTTTGTTTAAATTAAATGTGTTCTATTTTGTCATTTCCAATTCTTATTTTACGACATTTGGTTTGCAATCAATAGTGACCAGTCATCTTAAGTGAACTGGTTGAAGTATTCCAACTATTTAATTATTTAAACAAGTTTAAACAATTGTTATTTAAACAAGTGACTCGTGACTCGGACTCGACCCAAGTGACTTGAGACTCGGACTCGAACTTGACACAGGTGACTCGACTACAACTCTGATCTTCGTCTTTGAACATGGTGCAAGTTTTCTTTGCTTGTACATGTTTCATAGTATTTGGAATGCCATAAAACTGGCAGCCCTTTCAAACTGTTCATTTCTGGTTTGAGACGCTCAAAGGTATCGTCATTCCGGATTTCTAACGCAGAAATCAGTGTTGGTATAGAAGATTCTCGTGGTTTTCTCAGAGTCTCATCAGTATCTGTCTGGCAGATAATGCACTGTTCAAATTGTGTACGTTTCTTTCTCTTCAGGGGCAACAGCCTCATCTTCTTTTCTGTCCATGCTTGTTAGGCGAGCATTGAAACTGCAGGTATAAAAGAAAAGAAAAAAACCAATGAACTTAATATCTCATGTGATGGAAGAGGATAAATATTGTACTCAATTGCACAATATTTGGCCTTGCATTCATCAACTTTTCAGGGTACCAAGACCAACTCAAGGGGCAGCGAGGCAAAATCAATATTTTAGCGTGTAATAATAGATTAAAATAACTTCAGGATATTTACACAATTAACAAATTGACCAGGGGTTCCCCTATGGATGGTGAACCCTATATACAATTTGCATGAATAACGATATTGAAATCTTATTCATAAACAAATTTGTGCTTCATAAATATAATATACAATTTCAAGTACTGTGCATCTTGATAAAATAATTTTGATTCAAAATCCAATAAATCGACACTTTCATCAGTTCATGACTAGAATTAAAATTAAAGCTTAATATTAAGCTGATAAGAAGTACAGTGTTTCAAATAATTTGAGAAACAATAATACATCACCTTGGTTTAATGGCATAGTAGTTACAATATGTCATTATCACAACAATGTTATGCCAACACAAATTAAATGAAATTGCCAACATAATTTGACGTGGGTAAAAGAGTTTTTCTCACCTTCAATTTCCAAGTATCCTTTCTTTAGTGCAGAAGGTACGTTTTGGTTGCTGATGACCAGGAAACCAATTCTTTTAATGATTACAACAACAAAAGAGTAGAAAAGTGGGACAAGACTGTCCACAAAACAAAGACAGCAAGTTTGTTTGTACATAACATGTGGCACTTGCATGTAATACACTAGTACCCAACCTTATACTGCATGCTGTTGAATGTGGTTGGCAGCTTGCTGCTGAACCAGACTATTTTGAACATGCAGTCTCGCTCAACATATTTATATTTATAGTAAAACTAAAATAACTTAATATGTGTTTATTAAATATATAAATAATGTATAATTAATAATAATCTGATTATATTATTATATGTGGCATGTGTATTGTAAAAAAAATAATAAAATAAATACAAATTTACACATTAATAAATGCTTGGCTGAAAGTGCCTGATGGGTAAACAGTTTATATTTCGTGAAATTTTTACTGATAAAAATGTCTTTTTTCTCGAAACTGATACCACAATTTGACACCACATACTACCTACAGGTGTTCCAGAGGGGTTATTCTACCACCCTGTGTAGTCGAACCTTAGATGTAGTGGGTGTTGAACGAAAAAAAAAATTTCAGACTTTGCTCCTGGACTAAAGAACAGTGTTATTATAACCATGTGGAAACGCACACCTCCGCGCCAACCGCAAAAACGCGAACCGCAAAATCTAACAATGTTTAGCAAAGTTATCAATAATTATCCAAGAGGTGGTCAAATTGAACATTATGTTTTTTGATTTGTTTGGATACTGTGCAAGTGTAGACTTGAAATTAAGTCGTTAGACACAGTGCGTGCAGGCGCCACCGAAATTAACCAAAGCTGACGGCAGCGGGCATGGTGGCTCCGCGCGACTTGATTTCAAGTCTACACTTTGTTGATACACCCCAAATGCAACAAAACAACGCACTCGATTTATACATAAAGATGTCAACCCTACACAAACCCATCAATACATTATATGAATGTCCTGTGTACATTTTGGAACAATTGTACTGAAATAAGCTTATATTAATTTACTAAAAGCATAACATTGAGGGGAATGTTTCTTTTTGTCAAGCGAAATAAATACCTTTTACCTATAAACGCGGCACGGGCAGTGTTTTCGGTAAAGAATATCCAAATAAAAACCCATCAACCACGATGAAAAATACAATCTGCAAAACAAGTATAAATATACCTTGATTGGACGACTGTTCACTCCATGTTTATTCCAAATATTTTACAGAATTTAAATACAAAGTTGTTCTCCGAAAAAACAATTCTTGATTAAGTTAAATATTGTTTGTAAAGATACTCTTGCGGTCACCCCTAATCCTGCTAAGCCCAGCAGGATCTAACTATTGTTAGATTATGTTAGATTACGTTGGATTGAGCAGTAAACCCATTTTATAATATTATTGGGTCTAGTAGGCAAATCGTTGCGTATGTTGGTGTATGTTGGATATACTTGGTGTGTTGGACTATGTTGGATTGAGCAGAAACTCGGAGTTAAACCGTTGAAAATGAGTTACCCAACAGAAAATAGACATCGGGTTTGTGATCTCTTCTGGCGCGAAAAACAAGCCCGCGATGGCATCTCACGCGCATTTGGGCAGGGCGCACACGCCTGCGTTAAATCCTTGCTCAACCTGAAACAAAAGCACAGACAACCGGACAAGAAAAGGATTGGCACGGGCTCTCATGGGGGGAAAGAAGGAAGGGGTACGTGGACCGGTACGCGGTGTGCCATCCAGACGGCGGGTCAGCCCGCTCAGGTTCTGCTAGATCGCCCTTGATTTGCTGCCGTTTGACGGAGAGTTAATTGGTGTGAATACGGATACTTGCGGGGCAATCAGACAAAAACCGAAGAAAGTTCGCTGACAAGCTAACTTCGGTATAGCTCGATGATCTCATCCTGAGGAAGAGAAAAAACTGAAGTGGTCCGCAGGATGAATTGGCGTATTATAGTCTGTGAGTGAGGTTCGGGGAATGAGTTTGCTGTCTAGGTCTGCTCAAGAAGATTGGAGGAATAAATTGGAAGGCCTTGAAGAAGGATTCAGAAATGCGTCAGCGTAGACATGGATATGGAGAGAATGGTAGATACCTTGGCGAACAAAAGTCAAACAGGGTCAACGGTTTGTAGACGGTACAAAGTAACCCCTGTTTGACTCTGTCAAGAAAGGACTATTTTAATAGTAGCAGACATGAGCACCAGCTTAGATACAGTATTCCATGACAGGTCGTATAATAACTACGATTTAACTTCTCACTAGTGAAAAGCTCATTCTGAAATAGAGTGAGTTTCTTATCAAACCAGTCCCAAAGGAATTGAACTACTCAAAACTATTCTTTTTTTCAAGGAGCCATACAAAGGAAAGGACTTTTTAAGAGTTTCCCTTTGTGACAATTTTACTCTTTCGGAGTAGTTTCACTCTGAAAAAAATTGAGTTCACTCTTTTTTGAGTGGTTTTATAAGAGAATCATTCTTTGAGTTAGGTTTTATAATAGTGGTTTTGTAAGAGACCTACTCTTATCGAGAGTGAGTTGTTCACTTTTATATTTTAGAGAGTACTTCTCTTGTCCAGTTTACATCAACCGATTTCTAAATTCAATGTATTGGCAGCTCATAATTGCTTCGAAGTATCTCTCCAATTAACGTGTTATATGAAATGTGTCGCCAAATACAATCCCATTGATTGTCTAAGCGAAGAAAATGAGAAAAGTGACAACAAAATCTGACCAAATTTTCTCAGAGGTCTAAACCTATATGACACCATCACTGCCCACGAAAGGGGGGGGGGTAAATAGCGGTGGTATGGCCGGCAAAAAGGAACAATGAATAGAAAATGAAGCATGACGGAGAAGGTTGATGGGGCGGGAGTAACTCGGCGTCACGCCCAAATGAGAACGGGCCAAACGAGGGGAGCTGGCCCGGAAGGGATGGCGTCACGCCGCGTTGCAGCTCACTGGGCACAATTTCCAGCAGAGGTAATCGGTGTAACGGAGATGCTCTGTGGACAGCTGGGCAAAAAAAAAAGATGAAGACCAAACAAGAATTGGAGAAGGCGAGAGCTAAAGTTCATAAGAACTTACATTCTACGTCTGTGATTTAAGTCGTGTGATAGGATAAGTTGTTTGCAACAGCACTATGTGGTAATTATCTTGTTGTGAGTTTGTGTGGTTCTGACAAGAATCGGAGAGAACTCAACGTTTCGGACAATATCGTATCATTTCGTATCTGTGGTCGAATCGAATTCTTGAAAATATAACAAAGTATGCATTATAATAAAATGGAACAGAATTTCATAGTGCCACGTGGTATTTGTTTGCGATCCAGTTTGCTTACTGTACGGAAACTTGAGAAAGGAAAGTCAAAGAAAGAACTTAGTCAATTCTGAACCCAAAGTCCGTTCGACCCAAAGTTCGACCGAAAAATCTTGCCACTTGTGCCATTTCAAACCAGGGAGGTTTGTCTCTCAAATACGGGTTCTAGTTTTATCTGAGGTTTTTTTTTCAGGGTAAATTTAACTTTTCTCGGTCACACTTACACACCCCAATGTTACCTTGTCAACACGACTAAGACAAATGACCCAGGGAAGTTGTGGTTGTTCCTGTTGTTGTTTTGACATGGAAATGTCAGTTTTGAGCCTGAGAAGCACTCGGCTGAAATATAACCCATACAGGGTCGATCTGACGATCGCCATTTGGACCCAATTGACCTTGAATCCCAGTTGTTTTCTTCAAACTATCGGGGTTAATCCTGACACCATTCCGGGTCAGACTAACCTTCGGACAAAGTTTACACATTTTATCCCCAACAACCTTTGATCTGGTCTACTTCATTGTGATACCAAACCGGCTTATACAACTTGGATGGTTTCCATTTCTCGAAAGCAAGTCTATCCAAGCTATTAAAAACCTCACCTTTCAGGTGAACTTTGGTTGCACGATCGCACCAAAGTTGAGGCGTAGGAATGGTGCAGTAGATGGAGCGAGCGGTAATTAGCCCAACCGTGCGCAGGGATACAGGCGGAGTAAAAGGGTGATGGGACGAAATGATGATCTTTATGCCGCTACGCGCTTCCGTTTACACGCATTAGGCTGCGGATAATTACTGTGAATCGCGCGTTTTCTCCAGTCCGTTGGACGAGAAAAAAAAAAACTGGTGGGAAACGAGGGAGAGTGTTGGCCTGTATGAGGTTATTTTTGTTGTAAAGTAAAGAATATTTGCAAACATTTAAAAAACGAAACTGCCAAAATATTGTGAAATATCTTACTTGATTGCAAGTGAATAATTAGAGCATCTTGTAAAATCATGGCTTGACCTTGACCTTGACCCCGGTTGACATTACTGTACAAAACTTATCGGAGGTTTTGGGTTTAGGGTTAGGGTCTCCGATTGACGGTAAATACAAACTTGGGTGTACAGGAGCGAAATAGTGCATTTAAACCATTGCTATGACGTTAATCTATTGTTCAAAGTGTGGATTCATATCTACGAATCAACGCTTTGGACAATAACAGTGGATTCGTAACTACGAATCTTTAGTAAAGTGTGGATTCGAAACAGTTTTTATCTTGCCTACATTTTTAACAATTACGAATCCACGGTTATTCATTCCCTCAACCCTAATCCAGAGCTTGATTACGTAAGAGCCTCGAGAACCTCCTTTATGTAAATTAAGTCTATTGGCCACGATACATGTATGTCTTTTCATCTCCACTCAACTGGGTAGTTAATAACAATACTTCTTTTGACGCAATGGTTTAAGTCAGAGAATACACTTGTATACATGGATTCGTAATTTACGAATTCACTCGTTACGAATCTACACTTTCTCTTGTATTCTCATATACATGTACATGTACTACCTCAATGGTTAAGCAGTTGTTAAGCAAAATAGCTGTGTTTTGCTGTAGTGCGTTTGGGGAAAGGGTTGAAAATAACGCGGATGTGATGTGCACATAATGCACCATCGTGAGTAAGTCGATAACACTGACTGAAAGAAAGGCGGGAACAATTAGTAAATGAATCGTCAAATGAATGACTACACTTTTTGAGAAACTTAGATGAGCAATGTGCATTTCAATGTCGAGGCAATGAAAGCCTAGTCTTTGCAGTGCGCCCGCTAACGACACGATTAGTCCAGCTCCCTATCTCGCACAGTGGTCTTCGCAAAACCCGAGATTTGTTCAGTGTTGTAACAAGAACAGCGCCCTCGTGGTGACAGCGCCCTCGTGTTACGACGATCAATGACTACTATCGCGTTCGATCTAGAACTATAGTTAACCATAGTTCGACTAACTCTGATCGAACTCATGCTAGTCGACGATAGTTGGACTAGTCTAGTCGCGACTATTCGCGGCCAATCTACCGTAGTTGGTCGCGCTGGTTAGAAAAGCAATACATCGTCAAATAATAATCTACCATTAATACAGCTTGCTTCGGAAAATACCATGCAACTAACTACGTAAGATTACACACAAATATACATATAATGTACACAGCTTTTCCCTTGAGATTAATTTCGTGACCTTTCTTGTTCAATTTTGTGGTCAATCCATTCGACATAGTGGGTAAGATCAATAAAAACACCCCGGTCTTTGTCTAATCTAGTGCCAATGCCTACTATAGCCCAATCGCCACGCCCCCTATTCACGACAAGTGCCCCGCCCATATTTCCCTCGATTGAGTATTCGATGACCTTTCCTCGTTCCTTGACCCCGCATATAAACATTCCCTCATCAATGACGTCATCGGTAGGGCCGCAACGTTCCAGCGTCATCCGGGAACTCTGTAGAGCTTCCTTTGGCGGGGTCTCCTTCCGTTTTTGACCCCACCCCAGGGCGATCGCCCTTTGAACTTTGACCGAGGAATCTGCGATGCATGCTGGGAAGACCTGCTCAGTCGCCGCTGCTAGGGAACCAAACTGGAGCAGTACGGGCCGGTCTAAACCGGTTCCGCGGTCATTAGAAGGTATATGAATATTCATGATCCCGTGAACCTGCTCGTCTGCTTCAAACTCACTCATGTGTTTGCGCTTGCCGAGTCGAACCACCAACCCTGGGGGCGCCATGAGCAGACTGTCTTGTTCCCGCCGCACGACGTCCCTGAAGATATTGGGCACGGAACCAGACAGAATGTGCTCCATCTGTTGCAGACATCGGAGCGTGGTGACTGCCCAGTCCTCGCCGATGAGGGCGGCGTTGCAAAGCACCGACTCGTTGTTCGCGTTCCAGACCACAGCGTACATTGGCCACGTGTTGTTAGCTTTGGATACAGTTCTAGTAGAGGTAAGTTAGAATATGTACAAGTGTCAATTTAGCTTAAAATTGTGTTTATACACCTTAAAATGCACTGGTTACGACCACAGACTGTACTAGTGAATGTTGCCAGAAACTTAACGTGTACATTGCACATGCACTACTTTCTGCACAAACATTTATACATCGTGGTAAAAAATAACACAACTTCATACTTCCAATATCCATTGACCCAAAACATTGACATGTATGGCCAGGACATTTTATTAGAAGAAAAATGTTACCAAGAACTCCCAACTCGGTTCAGTAGTTTTGATTCCAGCGCCATTTTGGTGAACCAAGGTCAGGGGTCATTTTGGTCTTGGTTGTTAACTGAGGGCGATAATCCTAATTGGAGCCCTGACTGGTTCACAATAATGGCGCTGGAATCGAAACTACTCATCCGAATCGAGAGTTCTTGGTATTATTTTCCTTCTAAAAAGATTGTCCTTCTAAAAAGAATTTGCGTTTTTGTATTACCCTGTATTTACTTTAAGTAGTTCTGAGACTGCGCATGCCCTTTGCACTTTGAAGAATCCTACAGGTTAAAAACCAGTAAATAAACTTCCATAGACGCCAGTGGTATGAGCTCTCAGGATCACGAAAAATAATGTCAACTTTTGAAGGTGTTTGAGACACCCATTAAATTAAACTTATGTCATCATCTTTCAGTTTTCTTTCGATTTTGGGGACAATTCGTAACCTTTTGGTAAATTCTTGCGAGGAGATTCACCCATAAAAAGAATAGGTCTTTAACCCATTGCCATTTTGAAAAATGATGCCTTTACGCGATCTATCGCAAAATTACTTTAAAGTCTAAATTCATCAAGGTTTCACAGAAATACGTCTGATTACGGCTTCTCCCCTTTGTTTTTACAAACCCGTGGCTTCATCACCCAATCAAGAATGCATACTAGCAAAAACATTCGGCATGCAAATTTGCTGTTGCCCTTCGTCGGCAATTTTTTACATTATTTACTGCCCTGCACCCTTTGTAAAATTAACACTGGCTGTGCACACAAGCGGCCGTAGATGGCGTGCTCGTCGCCTTTAGGCAAAAACAACTTACAAGGCATGTTTCTTGCAGTGAGATTTAGGTGGCGCTCTTTCAATAGACTTGACCAATCCGTCACTTTGCCTGAGAGCAGAAAAGTCCTGTAGACCACAGAGGGCGCTGTCTTCAAGTACTGTACTCATCAACATCTACATTCAAGAGATCGGGGGAAATAAACATAAAAGTGGACTTCTTTTTTTGTAAACTAATTTTAACTTAAACAAAACAAGCAAATGTAACTTGGTTTCCATACCTGTTTATCGTTTTTTTGTCCCGGTATTCTGCAAAGCGTTTCGTTCGCATTTTCAAAACGGGAGCCTTCTGACGTCATCTCTCGCACGTCAGACACCAATGCGCAGTCGCAGAGCCATGGATTGCCGGACAGATCCACTGAGCTCCCGGGGGACAGGATGACCGGCAGCCCGCCCTCAATTGTCTGTAGATTGTTATCGGCGACGTCCAGGCGGGACAGCCCCCTCGTGCGGTCGTGCTCCGGAATGCGAAAGGTGTCTAGAATGTTTTGCCTGAGAGAAAGCTGGGTCAAGTCTGGCAGGGAGGTCAGCAGGGAAGCTGGCACACGCGCGAAGCGGTTCCCGCTCAAATTCAGTGCCTTGAGAGACGTCAGAACAACCAGCCAATCGCAAGTGGTCTCGTCCAACTCGTTGTCCGCCATGTTGAGTTCGAGGAGTGAGTCGAGCCCCTGGAAGGCGCCCTCCTCGACCTGATGAAGCGCGTTTCCACTCAGATCCAAGCTCTGGACCTCATTGGCGTCTGAGAACACTCTTTCATGCAGGCTGGCGAGTCGGTTGCCGTGAAGAGACAGCGCCACCAGTCTTCGTAGACCCGTCAGAGATGAAGTTTGGATTGTAGTTATCTTGTTGTCTGCCACATTAAGCATCTTCACAAAAGGTGCTCCTAGAAACATATCAGGTGTCAGCTCCGTCAGATGGTTCCCTCTCATATACAACCAGGTTAGCTTGGACATGCTGTAAGCTGGGCCGAAGCTAAACGCGCCCGGTTCAATCTCCGAGATTTCGTTACTGTCGAGCCGCAGCGAGGTCAAACCCTCGAGTCCGTAGAACGCATGCGTTTGGAGACGCCGCAATGCATTGTTGGCAAGATCTAGAATCTCCAGGCCTATCAGACCCTGCAGAGAACCTGGAGGCAGCGTTGATATCTCGTTCCCGTCCAGGATGAGTTCTTGAAGAGACGGAAGCTGCCCGAACGTCCGGGCCGTGATCTTGCTCAGCTTGTTAGAACTGGCGATCAGGATTCTGAGATCGGTGCAGTTCTCGAATGTCTCCTTGTTCAGCGCCAGCAGGGAATTGTGCGATACGTTTAGGTACTGCAGAACAGATACTGGTGGGAAAATGAAGGTGCCTAGCTCAATCAGGTTATTACCGGATAGATCCAGTTCCCGCAAGTTCTTCAAGTAGATGAAGACCGACCGAGGCAGCTCTTGCAGTCGGTTGTTCTTCAGTGAAAGGACTTTGAGATTAGAGTTCATTGCAAAGAAATTCTCAGGGAGACTTTCAACTTTGTTGTCGTCTAGAATCAGCCGTTGAAGCCCCAGTAGGTCGGTCAAGAGGTCCCCAGGAAGACGGTCAAGGCGATTGTGAGAGATATTCAGAAAGCGAAGTTGAGAGAGACCTTTCAGGGATCTGGGAGAGAGGAACTCTAGCAAGTTGGCGCCGAGGTCCAAGTCCAGCAAGTTGGTGTTGTTAACGAAGGCACCTTCTGGCAATGTTCTGATATGATTGCCAGATAAGTAGAGCATCTTAAGGTTCTGTACCTCTTGGAGAGCGGCTTCAGGGAACGCCTTCAACCTGTTGGCCTTGACTGAGAGTATCTCGAGTTTCTCTAACCCCACGAGGCTCCCGGGCTCGAGATCTGTGATCTTATTGCCGCGTACGTCGAGATGCACCAGCCCCGACCCGTTCGCGAATGTCCCGGGCGGGATCCGTTTGATGCGCGATTCTTCCTCGCCGTCTGGTTCCACAGTCGGCACTCCAAAGCCAGTCATGTCATAATCGATAATGCCCATTTGCGAATCGTCCCCGATCAAGAGCAGATATTTGACTCCTGTTAGCAAAAGAAACCGTAAAAGGCAAAAGAATTAAGTCAGTCAGATTTCTTCCGATCTTTGTGACCTTTGAACCAATTACATCTAAGGTAAAGAAGCTAATCCGAACCTTGCTTTGTTGTTTGTATAGAAATCACGATTAAATTAAGCAACCCCCCCCCCCCCCCCCCCCCCCACCCCCCCCCCCCCCCGAGTTTTCAACCCCAACGATTACCTGTTATCAACTCTGTAGGTACCTCCCTCTTCCCCCAACACACAGCTGCCCCCGCCCCCTCCTCCCAGTCAAACATCGCAGCGTAACTCTGCAGCCGACGGGACACTGCGAGTAGGCGCTCGGACACCGTGACGCAGCGGCATTTCATGGGGCAGCTGCGGGGCTGGGTCCCGGGGAGAGGGCGGCTCCGGGCACGCTGCGCGAAACCGATCACGGACAACGCGATACACGAGAAGGTTGCTAGAGTGGCGAAACGCATCGCTGCACCAGTTTCGTGATAAATCTGTATAAAGAATGACAGAAGATGAAGAGAATGTAAACACAGAAAGATATAAGACAAACTAAATATTGTTAAGATTGTACACAAGTGTTTAATTATAGACAACAGTTATAAGTACGCCTACTTCCAATAATCGGGAAAAAACACTCCCAACTCTCCAAGATCATTGAAAAACACTTTAAATTAAAGCTTGTTTTATTATCTTCTAGTTTCTGTTCAAATTTATGGGGAGTAACCGATGGCTTTTGGGAGAATTTTCTATCCAAATAAAAATAGTCCTATGGCCCATCGCCATCTTGAAAAATAACGCCTCCGCTTCAATGGACGACATTTACTGGTCTGCACTTGATGGACCACAAGACTACTTTTAGGGGTGATCATCTGATGAACATTTCTCCAAAAGTCATCGGTTACCCTCCACAAAATTGAAAAGAATGATGAAATAAGCTTTTATGTAAAGTGTGTCTCAAACACCCTGAATAGTTGCAAGTAATTTTTTCTTCTGAATTTCGAAAGTGTGCGTATATATTTATTTAATCATTTATGATCATTTCAATTTATTTGCCCTGTAGCAAAATAACTTATATTTCATGTTTGTATCATCAAAATAACTGCACAATCACATCACCTGTCGTACTATCTCTAGCCGGATCCGTGGTGATTTTTGTTCAATGACATGACTTTTTTTATTCTACTTCACGATACCTCCAACTTCCTGAATAAGATCGATAAGCTTCCGAGGCAATCTCTAATCTCATTATTACTCAGAACACAACTGTGTTCGTCTCCATTTCAATTCACAATCGTTTACACTGAAATTCACACTTCCCTTTTCCAAGGGCTTATTTTCTCTGGAACAGACGCCCATTTATTCAAGAGGATTTACCGAAAAAGTACAAGAGCTTTAATTTGTTGCATATGAATGACTATTCATTTGCGTACACGGCAAAAGTCAAATTAGTTTTATTGGGGGCGTTGGAAGTAACACAGATGCACGCGCAGTCGGAATAGTCGAAAGGTCGTAGTCATGGTAAGTTAAAGTTTATAATTTCAAAGCCGACTTATTTGGAGAGTTGTTTTACTGAATTAAATAACTTTAGAGGGATAGTCTATCAATTTGGTTCATGCTGCTTCGATAGTCATGAACTCCACTATTGAGGTCATTAACGTCTGTTTATTTATGTTTTTAGTGGTGTTGTAGTGTAAATCCCCATTTTGCTTTAAATGTAATATACAATAAGCTTTTTTGCGCAAACGGTGTTTTTGGAGAAAAACATTGATGTCGACCTAGGGCCAATTTTATGGAGCTGCTAAGCACAAAACTTTGCTTAGCACAACAAAATTGTGCTAAGTAAAAACAAGGTACAAGCCAAAACCCCATGTGCTTTTCTTGCTAAGCAAAAACAGCATAAAATATTGAATACAAATAACACATTAAGTTTTGGTTGGTAACTTGTTTTGACTTTTTGTGCTAAGCAAAATTGTGTGCTTAGCATCTCCATGAAATTGAGGTAAAATAAATCTGATCTAAACTCTATCGTGAAACCAGGAAAATAATTGGCAAAAAAATGTTTTCTCCTGGTGTGGTATTAATATCGGACTTCTGTGAAAATTTGACCCATTTCCCCTCTTATTGGTCAAACCCTCTCACGTGACCGATCACTTCTTATCATAATCATCGCTAAGCATGCGCAGTACCACCAATGAGTCAGTATTTAATAGAGTCTAAAATTCATGCAACACCGGATTTGTTTGAGAGGCAAACTTCTTTCACGATTTCCGGTGGTACAGCTTTATAAAACGTACCACTGACATTATTTGGCGCCATGTTCATTTTGTCAATGTTGCGCTGGAGTTATGCATGGTATTTTGTCATATTCGGAGCGACTCGGATACCGCACATTCCTCAATGTTGATATCTGTACCGCGGTATGTTTGAGTTCCGAGTTTGGAAAAAGAGTCATGGCAATCACATTGAGGTGGTAAACACATTATAGAAATACAGTATGTTTGAATGGGTCGGGTGATAGATGGTATGAGGAATGTATTTCAGATGCGCACGATCTGAATTTGTGCTTAAAGTTCAACCAATAGCCATATGTTTTGATGACGTCACCTAATGTTTACCGCATGACATAATACAGTTTTCATTAGGGTCATCGCTGAACGACCTTCAAAATGCCGACGTACGATCAGTTTTCCCGGCAAACGACAGTAAAATGTGCCGTTCTAGCCCCGTCAGTCGTGGAAGATAACACGGCATAAAACGGGGAAAGATGATTAATGTGCAAGGAATTTTCCTCAGGAGCCACAGTCGAAAAGCAAAATGAGCTTGGAAAGTGCTAGTGTACGTAAAATTCGTATGCGAGCCGCGGTGGTGACCCCCACTTTCAATTCAATAGGACTATTCGATTATATTTATAGAATTTGTGGTTTTTTTTTTTTTACAGAATCGAGGTTTTTCAGAAGACCTGTTTTCGGGTATGTAAACTGAGTATAACTAGGCACGACAGACTAAACAAACGCGTGATGTAGCACTTCTGACACAATAACCTTAAAATGCATCTTGAAAAACAATTTGAAATACATTTCTTAAATATCGATATTATTTCTGGAAAATGAAACCAATGGTCTCTCAAAAGCGCCCAAGGCACTGTAGCTCGCAAGCCTGAAGAAACCTGTAGAGAGAAGACAATGAGAAGAAGGTACAGTTTTAGAGGTGGGAGGAAAACCCCAGAAGAATATCCTGGGGAAAACCCACGGAATCAGGCAGGGACTGAAAACCCAATCCACATAAAATGTTTAAGGAAATGTTTTAGAACTGTTTTGTTTTGACCGACCATGTTTTGAACTATTTTTTTTTACCATAATGGCTCGCAATATACCGTTTTTTGGTCGAATGATGGCGCTGTTATCTTTTATTGTGTCAACCGTTTCCGGGTCAGAGTTCAAGGCCGTTTTTGCGCTCTTCGACAAAGATGGCGACGGGACAGTGACCTGTGATGAACTGGCGGTGGTGCTGAGGTCAATTGGCCTCAACCCGACAAAGAGGGAGCTAGACAAGATCATCAAAGAAGCTGACACGGACGGTTCGGAAAAAAATCAATCCTTATAGGCCGTTTTCCAAATAAATTTCGTCTTTGGCTCTATCACTCTTGCCAAACTGCATGAACGAAGCTAAGCATGAACGAAGCTAAGCATGAACGAAGCTAATCATGAACGAAGCTTGGGTTTGGAAAACGGCCGAAGTCATAATGGTTTAACGGTGACACATTACCGATTGTCGGATCTAGTGACCTTTGAACTTTGGTTTCCCAGGCAACAACACGATCGAGCTGAATGAGTTCCTAGCGACCATGACGCAAAAGATGGTACAAGAAGAGAAGGGGCCAGTCTATGACGTCATCATGACGGAGAAGGAAGTGAAAAAAACCTACGATATCTTCGACAGCAATGGGAATGGTTATATAAGGTATAGACTAGGTTCCTCACAAAATTCGAAACTGATTTTATGTTACAATTTGTGTTTCCAAATCATCTCAAACTCATTTTTTTCTTCACAGAGCATGTGATATCCGTCGGGTTGGCGCCCTCTACGGGGAGTGTTTCACAGACGAAGTGGCCAATCAGATGATCGGAGAGGCGGACACCGACGCCGATGGGCGTGTCACGTATCAAGGTAGGCGTGTTTATTATAATCAGAAATGAATATTTATAAGTTTATATTTGTTTCGTAAATTCAAGTTAATTCTACAAATACTGCCCTCAACCAATTTATAAATTATCAAGTTCAACTAGCTGTGTTAAAAGAAATGGGTTTAAATTCGAGACAAAAACAATTCAATAATTATCGATACAGAACTATTCACAGGAAATAATTGCGGTTTTTATTTCCCCTTGTCCATGGCCTAGACTTCCTAAAAATGATGACATCGAGATAAGGTGGAATAAAGCCCTTCCACAAAGGAGGACAGAGTGATTTACGAGACTTTGTGTTTACAATAGAGAATAAAATGCGCGCTTAGCCCCGTTTTAAAGGGTGCACCACCCTAATTGAAAGGAGAATTTCTACGCGAGCTCATCTGCATGAAATGTGCCCCCACAATTTCTTTTGAAAAAGGATGCCGTTTGGTGAAATAAATGGTGGGATTGTGTAAATATAGGATAGGATCAACTCCCTGGTTTTTGAGCTTCAATCTGAGGGCAGACTTGACAAAATTACGGTTGAAAAATGGGTCCTAATTGCCCTAGAACGTGGAGGGATGCCATTTGTAAAATGGCTGCTTGCAGGCTCGGGAAGTATCACTTTTCGGGAGGTGAGTTTCTTTTGGTGTGAATATTAAAAAATGTAATTGGCTAACCTACTAAAAATTGAAAAAAGAAATGGAAAGATAAAGACCAAGACAATAATCTGATTGTTGTTTGAGAAACCCCAGTGATGTCGGTGTGCATGAAACTTGGTCGTGAACATTGTTGATTTTACACTGTTTTCAATGGGACTTGAATTAGGGTGGTGCACCCTAAAGAGGTTTGACTAGCGCCAACGAACAAAGATATTGACAACTTGGGAGACCGCCAACATAGGGCAATATAGCTCAGTTGGTAGAGCGCCGGTCCGGTATTCCGGAGGTCGCAGGTTCAAGTCCACGCCCCTCCTTATCGATTTCTTTGTTCACTTTGAACTTTGGAGAAGTTGTAACGTGAATTTAAAATATAGATAGACCATTTTTCTAAACGAACTCATAAATATATATTCTATAAAGTTCTTAATAACTATTGGGCCACGTTGTGATATTTTTATATTAGAAAAATGTTCAAAATGTGTAAGAGATAATTTATACGATAACTCGTTTATAGGATGATAGTATTTTTATATTTATATATTGTTAAACTGACGAAAAACAAATATATATTGTTATTAGAATGGTACTATTGATTATTGATTAGAACTAAACGTGCATAATTATTTACCGGAATTAAAATTATCTTCAATAACTGGTTGTTGTGTTTTTGTCTCAAAATGGCTGCCGTTGCATGTTATTCTATCTATATTTCTTCAAAGGACAACTTTGCAATGGCCCTATAGCCAAATAGCTTTCCCATGTCGCTGTTGCAAATACCATGCTTGTGTCATCAAACTATCACCTACATGCAACAGCAGCTTGGGTGGTTTAGCCCCGGTTTCGATCTATCAATGCCCGCTATTATAGGAGGAAAAGCCCTCGTGGTAAAATAACGCCCCGGTTGTGAACCCATTAGTGTGAGATCACACGCGTTTATTGAGGTGTCACCGAGATGGTAGACAAACTGCGCTATGTTTTGTAGTTCAAGGTAAATGGATATTTACTTCCTTTGGTCGTGTGACCGCTAGTCGGACAAGAATCCTGTTTTTGTATAGAAAGAACATTAAAAAACCCATACGTTTTGCCTGTACCAGGATAGCAAGTATTTCCGAAACCTGCATTGTTGCATGTTTACCGTTTAAGTGGGGTTACCTAGGGGTGCGTGCATTGGGACGCTTAGTCGCTTTGACTGAGTGCCGATTCAATAACTTTGTCACAGCCAAAGTTCTAGACAAGCACACCTTCACCACCCAAAGCCCAAACTACTTATACCAATGGATGAAGAATCCTTCTAGACAAACACACCTCCACCACCCAAAGCCCAAACTACCTATACCAATATATGGAGAACCCTTCTAGACAAGCACACCTCCACCACCCAAAGCCCAAACTACCTATACAAATGGATGGAGAATACTTCTAGACAAGCACACCTCCACCACCCAAAGCCAAAACTACCTACACCAAGAAATCCCGATTTAGTCCAGTAGTTTTAGCCCCAGACCCTATCTTGGTATCACTTTCTTCCAGAAAGAATATCCGTTATCCAATTTAGCCTCGATGCTGCTATTGCTAAAGTACGTAAGCTTCGCCCGTTTCAAGTTATTTTCGGGGTTTTTTTGCCATCCTTAGGACCAATTACAAATACTTAACATTCGACTAAACGTTCAGGAAAGCAAACCTTGATTTTCTTTATTTTAGAAGCAATAGTTTTTAATAGACATAAATAATGGTCCTTGTATATTTACTCATTCGTCGCCAACAAAATTGTATCATGAATTTTTTTACGAACACGTACTGAACAATAAATAATTTGCATAAAATTGTCAAACTACACATTAATGAACCTGCAGCTACAGACTATTTTTTTGCCAATCCTCAAACCACATAATTTGTGTATTTTTATGAAGTGAAAATGTGAAATAATCGGTATTTCTGCATCCAACATTCCGCACCAAATAAAAAAGTCCCTCTCAACATTATGCCCAACCCACACCAGAAAATTAGAGGAATTTTTGGCAGTTCACGTTCAAGATTCTGAAGAAAATTTCTCGAAAATGCACTTACCTTCTTGTGGGAAAAGTTTCAAAAACTGTCTCTCCTTTTTCTAAAAGAGGCGTAGTTAACTAAAATTGGAGCTGTGAAGACAATCGAAGACAAATTTCCTGCTGAGAATAAAAGGTCTCAGAAAACAGAACAGTGCTCAACTTGTTTGACAGGGTGCTGTATGGGTGGGAAGTAACTTGACTTCCCACGATTCATCCGGGTAATAGCCCCTGCATGCCATAATCAAGCCAGAAGTTACGTCCGATACTAAAGTGGGAACGCAAACATGGCTAGCTCGTTTTAAAGGAATTTGTGTTTTTATCGGAAATCCAGAAGCGGTATTTTATTTGGAACACATTGCGTCGAGGACATTACGCGGATGCTTAAACTAATTTGGTTTTGTTTTTGGAGGGATACAAACCAACCAAAACAAACAAACAAACAAGTCGTTAATTTTTGATGCAAAACTAATGATGCCTTTAACGGCTGCTGTGTGTGTATTTATAAGGAAATGTATTATAAAATACCATCTGGGCTTCCTTTAGTTCTGGAAATACGGTCAGGATGCCAGACTAGAGATGGGGCTATATCCGGGTCACGTCCAAGGCTTACCATGGAATGCAAGGCTACACGCTTAAAACTAAAGTGTTGAATCAACATTAGAAGTGTGCGGTCAGTGACTACTCTTTAAAAGTTGGGATTTCAGTCCTGGCCGTTTTCCAAACCCCAGCTTAGGCTTCATACGTGGCTCCATCACCATTGCCAAGCTGCATGAACGCAGCCAAAATTGCAATCATCTGTGACTAGCGACACTTGTGTAAAAGGGCCATCAACTTGAATTTGACCCAGAAAATCGAAGGTTGAACTTTGTTTCCTTATGGTGGGTACATGTTCAAGGGGCGTGACCTCGGCTAGCTAGTGGAGGGGCGGGGATTGGTTATGGCCGTGGCCTAGTGGTGGAGCATTGAATTTGTGGTCTGTGGGTAGTTCTGCAGGTTGTGGGTTCGAACCCAGCCTAGGATAGCACACTTCTACACATAGGTTGAGGCATTATTAATGCCTTGCTGTGGACTAGTTACCCATCCCAACCCTATTCATACTGTGAAGAGATCAGATTGTCTTGTTTCAGTGTGAGGGGCTGGTTCTTCCACACTTTCTTTCGCAACACACATCTCCAGTGACATTTGGCCTTGTAATGGGTGATTTGCATAATAAAAAACGAACCCCAAAGTTCTCAGGCTGAATTTATATTCTTGACGCCATGAAAAATCGGTCCACAATTTTACAGGAACAATCTGAGGGCAGACTTGATACAATTACGGTTGAAAAATGGGTCCTAATTGCCCTAGAACGTGGAGGGATGCCATTTGTAAAATGGCTGCATTGCAGGCTCGGGAAGTATCACTTTTCGGGAGGTGAGTTTCTTTTGGTGTGAATATTAAAACATGTAATCGGCTAACCCACCAAAAATTGAAAAGAAATGGAAAGATAAAGACCAAGACAATAATCTGATTGTTGTTTGTGAAACCCCAGTGATGTCGGTGTACATGAAACTTGGTCCTGAACTTTGTTGATTTTACACTGTTTTCAATGGGACTTGAATTAGGCCAGTGCCCCTATATACCCCATCAAATCATTCGTCACCTGCCGTCTGTGATGTATTTTAGCGGTCTTCGACCAGTCGAATTGTAAGGCTAACACTGCGAGGGGGTCGCTTACAGATTATGCCCCGGCTCGGCCTGAACGGACAGCCGCACCAAAAAGGCCGCGCCCTTTCCGTTGGTGATTTCACAGGATTATTGTTGCGCGTGCGATGATTGAACTATAAATCTCTGTGTAAAGCTATTAATCGGGGGAAAAACCAAGGAGTGTTTTTTTGAGGGGGGGGGGGGGGGGGGAGCAACGATTTGTTTTTATTGGGGTTGTGCGCGTTAAAATGAGGGGTTAGCGCCCTCTAGTAATTTAATGTAGCTCTGTGGTTTACGATCGTAATCTGCCGTTTTCCTGGTCGCATGATGGCGCTGTAACGGCTTTTTCTTGGTGGCGCCCTCCATTCAATTTCGCGCTGTTTTAGGTCAAAGGTGAAATATTCGCGCATGACCTTTAAAAATAATAGTAGCGGAGGTATAGCGCACAAAAAAGAGTAAATTTTTTGGACGTTTGAGGATACTTTGAGCTACTTTTCAAGTCCAAAATGGCCCACAATTACGTAGTTACGGCTCATAAACCTACATCCGTCAACGCCTGTGTCACAGGTACGTGGATTTTAGAATTAGAGAACACAATTTCCCGATTGTTATTTTAAGCATGCACACATCTACGGCAATACGTCTATTTCCGACATCACACAGCCACGTGCGTTTAGTTAGTTTTCGACATTATTTTACATGTCGGAAATTTCGATGACTTTTAAAAATTCTCTGCAGGCTAATTATAATTTAATGAACACAAACAACATTGTTTATAGGGGCCCCTGAATAAATGTTTTCAGCAAGCCATGCAGTGGTTATTTGAAAGTGAAAAGCCGGCATTTTTAAATTTTAATTTAAGGTGTTTCACGGTAATATGCGCCATCTTGTTCACGGGGCAAATTTACACATGTACGCATCTTCGATCAAAAACTTTTGCGCTTCCAAGTCATCATGCGTTCATTCTAAAATGTTCGCGCGTTTAGCAACGCGTTTTAATTTTGCCCCGTGAACAAGATGGTGCATTACCGTGAAACACCTTATTAACATTAATGGTTAACGAATAACGTTAGGCCTAGTGATTCATTTTACTGTTCCCGCCTTCATTTTCATTGTGACTTTGCATTCATGAGATGGACATCAGACCAAGTGCAGTTTTGGTCTTCATGTAGTTTAAGAAGTCCAGCTCTAAAAGTTCATGATATTGGAAGATTCGCCATTCATGCCATTTGATTTAGAGCTAAACTGGAGTGGATCAGCTGATATTCCCTGTGCTGTGGTCGTCCCTAATCTTACTCTTTTCGTGAACTTTAAAGCAAAAACTAACCACATACGGGTGTAGAAATCGATCCTACAACTAAAGATCCTTCCAAAATTCAGATACGATCAAGTTGAAGCAGATAAAAAGACGTTTTTCTCCCGAGTTTCTGGGTTCTAGTGCTGTGCATTACCATTGGTACTGTCACTGTCAACCATGGAGGAATTCCTCCATGTGTCAACTGACAGTGACAGTGACACGTGTACAACAAAATGGCATTCAATTTCAATGCGCTTTCAGACCAAAAACCCGAGCACTGTTTGACCCGACGATGCTTTGCAGTTGCAGCGCGATCGATGCGCGCGCCAGGTTCAATGTATCGAGTTATCGACGGCTGTTCAGTGACGCACTGACGGGAAAAGACGGTCGCATAGATAGAAACATCAGGGATACTGTCAGTGCATCACCAAACGGCCGTTGATAACTTGATATATTGAACCGACACACGCAATGTCGCGCTGCAACCGCAAAACATCGTCACCTCAAACTGTAGTCAGGTGCTGTCAATTTTGGTCTGGTACTAGCGCATTGAACTTGACCATCAATTGACGTTCTTCTCACCCAGGCAACTTCACATCACCTGACGACCTGAATCTGATCGTTGCTAAGAACACTCGTCTCGAGATTTACGTCGTGACACCAGAGGGGCTACGACCAGTCAAAGAGATCGGCATTAATGGCAGGATTGAGGTTATGGAACTCTTTAAACCGCAGGTAAAACATTTAAAATGGCGCGTTCAAATTGACCTTCAAAACTTGCGATATTCTATACAAAATGCTAAATACCCCAGACAGGGACAAACATTTTATGAGTCTACAGAAGAGGTCCCCAGTATTTCACCACGGTACAGTGCAGTGATGCAGTCCTGCACCCTTGCACCATAAAACAGTCGTTGGTGGTCGCTCGAAAAGCCATTGTCGTGTCCCCCGTCTTCGCATAGTGTGCTCTTTACGTGAGTCGGGTGCTGTCAGGACGTCTATGTAGTTTATATTGACCGAACGTTATGGGCATCATTGTTTTGAAAAGCTGGTCGAAATTGCTCGGATTTGCAACCCCAAATAATCGTGAGTACCAATAAAGCCATAACAGTTCTTCTTTAACATGTATAGAAGCCAGTGTGCGCTTTTCAATATATATTGTCAAGTATTTGGCCTGTTTTGGGCAACTTTTGTGGTCACAACTTCTTTTTTTATTGGCAATAGGCTATACAACGGTTGGGGCGTAGAACGACAGACAAAATCCAAAATTCGAAAAAGGAGTGAAAACGCCCCAATTATTGGGTCTAATGTACCCTATGACATAGAATGGAGTGGCCCTGTATTTTATGTATTGGGGTATACAGTATAGGGTTAGGGTCAGACTATCCTTGTCATTGTTACAATCTCTATTTCTTCAAGGGTCAAGAAAAATGTCTGCTCTTTATCTTGACGGCACGATACAATGCCTGCATTCTGGAATACGTCAAAGATGGCGACAACGAAGAAATTGTGACTAAAGCACACGGCAATGTACAGGTCAGTAGTATAGAGGGAGTATATACAACCCTTCGCTCCACGAGGCGTGTGGAATGTGGTGCTGTGGGGCACTGTGGTCCAATGATTACAGTGTTTGCCTCGTGTGCCATGGTATGCGGTTTGAATCCTGACAGGAATATGGTGCTTATGTTCGTGAGCAAGACACTTTACTACAATTGCTTCTCTACACCCAGGAGTATAAATGGGTACCTGTGAAGGTAGTGACCGAATTGAGCTGATTTTGAGCCGCTGCAGAAAGGTTCGGCTTCAAGAGAAAGTTTCGGCTTCAATCATGCGTGCACGTGCATAGGTTTTTTTTAACATTCGAACTGGCAAAAAGCTATCCAAGTATTCGACTGATGATCAAAAACATATTTAAATATGCATATATTTAAACTGTGTTGTCTAGGATCGGATTGGTCGTCCGTCTGAGACTGGGCTGATCGGCATTGTGGATCCTGAATGTCGCGTTATCGGCTTGAGACTTTACGACGGTCTCTTCAAAGTGGTGCCGCTGGACAGAGACAACAAGGAACTGAAGGCATTCAACATCAGGTAGGACTCCAAAAATTGAGCTATCGTTGTTCTGTGAGTTATTGACGCCCTTAACCAGTTCGCGCCGGATGACGTATATAAACGCAAAGTTTTCCCCAGATTCAAAACGGATGACGCATAAACACGTCACGAGCAAGGCCGGAAATGTCAGTCAGCAGCGAGCAAGGCCGGAAATGTCTGTCAGCAGCGAGCAAGGCTGGAAATGTCTGTCAGCAGCGAGCAAGGCCGGAAATGCGTGGGTGTGCTTCCCGGTACTATCGGCCTGAACCTGCTTCGGATAGAGTTTCGTTAAAAATAATCCCGCGCGTCGGCTCGGTGATGTTAAAATAATCCCGGCGCGAACTGGTTAAGAACTATTACTAGATATCTAGCGCAATCATTTTGCTGGATGCCTAGAATCATTATTTACTTTCAAATAAGTAAGATATTTCTTAATAATTCGGTAATAAAAATTGTTGATATCTGCAAATGGTGTATCCTACCTTTAAATGCCCTATTTTCTCGTTCGCAGATTGGAAGAGCTGAACGTAATCGACGTGCAGTTTCTCCACGGATGCCAAGTACCTACCATCGTGTTCGTCCATCAAGTAAGAATGGACCAATTCTTCAGATAAAAAAAATAGACCAACATGGAACAAAATATCGTAATGGGTTTCAAAGTGAGCTAGCCCACAGTAAACTTTACTTTTGCTGAATTGTTTGGTCGGCTTTTTTTATCCATGTTCCAGGACCCCCATGGCAGACATGTAAAAACCTATGAGATTAACTTGAGGGAGAAGGAGTTCAACAAGGGGCCCTGGAAGCAGGATAATGTCGAGACCGAGGCCAGTATGGTGGTCACGGTCCCCAAACCGTGCGGTGGCGCCCTCATTATCGGACAGGAGTCCATTACGTATCACAATGGAGATAAGTACGTCGCGATCGCACCACCGAGTATAAAGGTATATTAAGAAGTTTCCTACGAAACTCGGACAAATTTGACCATTTTTGTTTGTTTAGATTTTGCTTTTTTCAAATTCTCTAGGTTCTCAGCTTTAAAATGATGTATCATTTGCGTAGTACCCAACCCTATCTCCCCTTGGAAGAATTTAGTGATAAAACCCGACAACCTAATTATGAGATAAACAGCTTTGAAGTTCAGGAAAGCGTATTATTTCTATACATAATTGTTTCACAAAATCGACCCAAAAACACACTTTTTGGTGACGGACTATATTCAAATTTGGGGAGATTGTAGATTAAGAGTTCGTAATTCAGAAAAACCAAAAATTTAAATTGGTAAAATCCACCCCGAAATGACTTCCCGAGTACATTGTAATAAAACACATTGTGCGACTTTGTCCGGGTTTCGTTGGAGCAGGTCACGTAATATCATCAAGTAAACTTGAATCCTCGATCCTGATTGGTCAATCCATGGCAACGAACAGTGTGATATCACACTATATTGCACGGCCCATATCGAACTCTGTTCTAAGCAGTATGTTCTAAGCGCTGCTTCGTAAAGTCAAATTTGCATCACATGCTTTTGCGCGTGAAGTTTGAAAGGCCCTAACAGTCACCCATTGTTGAAATGTGATTTCCTTCAGGCCAGTACGCTAGTGTGCCACGGTCGGCTAGACTCTGACGGATCTCGGTATCTTCTTGGCGACATGGCCGGAAGGCTGTTCCTCTTGCATCTTGAGAAAGAAGAGTCTATGGACGGAGTGCTCCTTGTCAAAGATCTCAAGGTGGAGTTACTGGGGGAGGTAAGACGCAGTGCGGGGTTGGGGGAGGGTTGAAAGTTATCTCTAATAATAGAGCTATGTCAAATAAACAGAATATTTGAATATTCAATCAACAACTCGCCTCTCACCAATGTGGTTTGGGTTCGATTCCCGGCCCGGATCATATGTGAGTAGAGTTGTGCGTTGGTTCTCTCCTGTGCCACGAGGGTTTTTCTCCGGGTCATCCGGTTTTCCTCCCTCTAGAAAAATCAAACACTTTCGATCTCAGGCTGTGCTCCGTAGTCATACGAGTCGATGTGGCCGGCTGCCATAGGCGCCTTTACGTGCTAGCGGCTCGACCACGTTGTAGCCGCGTCCTTCGTAATTCAGCACACCAGCTGCGAGTAAGGATGATTAGCCTCCCAAATTATTATTATTAATAATTGCTTTTAATTATATCAGTTTTTGTTTTAATCTGTTGATCATATATGCACTTTGTTTGATAATATTGATTTTTCTTTGTTCGATCAGACATCAATTGCAGAATGTCTGACGTATCTGGATAACGGCGTGATATTTATCGGTTCCAGGCTTGGAGATTCGCAGCTAGTCCGGGTAAATCACCTCGTTACAAAATCTCGGATCTCTGACGGTTTACGAACGGTTGTCAAATGTTATTCAATATAGATTAGAGCTGTGCATCTAAACCGGGTATTTGAGTACTCGACCGTTGATGTCCGGAACCGATTCCAAATTATTGAATCAAATAATCGTAACCGACTTTGAAAATTACACGGTAACTTCTCGAACAATGAACTAGACAGTTTTTGAATGTCATTTGTTAGGATTTTTACAAATAAAACCAGGCTACAAAATATATTTAAAATTTGTGACTCGCGAATGTTGAAGTTTACACCACAGCAACTTCTGGGTAACGGATATCCGGTACCCGTGCTGTTTACAATCGGGTACCCGATTTTCATTC
Source organism: Crossaster papposus (assembly GCA_037893245.1). Lineage (NCBI taxonomy): Eukaryota > Metazoa > Echinodermata > Asteroidea > Velatida > Solasteridae > Crossaster > Crossaster papposus. The sequence goes on along the minus strand of JBAIAA010000678.1, from coordinate 773,755 downwards.
TACCCGTAAATGCGCACCTCTAATATAAAATGAGACATATCTAGAACTACAACTGTTTTTCAAAAGTATTCCCACGATTAATTATACCATCCCTCTGAACCTCATTTTGCTCATTATGTGATGTTGTTTAACGGTATTTTTTTTGCATTAGTTGACTGTTGACCCAGATGAGCACGGTTGCTACGTTCAACCCATGGAGACATTTACAAATCTTGGTCCCATCTTAGACATGGTAGTGGTCGACTTGGACCGACAGGGTCAGGGACAGGTAGGTTATAAATAAACGCTTGGCAAATTCCCTCAAAATTCTTCGATTTTTCAGTAAAAGAACACAGAGCTGACGAAAGAGTTCGCGCCAGGATTATTTTAACATCACCGAGCCGAGGCGCGGGATTATTTGTAGCGAAATTTGATCCGAGGCGGCTTCAGGCCGATGGTACCGGGAAGCACACCCACGCTTTTCCGGCCTTGCTCGCTGCTAACAGACATTTCCGGCCTTGCTCGCTGCTGACAGACATTTTCGGCCTTGCTCGTGACGTGTTCATGCGTCATCCGTTTCGAATCTGGGGAAAACTTAACGAGTTACCACGGAACTTTTGTAAAAGCTAGATAAGGTGTTTTTGTTTCGTTCTCATTTTCTTCTACAAAGCTTGTGACCTGTTCTGGTTCATACAAAGAGGGCAGTCTTCGTGTCATTAGGAACGGGATCGGTATTCACGAGCATGCCAGCATCGACTTGCCGGGAATCAAGGGTTTGTGGCCTTTGAGGGTGGACCAGGGCTCACACTTTGACGACACATTGGTGCTGTCGTTTGTCGGACAAACAAGGTTGGTACTTGTAACCCTTTCGTGTAAATAGTGATAACATTTTCACGGGTAGAGCAATTGAAATAATGTTCTCACTTGAAGATAAGATACACCATTAGTAATTGTTTGAATTATCATGAATGGGTGGATTTGGGGGTTGTTTTATAGTAAACATTGTGTATTAACTGACTTGTTTGAAGTTTTACAATCATGGATGCTGAGAAAAAGCAAGAAAAATGGCGTCCGTTTACAACCGGTCTCGGACAGTAATTCTTAAGTTGTTCTTTTTCTTTTTACAATTTGATTTTTCGGAACAATTACTGGATATCTAGCGCAATCATTTTGCTGGATGCCTAGAATCATTATTAACTTTCAAATAAGTAAGATATTTTTTAATAATTCGTTAGTATTTTTTGTTCGATATCTGCAAATGGTGTATACTACCTTTAAAAGTAGTTTAATAACTGGACTTTCAATTCATAATTAATTTTGGTGCTGTATAGTTTTTTTATAGTAAATATATTTCTTTGTTTTGGGTTCCGTTTTTGGAACCCTTACCCTGTGCAATCGCTTATTCTTACCCCACCCATTGTTTTCTCTTTTCGTTTCTAGAGTCTTGATGCTGAATGGAGAGGAGGTCGAAGAAACGGAAATGCCAGGAATTGACGGCAATCAACAAACCTTTTATTGTGGGAACGTCTTCAATAACCAACTCATCCAGGTATGTTAGCACGACGGCAGATTAACACCCTTTCGTAGACCAAGGATCCCTCAAAAGCGCTCTAGGCACTGTAGCTCGCCAGCCTGAAGAAACCTGTAGAGAGAAGACAATGAGAAGGTACATAAAACCAAGGATCCCTCAAAAGCGCTCTAGGCACTGTAGCTCGCAAGCCTGAAGAAACCTGTAGAGAGAAGACAATGAGAAGGTACATGAAACCAAGGATCCCTCAAAAGCGCTCTAGGCACTGTAGCTCGCAAGCCTGATGAAACCTGTAGAGAGAAGACAATGAGAAGAAGGTACAGTTTTAGAGGTGGGAGGAAAAGCCAGAAGAATATCCTGGGGAAACCCACGGAATCAGGCAGGGACTGAAAACCCAATCCACATTATTTGCTCAGGCCGGATTCGAACCCGAGTCATAGCGGTGAAAGGCGAGGAAAGAACCGCTAAGCCAACCTGACTCGCCCGATGAAATACAATACTGAACATGTTTTGATGATGTCGCCCAATGTTTATCACCGCGATTGCACATCATCTAAACGTACGACCGCAAAACATGCATGTGCTCTGACTTTCACCACCATGATTATCTCCAGATCACTGCGGCGTCCGTACGTCTCGTTAACGCCGTCACTAAACGCATGGTAGGCGAGTGGCGTTCTCCCTCCAGTAAGAACATCAGCGTTACGTCCTGCAACACCAGGCAAGCAGTGTGCGCCGTGGGGAAGGAGATATTCTACCTAGAAATCCACGAAGGGGAACTCCGACAGATCAGGTGGGTATAAACTGCATTTGCAACGATGAAACTTTTCAATTTTTTGATCTTTCCCCGCAAAATCTTGTTTCAATTACCTGTTAAGTTTTGGGTTCATAAACAGTGGGAAAACCAAAATGGTGTATACTACCTTTAAGTTCAATAGAAAAATTGTTAATTTAATGTTGCAGTACTGTGACCATGGATCATGAGGTAGCCTGTTTAGACATAACGCCCCTCAACGAAGGCTCGGACATCGCTGAGCTCTGCTCCGTAGGTTTGTGGACCGACATCTCAGCAAGGATTCTGAAAATTCCAAGCTTGGAATCGATGCACATTGAGATGCTGGGAGGAGGTAAGGTCTAAACGGAACTAAGACTCGTGGGCCTATTCTGACACAGGGTGCCGTGTGTCTGGGAGATCCTTCGTGGCCCGCCTTCCACAGGATTCTCCAGGGAAAACTGCCTAGAATCAGTCTATCGTTATACTTCTATACAATAGTTCTTTCATTCTTTTGAAACGTTCTCATTCTTTTCCTTTGTGATAATTGTTCCTTCCGACTCCAAGTCTTATATATTCTCCACAGTTCACTTGATTGTTTTTTATTACTACCTATTGTCTTATATTTGTACACATTCCCACCGTGAATATGGCCACTGATGCCGGCACGGCGTTAAACCCTAAACTCACTCACTCACTAATACAAAATATTGATGTTTTTTTCTTTCACAGAAATCATCCCGCGTTCTGTCTTGCTGAGTGTATTTGAAGGCCAGTGTTACGTGCTGTGTGCGTTAGGCGACGGATCGCTATTCTACTTTCAACTTAACACAGAGACCGGTAAAACTCTAGTAACTAATATCTGCAAATAGTGTATCCTACCTTTAATATGTACTCTGCATTCCTAGTGTAATCCGTTTATACATTCCTCAAACGTGACTGGCTCTACAAAAAGGGTATTAAGTCGCGCTGTGCATTATCCTGTAATGGCCCGCTCAACGTTGAGAGGGTAAACATTTCATCAAAATGTTATTGGTATTTTTTGTCATAAATGATATCTTTAACACCTACAGTTTGAGGTTTCATTCAAAGAAATGTTGATTTTGATTAATAAAGTGAAAAACTACCATTTTGTGTGCATCGTTCTGTTGTAGTACAACAGAGCCGGCTATTTCAAAGCCTGTTTTCTCAGTTGTGTAATTTAAACTCCAATGAAGTAATCAACATGTAAACACGTCATATCTCCGAAATGGGAGGGGCTATGGAGCTCTATTATATACCAAATGAAAGCTTACTCTGGCTTTTCAATCATGTATATAACTCGATTTCTGTTTGCAGAGCCGGTCTCAAGTGGTTCTTTTCTAATTACGTTCAGGTTTCATGAAGGATCGTAAGAAGGTCATCCTTGGAACCCAGCCGACAGTTCTTAAGACGTTCAAGTCCCACGCTACGGTCAACGTCTTTGCGTGCTCGGACCGGCCGACGGTCATCTATAGCAGTAACCACAAACTGGTCTTCTCCAACGTCAACCTGAAGGAAGTTAGTTACATGTGCCCTCTGAACTCTGACGGGTACCAGGACAGGTTGGTGCCCAGTAGCTCTTTTGGTTTCAGTCCTATATACAGCCTGAAAGTTCATCCCTAGGGTTGCGCTTTCGGAGACTATAAATATAATATTTGTGAGGCGTTTTGTCAAAATCCAATCCAATCCAATCTGCATTTGTAAAGCGCCATCAATCTAGTTGCCTATTCCGAGGCGCTGCCAGGAACACCGGGGCAAACCCCTTCTCTTGGCGATAAGTGTTACTGGGTTCTTTTATGTGTATTTAATACACAACACACGGGACCTCCAGCTTTACGTCCCATCCGAAGGACGAAGCAATAGTGGTTTAATTGCCTTGCTTAAGGACACACGTGTCGACACCGGGACTCGAACTCACGCTCTGCGGAACAGAAAACCGGGTTCTTAACCGCCCGGCCACGACACCTCAAAATGAGACGGGAGCAAAATTCGGAGACGAAGCAGGGGTTTTGAAAACAGCCTAGGTGTACTAAAACTTTGTAGCGATTGTTAGGTGAACACAGATTAGTGTTTTTTTTAGTTTTCCATGAAACCTCTGGGTGGGAGTACCAGTTTACGGCCAAACTGGCACTCTTTAGCCAGTTTTAAGCCAAGGATGTCCACATCACTTATAAATCTCACTCCTTCCCCCCCTCTCTACTCAGTCTTGCTTTGGCTAACGACACCACCCTCATGATCGGTACCATCGACGAGATCCAGAAGCTCCACATCCGTACCGTCCCCCTGGGCGAATCGCCTCATCGCATCACCTACCAAGAATCCACGCAGACCTTCGGCGTCATCACGACACGCACCGAGCTAAAAGACGCGACGGGCCATGGCACGATGGCCGTGCGGCAGTCCGCGAGCACGACGGCACTGAACATGTCCAGCAGTACCAACAGTAAAGGGATTCCTGGCCAGAGCGGAGCCGAAGGATCACACTTTGGAGAAGAGATTGATCTTCATTCTCTGCTCATTATTGATCAGCATACATTTGAAGGTGAGTTCCTGGCTTTGTTGTGACTCGATGCGAGTCATTTTAGAGAAGTGAGTCGAGTAATAAGGTCATGTCGATTCAAGTCAATGAGTCGAGTCATTTAGTCATGAGGCGAGGCGGCGAGGCGAGGCGATGAGGCGGCGAGGCGAGGCGATGAGGCGGCGAGGCGAGGCGATGAGGCGGCGAGGCGAGGCGATGAGGCGGCGAGGCGAGGCGATGAGGCGACGATGAGGCGATGAGGCGATGAGGCGAGGCGATGAGGCGCGTCGATGAGGCGATGAGGCGCGTCGATGAGGCGATGAGGCGCGTCGATGAGGCGATGAGGCGCGTCGATGAGGCGATGAGGCGCGTCGATGAGGCGATGAGGCAATGAGATGAGGCGCGTCGATGAGGCGCGTCGATGAGGCGCGTCGATGAGGCGCGTCGATGAGGCGCGTCGATGAGGCGCGTCGATGAGGCGAGTCGATGAATCTTTCTTTTTTATGGTAACATTTTCCTAATCATTATTTTTCTTTTGATAGTTCTCCATGCACATCACTTTGTTCCCTACGAGTACGCTACGAGCATCGTATCCAGTAAGCTTGGTAACGACCCCACGACCTATTACATCATTGGCACCGCCATGGTCTACCCGGAAGAGGCGGAGCCTAAAAAGGGGAGGATCGTGGTATTCCAGTACAACGATGGTATGTAACACCTTAATATATGCTACAAATTATGGCGCTGTACGAGAGCTAATTATGTGCGAGAGCTAAATAGATTTCCCGTAACATTTTGCAAAAAACATAACCAATATTGAAAATTTACCCCAGCACACATTATGTCGGGGCCATATCTCCAAATCTGAATTCCCGACTTCCGAATCATTTTGTTGATCGCATCACGTATTGATTCCATCTTTTTCATTTTTGATTCCGTGTCTTCAAGGAAAACTGCAGGAAGTAACGGAGAAAGAGATAAAAGGGGCGGCGTATTCCATGCTGGAGTTTAACGGCAAGCTACTGACGTCTATAAACAGTGTGGTAAATAAAACTCTGATTGGGCAGTGAAGATTGTAACAGGGTGCCGTGTGTCTGGGGGATCCTTCGTGGCCCGCCTTCCACGGGATTCTCCTGGAAAAACTGCCTAGAATCAGTCTATCGTTATACTTCTATACAATAGTTCTTTTGAAACGTTCTCATTCTTTTCCTGTGTGATAATCGTTCCTTCTGACTCCAAGTTTTTATATTCTCCACAGTTCACTTGATTGTTTTTTATTACTACCTATTGTCTTATATTTGTACACTTTCCCGCCGTGAATATGGCCACTGATGCCGGCACGACGTAAAACCCAAAACTCACTCACTCACTCACTCAAATTTCCCTTAGCAAACAAACCCTATGGATTGTGCCCATAACGCAATATACCAAAAGAATTGATGCCCTTCCGTGACAAATCGTGTTGTTTTTTTTCCCGAATCATACAAATTTTCACGACTGTTCTACGATGTTCTACGATGTTCTACGATAGCCCACGATTCATAAAATCGTTGTTAATCTCACCATAATCGTCGGTAATTGGCTGTAATTGTGGAGTAGTCCTGACGCGTCCTGACGCTATCGTACTAGATGGTGGTACATTGTATTAGACTGTCGCAGGTCATGATAAAATGGCTCAAAATCGTACAGACATCGTTGATATATGTACAGAGGTCATCGATATTCGTAGTGTCACCGTAAAAGGATTGTGAGTATTCGTAGGAGGGTACGATCGGGGGACTGTTCTCCTGATTAAAACTGCTTCGACTATCCAGGGGTTGTGGTCCAAACAGGGTTGTAGTCGAGTCCCTGCAAGTCCGTTCACAAGTCCTTTCGTGAAGCCAGTCACAAGTCCTTTCATAAAGGCAGTTAGGAGGAAGTGGATGAACAATGACAAAGGGATGCTTTTGTCAAAGCTGATTTGAATAGGTTGTGATTTGAATTGGAACTGAAGGACTTGTGATGGACTTGCAGGGACTTGCAAAGACTTACAGGGACTTGTGATGGACTCGACTACATCCCTGGGTCCAAACAATCGTGACAGTGTGACTAGGCTTAACCCTTAGCACGCTACCATTCATATACACACGTATTCCCATGGCGCTGGATTCCCTGTGCAAGTCACTAAGTAATGCACACTAATATGTTCCGAAGCTTTTTATTCTATGATGGGTGTGTTTTACAGGAAAATGCAACATAAACTATTTGTTCAGTATGAAATTTCCTTTCCATTGGTGGCCGTGAGGATGGCTAAAATTGATCAGCCAGTTGTGGTGGTAAGCCCTCCGAAATGCATCATTACGAGCTGCGATCCAAGCCGCGTTAGGAGCCGCATAACCTCCCGCTTGCTGGCGAACTTCACCGGGGCCATCGTCGCGTTGTGCCCCATCACTACTATCGTCATCAATGGAACCTTCACCACGTTCTCGTACACACTGGTATACTCGTTGTCGACACTATCGTTGACATAATCGTCCTGAAAAAGGCCTTCAAAGTCCGAATCTCTGGAGTCCGAGTCCCCAAAAATCTCCTGAAATGCAGCTCCGGCGTCCATTGAACACTCGAACAGCGGAACGGACAGATTTTCAATCGAAAATAGCAGAGAATTTTGTAAGAAACGAGTGTGAATTTATGATTGAACAACGTTAGCCTCGTAATCATCTATCCAATGGTACCCGGGTGAGGGTCAGGGGTCAATGGTTTGTCATATTCATTCATTTATAAATAGAACGTTGTCGTGGGCGACTGTAGTCGCCCGTAGCAGTATGGGAATAAATGCGCTGGGCGACTGGAGTCGCCGATAGCGTGCAAAGGGTTAAGTTGACGAAGCGTCTCGTTTCGTTTTCAGGTTCGACTTTTTGAGTGGACGCCGGAAAAGGAACTTCGCGTAGAGTGCAGTCACTACAACAATATCTTAGCCCTGCATCTCAAGACAAAAGGGGATTTCGTCCTCGTCGGGGATCTTATGAGATCGATTACCCTTCTGGCTTACAAACCTATGGAGGGGTGTTTGGAAGAGGTAGGTGAATGTTTGTAAAAGGGTTCTGGCAAAATGAGACGGAACTGGGCAGAGGTTGGAATGAGGATTCTCAGCAACAGAAAACGGGATAAAACTATGAATGTTTGTATGAAGGGATGAAATAAAATAGAAATAATTGATCAAAAGATTGCACGCCTTCAACAATTGTTAGAAAATTTTATATAATTATTTTTACTCCGTTTTTTTTCTTGATTTTGTCATTTTGGTTTTCAGATTGCCAGAGACTATAATCCTAACTGGATGTCAGCCGTTGAAATCCTGGACGATGACACTTTCCTTGGAGCTGAGAATTCGTTCAATTTGTTCACCTGTCAGAAAGACAGGTTCGTAAATAGACAAATCTGAGCTGATATGCTGTGAATATTCGTCTGGTCGCGAGTCCAGTCGCGAGTCCAGTCACGAGTCTAGTCGCGAGCCCAGTCGCGAGCCCAGTCGCGAGCCCAGTCGCGAGCCCAGTCGGGAGCCCAGTTCGAGCCAGGATTATTTTAACATCACCGAGCCGAGGCGCGGGATTATTTTTAACGAAACGCGATCCGAGGCGGGTTTAGGCCGATGGTACCGGGAAGCACACCCACGCATTTCCAGCCTTGCTCGCTGCTGACAGACATTTCCAGCCTTGCTCGTGACGTGTTTAAGCGTCATTCAATTTGAATCTGGAAATTTTTTTTTGTGTATATACGTCATCCGGCGCGTTAAATAAAATTTAATTACAGGATATCTAGCACAATCATTTTGCTGGATGCCTAGAATCATTATTCACCTTCAAATAAGTAAGATAGTTCTTAATAATTCGGCAGTAAAAAATGCTGATATCTGCAAATCGTGTATCCTACCTTTAGACGTACGTTTAAAACCGACCAATCACATATTTATTCCCTAAATACAAGACCACTTCAAAGTTGAAAACGTCAGTTACTGGTTTTTACCGGGCGGCAACTCACCAGATCGACCTTTTCTCACCCCGTACTCGAACGTCTCATGAGATTTCATCTCTTAACTGAATGTTTTCTCTCACAGTGCTGCCACAACAGACGAAGAGAGGCAGCATCTTCAAGAAGTTGGTTTGTTTCATCTCGGAGAGTTTGTCAACGTCTTCCGCCACGGATCCCTTGTTATGCAGAACATCGGTGAGCGAACAATACCGATGCACGGCAGCGTTCTGTTTGGAACGGTCAACGGAACCGTCGGTAAGTTTGTTTCTGTCTCGTCAGTTAAGAAACTATGTAATCACTATTTCTGTATGTAGTTCATATGTGATATGGCCATCCAAAGTCAAAATATGAAGGGGTGGTCAATTTTAAGATTTTGCGTAATTTGGAAAGCCTAAGTCCTCCTCTACATATTCCTATTTTTTAAGTGCAATCAGATGATCGAAAACCTCTTAAATTACGCGATTTTGCGTATTGTTTGCGTAGTTAGTGTTTGGATTAAAGTCCATAAGTGGTCTAATTAACACGGTAATTAAATATGCAAATTAGGTCTTCATAGCTGTCCCACGTTTGCGAAATTGTTGTTTAAACAATAGTTCATATGTGTGGAAAGTTTCATAAAGAAATAATGATTAGAAAGTAGCCGTTGATATGCTCAACCGAACCTTACTTGTCCTGTTTGGCAATCTTTTGTGTTTTGTTTAGGATGTTTATTAAGTAAGTTTTCTCACAAACACTAGCTATACTATTTTGTGTCGTTTATTGCAGGTCTGGTATCCCAACTTACCGAGGAGTTTTACAACTTTTTGCTGGTGGTGCAAAACAAACTGACTAGGGTGATCAAGAGCGTCGGGAAGATTGAACACACCTTATATCCTTGAATGTTAAGATTTGTTTTTAATTTTGAAAGAAAGTTGAACAAAGATTTTGACTGAATCGGTTTGAATCTGCGACCTTTGCATTGCTGTTTCGAAGCTCTACCAACTAATTAAAACGAAGACCAGTTTGGCAACTAACATGTCACTACAGGCACGCACATTTTTTTCACGGATCTGCGAATGTTTGCGTAGCAAAAACATGCGACCGAGATTGTAAGCGACCGCTCACAGCGAGCGAGGCTGGAAATAACAGGGTGTGCTACCCACAGATGCCGGTTGAACCTGTCGTGGAACGAAGTTTGTGAAAAACAATCCAGTATCTGGGCCCAGTCAATCAAAAAATGCTGGCGCGAACTCTAATTGTCTTTTAAAACAAACTTTTAAACAGTACGTCGTTTTTTTTTGTTTTTTTCGAAAGCTACTTTGAATTATCAGTTATAGTATATCGATGATTGAGAATTATCATATAATTTGTATAATCGTGTCGACAAGTACGCATCTGTTGTTTTTTGTTATGAGATAAATATTTTCCTTGACTGTTCCTTACTTGGAGATCATTCTACACCGACCGCAAGACGGAAACGGCGGAGAATTTCATCGATGGTGACCTGATCGAAAGCTTTCTGGACTTAAACAAAGACAAAATGGAGGAAGTTGTACAAGGATTGCAGGTAAATTAGACTGATATTTCAGTTTATGATTACTGTAACATCATAATTGTATGTGCACGTACATTTTAAAAAAAAAATTTTTTGTATCATATGAAAATTTGCATCAAATATTTTAGTACATTTGTATTTTGTATGCAATACAACTGGCCCAATTTTGTATGGAGCTGCTAAGCACAACAATTTGCTAAGCATACAAATTATTTCTTGGCAAAATTAGGGTTATGAACCAAATTTTCAGGGGATGTACATGTATATTGTTTGTGACTAGTTTTCAGATTTTTTTTTTTGTTTTATAGCATAAAAAGCACATAGTTTGGGCTGGTAACCTGTTTTTATTGAGCAATTTGTTTGTGCTAAGCAATTTTTTGTGCTAAGCAAATTTGTTGCGCTAAGCAATTTATTTGCTAAGCACATTTGTTGTGCTAATCAAATTTGTTGTACTAAGCAAATTTATTTGCTATGCAAATTTGTTGTGCTAAGCAAATTTGTTGTACTAAGCATTTTATTTGCTAAGCACTTTTTTGTGCTTAGCAGCTCCATGGAATTATGCCGAATATCTGATTGTCATTTGATTCGCGTTCATTCTCATTTTTCAACAGATTAACGACGGAGAAATGAAACGCGACGCGACCGTGAACGATCTCATTAAGATCGTCGAGGAGCTGACGCGGATCCACTGAGGCAGCTAAACCAATCATCTGTAAATAAAGTAAGTTTATTCCAGAAAATACTCATAAAATTCGGACTAAATCACTGTTAAATTAAAGGTAGTACACACCATTTTCTTTTGCTGTAAATTTCCAAAATGGACTGCGTAAGGATTCATTATTGTGACCTGCTCAAACAAAACCCGGACAAATATTAATTTTTTGACTTTGCTTTTTTCAAATTCTCTAGGTTCTTAGTTTTACAATAATGTATCATTTACATATGTACCCCACCCTATCTCCCCCGGGGAAGGATTTAGTGATAAAACCCCGACAACCTAATTAGGAGATAAACAGCTTTGAAGTTCAGACAAGTGTATTATTTCTATACGCAATTGTTTCACAAAATCGACCAAAAAACACACTTCTGGGTGACGGATTATGTCCAAATTTGGGGAGATTGTAGATTAATAGTTTGTGATTCAGAAAAACTTAAACCTAAAAATGGTAAAATTCATCCCAAAATGACTTCACGAGTTTATACATTTTAATAAAACACATTGTGCAACTTTGTCCGGGTTTTGTTGGAACAGGTCACATTTTATAGTAAATATTGTGACGATAACCTTGTGTTCATAGACACTAGAAAAACCAAGAAATAAATGTTGTTCGTTTAGTCTGGTTCCTTGACGACGCGTTCTATTAAACACGAAATGGCAATTTGTAGACGTTGGAATTATCAGGTCAGGATACCATACTAGTCGGTTTGCACCCATTCCCGGATGTGTAACCGTATTGCAAATACAAATGTGGACTAACTAATAAATTGAAAACAGTCGGGGTTTTCCAACCATTGCCCTCCGGCAATTGTTGGAAATCACACCAGGTGCCGTGATTTTACAGGATGCTTGAGACCGTTATTCACTTACAGTCAAGTAAGATATTTCATAATAATTCCGTAGTTTTATTTGTTTTTATGTTTGCAAATGGTGTATACTACCTTTAATAACAACTTATTTATTTGTTATAACGCGTGTAATTTGCACATGTATGTATTTAAGTGACCTATGTAAACACATACGCGTGCGAGTTGGAAAAATCAATTGAACATCGTCAAATTCGAGCAAAGACGTTTCTATCTTTGTAAAAAATATATTAACAAAATCTGGGATCAGTTTTGTAGATAAACTCTGTTCACACATTTTGAAACGCAAGAGTATTTTACTATAAAAATCGCGAAAATGTTCTAAATTGTAGTGCCCATTTTTGCAGCGAACGGAAATGAGGTAAAAATAATATAAAAATGCCAACAAACGATGTTGCTTAGAAAAGTCAAGTATGTTAATTTTTTTAATAAAAAAAAAATAAAAAATTGTTTTGCGATTTAAATTTTTGCGATCTATATTTTCGGAAAAAGATACAACACATCATCATTCGGCCAGGAATAGACCAATAAAATCACGCGATTACCAGCCTCTTTCACATACTTTATGAACAATTCCTAAATTATAAAATGCCTAGATACGTTCGCCGGTCTGTAGCTAATCTCCGACCACTGTTTTTCATCATTATTACATTATATTAAAGGGAATATACAACATTTGGTTTTGCTGTATTTTTTAGAAATGAATGGATTTGGGGTTAGTATTGTATAGTAAATATTGTTACACTTACTTGTTTGACGGTTTTTGTTCGTAGATGCTAGAAAAACCACGAAATAAATCTTGTTCTTGTAGTCTGGTTCCCTGACCCCACTTAAGATGAAATGAAGCTATTTATAAACGTTGGGGAATTGTACGATCAGGGAACTAGTCCAGCTGGCTTGTACCCGTTCAGATCGATTTGTAATTAACGAAATGTAGACAAACTAAATATCGTAAATTGGGGGCAATATTTGAAAAAAAGTGATCGGCCGACTAGTGTGGAAATTGATAAAAATATCTCTCTCATGGCTGTCTATTGTGTCGAGGAAGACTAATTTATAGATACCAGGTTGTCGCGTCGTTAGTGAGATCTCGTGTGAAATCAGTCCAATCTGTGCACGACAGAGATGGCCGCAGGAATGTACACACAAGTCATGTTGCTCTTGCTGACTTCGCAAGATAAAATACCTCTCTCATGGCTGTCCCTTGGGTCGAGGAAAACTAATTTCCAGATACTAGGTTGTCACGTCGTTAGTGAGATCTCGTGTGAAATCAGGCTAATCTGTGTACGACAGAGACGGCTGCAAGAATGTACACACATGTCATGTTGCCCTTGCTGACTTCGCAAGATAAAATACCTCTCTCATGGCTGTCTATTGTGTCGAGGAAGACTAAATTTCCAGATACTAGGTTGTCGCGTCGTTAGTGAGATCTTGTGTGGAATCATGCTAATCTGTGCTCGGCAGAGACGGCTGCAGGAATGTACACACAAGTCATGTTGCCCTTGCTGACTTCGCAAGATAAAATACCTCTCTCATGGCTGTCCCTTGGGTCGAGGAAGACTAATTTCCAGATACTAGGTTGTCGCGTCGTTAGTGAGATCTTGTGTGGAATCAGGCCAATCTGTTCACGACGAGACGGCCGCAGGAATGGACACACATGTCATGTTGCCCTTGCTGACTCCGCGGACACTTGTCCGTCTTCAACGGTGGCTCGCCAAGCTCTTCAGTCTGTGCGAGCACTTCCCAGATGTCGTTTCAGCACGTCCAAGTAGCGAAGTGTCGTCCTGCCAATTGGGAAGAGGTCTTGCAGACTATACAAGACAGTCTTTGAAAAGCGGCCCTCATCCACGCGAATCATATGTCCTACCCACTTGCTTCCGCAGCAGTGTAACTTTGATGATTGGGAGCTGGGCTCTAGAGAGCACCTCGTATGTTATGTGGTCTTCCCAAGTGATGTTCATGATTTGTCGGAGATGCGTTGTTGAACTGCTTCCAGTCGATTGATGCGTTGTCGATAGAGGTGTCTCGGCAGAGAACAGGACAGGACGATTGGACGGTACACTTTGCACTTAGAAGCAAGTTTGATTCCATGGCAGGACCACACTTGATTCCGCAGCCGGAAAAGGTGTGCACGCAGATTTCTCCATCAGTGCTGTTGGAGATCATACTGCCCAGGTATCGAAGGTTCAGCAGCGTCGATGGTTGATGGTGATGTTTGGCATCTCGTAAGCATTGCCTGGTCTAGGCTGATACACCACCTCTGTCTTATTTGTGTTGATTGATGGACCAAAGGCCTTGGAGGCTGCTGTGAAGGTGTCTGTAATTTGTAGAAGTGCTGCTTCGGAGTGGCTTCAAAGGCCGATTCACCAGCGTACATCAGTGATCAGACGTGATGCACTTTGTCTATGCTTTTAAGCGGGAGAGGTTGAAGAGATTTTTATTGGAGCGGCTCGTCAGATAATCCTTGTCTAAGATGTCATGGGAGCTGACGTCCAGGACCGCAGTAGAGTGTTAGAGCAAAAACACAACCTTGTTTCACACCGTGGTTGATTTTGAAGAGTTTTAAAGTGGCAACGCCCATGGAGACCGGCCGTTCATCCCGTAATGGAAGCTACAGACGAGGTTGATGGGCTTTGCTGGATATCCGTATTTCTCCAACAGACGGGGCCTCCCTAAAGAGGGACACCTGGTCACCAGAGAAGGACCTCATCCGTCCAATGCCCAAAGCGAGCAGATGCGATCGTCGCTCTCCGGCTGCTCAAGTGCAGAGATTTGGCTGCCAGCTTCCAGCCGCTCAAGCCTGCCAGTACCATCTCCATGAGACTTGATTCTAAGATGAAACTGGTGTCGTTGTTCCAAATGGTGTCTGAAGCCTGCACTGGGGTTTACAGTACCAGGAGTCTTGCGTAGGAGCCTCGGATACTCACCGGACCGATTACTCTTAAACCCAGCGGCAAGCTGACGTCAGATGACTGGAGGAGGAAGGGTTGCCCTGCAGTATCTCACCGAGGAGATTGTTGACCTCTGCTGTTGTCCCAGGTTTGGAATCGTCCGCCTGACGTCGTGGCAGTGAGACTGGGATGGATGTTTTGTCTACGCTCTCGTCGTCTGCTGCCAGCAACCACTAGTACCATTTCACCCACGGCTGTTGTTTGAGATCAGGATTACCTTCCCAAGGCAAGCTGCCCCATGGCTAATGAGCCCACCTGCACGGAGCACGGTTAGGTTTATAGGCCCCAGAGATTCTTCTTCGCATCTGTGCCTTCAGCTACGAACAGCGGTCCGCATGAGAAGCCAAGCAGTAATAGTTTTGGTTCAGAGGCTGTTACTGTTAGAGACGCTGACCATATGAGATATTTCGTTAGAGAAGGGTTGCTAAGTTGCTTGCATCATCCAGTCATTCTAAACCCTTTGAACCACTATCAAAAGATCACTTTTCTTGAAAATTTCATAAAATTTGGTGGTTTTTTCTTTTCTTTTCTGTTTGCAAATGTAGTATATTCCTTTAAAACAATTGTGCAAAAACTCCTGCGCTGCATTAGTGGGCACCACGAAGTTCAGGGAATGGAAAAAATGTTACGGTCGATCACCCCATGGTCTATATTTGATCCTCAATCACAACTGCTAAAAAACATGTTTGCTTGTAAACAAATATAAATTAAATGTATTAAGTATGTACGCAAGAGGCCAGTTACCAAATTCCTTTAAGATCATTTGTAAATACCACTGTTTTGTCTGTTTTTTATATAATTCAAGTGATTAAAGTGATTTTGTTCTAAAAATTTAGTTTGTTAGGTTTTAAGTGGATACAAATTAAACAAATAAAAATGTAATTAACTTTTAGTATATTTTACTCATTCTCTGAACTAAGGTTTCATTAAACATCATTAAACGGTTATTAAACAGTTTTAAATTGAAATATCTAGATTTAAGGCCTTAAAAAGTAGTAAAAAGTATTAAGTCTAGTTTTCGAAGATTAAAATAAAATGGATGTTGTGAGTACCTAATTTCGTATCGGCTCGTAACAATTACAACGCTAAAAATATAAGAAATTAGAGAACTTGTAAATTTTTCGTACGGCAACATTATTTATTTATTGGATTACGAACGTAACATCAAAATTATCCAGTGTCGGACGACCCAAACAAATTTGGGTGATAACTAGGACCAGTCTACACACACGGACGCAGTATTTTCAAGATTTGCAAATTGTAATGGCATTTCCTACGAATGTAGCAGTTAAAAGCAAGTGTGGTGTAACATTTTTAATAACAACCATTTTAAAAGCACGACAAAATCTTAGTATTCTGAAATATTTTAACATCCAATGAATTGTTTTTCAAGACCAACTAATGCTTCAAGGGTTTTGAAGATATATATGCAGTGTCCCAAATAACAACAACTATTGTCTGTTATGTCATTTTTAGCATTTTGAAGTACAGTTTAAAACTAAATTTTCGATAATTTGTTATTAGTCAAAATGAATAAAAAAAGATTATTACATTTGGAAACTGGTGGCATAATCGGCCTGTTAAAATAATTGTTGTTTAAAGGTTGGATACACCATTGGTAATTGCTTGAATTATCAGGAATGGGTGGGCTGTATTTTATAGTAAATATCGTTTAACTGACCTGTTCAAAGTTTTACAATATTGAATGCCGAGGATAAAAAACAAAAACGCCAACGGTGTTAGTTTTGAACCGACGGGCAGTTCTTTTTATATTTATTTTTAGCGATTGCTGTCCAGCAATCGTGATTTTGTTCGCTCTCTAAAACTCAAATTTTTGGAATATTTACTAGCGCAATCATTTGGCTGGATGCCTACAATCATTATTTACTTTCAAATAAGTAAGATATTTCTGCAAATGGTGTATACAACCTTAAACATTCACCCCAAAACAGCTACAGCTTATTGTT
This sequence comes from Crossaster papposus, assembly GCA_037893245.1. NCBI lineage: Eukaryota > Metazoa > Echinodermata > Asteroidea > Velatida > Solasteridae > Crossaster > Crossaster papposus. The sequence continues at coordinate 756,890 of JBAIAA010000678.1, read as the reverse complement.
GGTCAGTAAAATGTAAAATGTTCTTACAACTTGCTCTAATATTGTAAAACTTTGTAAAGAACGTAACAAGACGCTACTATGAATAGTTGAATACTTCCTAGCCAAATTGGAAATGTTTCTCCGTCCCAGTTTAATGTCTGTTCAACATTTTTTACCAATGATTAACGTTTATTTTGTTATCGTTTACCCAAACACAGCTACGACGAACTGTTGCCATCGACTGACGCCATCGACTCGACCACCTTGTAGCCGTGTCCTCCACAACTCAGCTCATCTGCCAGTAAGGACGATTATCATTAGCCCACCATTATTATAATTATTATTGAGATGATGTAAATAAAGATAAAAAGCACGTCAGATTAGAACATTCTTTACAAAACTTTTAATAAGTGATGTAAACAAGAAACTTGTAATGCACTGATATTCAAGACGAATGAAAACGCAACAAAGTATAACGGAATGCCACACCTAGAATGTGTTACCCACATAAATAATATAGATATGTTTGATAGATACACCTTTCCACTTTAAAATGAAACATAAAACGTTCGAATCTGATAATGTTTGACAGAGTTATGAATAATTTTCCAAGTGACGTCAAAGTTTTTTGATTTTGTTTGTATACTGTGCAAGTATTCAAACAACTATTATTAACCAAATTCATAAATAAATATCAAAACAATTGTAATTAGCAAGTTTGAACTTAGTTTGAAAAACATTGTCATGACAAATTTACTTAATTCCCATCAAGTCCAAAGCTAATATTTCACTTGTCTAATCAAAAATGTTAAAGTGTAAAATATCAAGTTAATAAATTTTCTGTGTGTTTTAATCTTAAATGTGTTTTGTTGTAATTATTTTCAGAGTATAACTGTAACCTTGTTGGGAATCCCACCCATGGGAGGGAAACATATGCCCAAATTTAAAACCAAAATTAAAGTGTTTGTTTACAAACAGATAGCCTATATTTCGAGCTCCCCCCCCCCCCCCCCCCCCGGGACTCCTCCCCCTTCCTCCTGCCCCACCCAGTACCCCCTCCCTCGGGCCCCATCCTCGGCTTTTCCTGAGGACCCTCTGTCTGCGCTTTAACCCAGCACCCTCCGCACTACACTTCTTGGACTGCGCTTTAACCCAGCACCCCTCCGCACTACACTCCTTGGACTATCGACTGCGCTTTAACCCAGCACCCCTCCGCACTACCCATTTCTGAGAATGGCACCGCCTAGGTTTGAACCCAGAATCCTTCGCACTACAACGACCCATTTTCGTTTTCCCCATTTCCGAGAATGGCGCCACCTAGGTTTGAACCCAGAATCCTTCAACGACCCATTTTCATTTATCCCTTTTCCTTTTTCAAGTTATAAGGATGGCACTACCAGGGGTTTGAACCCAGGATCCTCCGCACTCCAGTCCTGAGCTTTACTGTTTGAGCTGGCTAACTCTTGAAAAAAATGCTTTCGAATGTTATATATAAACCTTGCTTTGGCATAGTGTACAACTAAAATACCCATAATGCATTAGTACTGTATATCTCCAAATTATAGACTATCTGTTTGTAAACAAACCAACTATCTCCAAAATAAAGACTAAGTCCAAAAAATAAACTAAGTGTTTGTAAACAAACCAACTATCTCCAAAATAAAGACTAAGTCCAAAAAATAAACCAACTATCTCCAAAATAAAGACCAAGTCCAAAAAATAAACTAAGTCCAAAAAAGAACCTGTTGGTTATCTCCGAAGTATAGACCATCTCCAAAGTATAGACCATCTCCAAGTACAGACCATCTCCAAAGTACAGACCATCTCCAAAGTACAGACCATCTCCAAAGTACAGACCATCTCCAAAGTATAGACCATCTCCAAAGTATAGACCATCTCCAAAGTATAGACCATCTCCAAAGTATAGACCATCTCTAAAGTATAGACCATCTCCAAAGTATAGACCATCTCCAAAGTACAGACCATCTCCAAAGTACAGACCATCTCCAAAGTATAGGCCATCTCCAAAGTACAGACCATCTCCAAAGTATAGACCATCTCCAAAGTATAGACCATCTCCAAAGTACAGACCATCTCCAAAGTATAGACCATCTCCAAAGTATAGACCATCTCCAAAGTACAGACCATCTCCAAAGTATAGACCATCTCCAAGGTACAGACCATCTCCAAAGTACAGACCATCTCCAAAGTAGAGACCATCTCCAAGTATAGACCATCTCCAAAGTATAGACCATCTCCAAAGTATAGACCATCTCCAAAGTATAGACCATCTCCACAGTATAGACCATCTCCAGAGTATAGGCCATCTCCAAAGTATAGGCCATCTCCAAAGTATAGACCATCTCCAAAGTATAGACCATCTCCAAAGTAGAGACCATCTCCAAGTATAGACCATCTCCAAAGTATAGACCATCTCCAAAGTATAGACCATCTCCAAAGTATAGACCATCTCCAAGGTACAGACCATCTCCAAAGTATAGACCATCTCCAAAGTATAGACCATCTCCAAAGTACAGACCATCTCCAAAGTAGAGACCATCTCCAAGTATAGACCATCTCCAAGGTACAGACCATCTCCAAAGTATAGACCATCTCCAAAGTATAGACCATCTCCAAAGTACAGACCATCTCCAAAGTACAGACCATCTCCAAAGTATAGACCATCTCCAAAGTACAGACCATCTCCAAAGTATAGACCATCTCCAAAGTACAGACCATCTCCAAGTATAGACCATCTCCAAGTATAGACCATCTCCAAAGTACAGACCATCTCCAAGTATAGACCATCTCCAAAGTATAGACCATCTCCAAAGTACAGACCATCTCCAAAGTATAGACCATCTCCAAAGTATAGACCATCTCCAAAGTAGAGACCATCTCCAAGTATAGACCATCTCCAAAGTACAGACCATCTCCAAAGTACAGACCATCTCCAAAGTATAGACCATCTCCAAAGTATAGACCATCTCCAAAGTACAGACCATCTCCAAAGTACAGACCATCTCCAAAGTATAGACCATCTCCAAAGTATAGACCATCTCCAAAGTATAGACCATCTCCAAAGTAGAGACCATCTCCAAGTATAGACCATCTCCAAGGTACAGACCATCTCCAAAGTACAGACCATCTCCAAAGTATAGACCATCTCCAAAGTATAGACCATCTCCAAAGTATAGGCCATCTGCAAAGTATAGACCATCTCCAAAGTATAGGCCATCTGCAAAGTATAGACCATCTCCAAAGTATAGACCATCTCCAAAGTAGAGACCATCTCCAAGTATAGACCATCTCCAAGGTACAGACCATCTCCAAAGTACAGACCATCTCCAAAGTATAGACCATCTCCAAAGTATAGGCCATCTGCAAAGTATAGGCCATCTCCAAAGTATAGACCATCTCCAAAGTACAGACCATCTCCAAAGTATAGACCATCTCCAAAGTATAGACCATCTCCAAAGTATAGACCATCTCCAAAGTATAGACCATCTCCAAAGTATAGACCATCTCCAAAGTATAGACCATCTCCAAAGTATAGACCATCTCCAAAGTACAGACCATCTCCAAGTACAGACCATCTCCAAGTATAGACCATCTCCAAAGTATAGACCATCTCCAAAGTAGAGACCATCTCCAAGTATAGACCATCTCCAAAGTACAGACCATCTCCAAAGTATAGACCATCTCCAAAGTATAGACCATCTCCAAAGTATAGACCATCTCCAAAGTATAGACCATCTCCAAAGTATAGACCATCTCCAAAGTATAGACCATCTCCAAAGTATAGACCATCTCCAAAGTATAGACCATCTCCAAAGTAGAGACCATCTCCAAGTATAGACCATCTCCAAAGTACAGACCATCTCCAAAGTATAGACCATCTCCAAAGTATAGACCATCTCCAAAGTATAGACCATCTCCAAAGTATAGACCATCTCCAAAGTACAGACCATCTCCAAAGTATAGACCATCTCCAAAGTATAGACCATCTCCAAAGTATAGACCATCTCCAAAGTACAGACCATCTCCAAAGTATAGACCATCTCCAAAGTATAGACCATCTCCAAGTATAGACCATCTCCAAAGTATAGACCATCTCCAAAGTACAGACCATCTCCAAAGTATAGGCCATCTCCAAAGTATAGACCATCTCCAAAGTATAGACCATCTCCAAAGTATAGACCATCTCCAAAGTACAGACCATCTCCAAGTATAGACCATCTCCAAAGTACAGACCATCTCCAAAGTATAGGCCATCTCCAAAGTATAGACCATCTCCAAAGTATAGACCATCTCCAAAGTATAGACCATCTCCAAAGTACAGACCATCTCCAAAGTATAGGCCATCTCCAAAGTATAGACCATCTCCAAAGTATAGACCATCTCCAAAGTATAGACCATCTCCAAAGTATAGACCATCTCCAAAGTACAGACCATCTCCAAAGTATAGACCATCTCCAAAGTATAGACCATCTCCAAAGTACAGACCATCTCCAAAGTATAGACCATCTCCAAAGTATAGACCATCTCCAAGTATAGACCATCTCCAAGTATAGACCATCTCCAAAGTATAGACCATCTCCAAAGTATAGACCATCTCCAAGTACAGACCATCTCCAAGTATAGACCATCTCCAAAGTACAGACCATCTCCAAAGTACAGACCATCTCCAAAGTACAGACCATCTCCAAAGTATAGACCATCTCCAAAGTATAGACCATCTCCAAAGTATAGACCATCTCCAAAGTATAGACCATCTCCAAGTATAGACCATCTCCAAAGTATAGACCATCTCCAAAGTACAGACCATCTCCAAAGTATAGACCATCTCCAAAGTATAGACCATCTCCAAAGTACAGACCATCTCCAAAGTACAGACCATCTCCAAAGTATAGACCATCTCCAAAGTATAGACCATCTCCAAAGTATAGACCATCTCCAAAGTATAGACCATCTCCAAAGTACAGACCATCTCCAAAGTACAGACCATCTCCAAAGTACAGACCATCTCCAAAGTATAGACCATCTCCAAAGTATAGACCATCTCCAAAGTACAGACCATCTCCAAAGTACAGACCATCTCCAAAGTATAGACCATCTCCAAAGTATAGACCATCTCCAAAGTATAGACCATCTCCAAAGTACAGACCATCTCCAAAGTAGAGACCATCTCCAAAGTATAGACCATCTCCAAAGTATAGACCATCTCCAAAGTATAGACCATCTCTAAAGTATAGACCATCTCCAAAGTATAGACCATCTCCAAAGTACAGACCATCTCCAAAGTATAGACCATCTCCAAAGTACAGACCATCTCCAAAGTAGAGACCATCTCCAAGTATAGACCATCTCCAGAGTACAGACCATCTCCAAAGTAGAGACCATCTCCAAAGTACAGACCATCTCCAAAGTACAGACCATCTCCAAGTACAGACCATCTCCAAGTATAGACCATCTCCAAAGTATAGACCATCTCCAAAGTACAGACCATCTCCAAAGTATAGACCATCTCCAAAGTATAGACCATCTCCAAAGTAGAGACCATCTCCAAGTATAGACCATCTCCAAGGTACAGACCATCTCCAAAGTATAGACCATCTCCAAGTATAGACCATCTCCAAAGTATAGACCATCTCCAAAGTACAGACCATCTCCAAAGTACAGACCATCTCCAAAGTATAGGCCATCTCCAAAGTATAGACCATCTCCAAAGTATAGACCATCTCCAAAGTATAGACCATCTCCAAAGTACAGACCATCTCCAAGTATAGACCATCTCCAAAGTACAGACCATCTCCAAAGTATAGGCCATCTCCAAAGTATAGACCATCTCCAAAGTATAGACCATCTCCAAAGTATAGACCATCTCCAAAGTACAGACCATCTCCAAAGTATAGGCCATCTCCAAAGTATAGACCATCTCCAAAGTATAGACCATCTCCAAAGTATAGACCATCTCCAAAGTACAGACCATCTCCAAGTATAGACCATCTCCAAAGTATAGACCATCTCCAAAGTATAGACCATCTCCAAAGTATAGACCATCTCCAAAGTACAGACCATCTCCAAGTATAGACCATCTCCAAGTATAGACCATCTCCAAAGTACAGACCATCTCCAAAGTACAGACCATCTCCAAAGTACAGACCATCTCCAAAGTATAGACCATCTCCAAAGTATAGACCATCTCCAAGTATAGACCATCTCCAAGTATAGACCATCTCCAAAGTACAGACCATCTCCAAGTATAGACCATCTCCAAAGTACAGACCATCTCCAAAGTACAGACCATCTCCAAAGTACAGACCATCTCCAAAGTATAGACCATCTCCAAAGTATAGACCATCTCCAAAGTATAGACCATCTCCAAAGTATAGACCATCTCCAAAGTATAGACCATCTCCAAGTATAGACCATCTCCAAAGTATAGACCATCTCCAAAGTACAGACCATCTCCAAGTATAGACCATCTCCAAAGTACAGACCATCTCCAAAGTATAGACCATCTCCAAAGTATAGACCATCTCCAAAGTATAGACCATCTCCAAAGTATAGACCATCTCCAAGTATAGACCATCTCCAAAGTATAGACCATCTCCAAAGTATAGACCATCTCCAAAGTACAGACCATCTCCAAAGTACAGACCATCTCCAAAGTATAGACCATCTCCAAAGTATAGACCATCTCCAAGTATAGACCATCTCCAAAGTATAGACCATCTCCAAAGTATAGACCATCTCCAAGTACAGACCATCTCCAAGTATAGACCATCTCCAAAGTACAGACCATCTCCAAAGTATAGACCATCTCCAAAGTATAGACCATCTCCAAAGTATAGACCATCTCCAAAGTATAGACCATCTCCAAGTATAGACCATCTCCAAAGTATAGACCATCTCCAAAGTATAGACCATCTCCAAAGTATAGACCATCTCCAAAGTATAGACCATCTCCAAAGTATAGGCCATCTCCAAAGTATAGACCATCTCCAAAGTATAGACCATCTCCAAAGTATAGGCCATCTCCAAAGTATAGACCATCTCCAAAGTATAGACCATCTCCAAGTAGCGCTGGACGATATCACGATAATATCGTCACGATACGATACTGAAGACGATATCGACAGTATCGACTTTGGTTTTAAAAATATCGAAATATCGTGACCCAGACGATATTCGCAAGATATAGTCGATATTTAACAAAATGTATTAAAACTGCTTGCAAACAAACAAAAAACTTCACTGAAATCAGAACTTAATATGTGCCGCAAAAGTTATTGTAACTTACGCCTTCCCCTGAACGTACCCTTTGTCAACAAACCCAATTGCAGCCGATGCGCCGCTCACTACTTCCTCAGTGACAAGATCGTTATCCAATCCTAAAGTCCAGTTAAAAAATTCTTCATTGCTATTTGGTGTTGACTTTCTTTTCTAGCTTTCCACACAGACGTTCTCTCAACACAAAGGGCTACTCAAAGAATGTTGCCCTGGTCCCGCTTATCTCCAACAAAGATACATTGTATTTACTTACACTAACCCTTGCCTGGCAGATACAGAATGTATTTAAAAGGCTTTGGCTGGTGTATTCCTCGAATTTATTTATCTCTTGGCCCAACCGATGGTCATTAAATTGGGTGTGAGTACTTTTAAAAAACTTTGCCTACTCATTTGCAAAATGTATTAAGATGTAAAAATAAAAAGGGGTTAAAAAACCCTGAACCTGTTTATTTACGAAACCCTAGTCGTAAAAAAAATATATTTCTAAGGTTAATTATGAAATTGTCCTTGTTTTATAGAAAAAAAGAAAAAGGGTACTTAAAGACTTATTTGTCTGATTTCCCAAAACATTTCCAACCAATTTCAGGGGTAGCGCTGGACGATATCACGATAATATCGTCACGATACGATACTGAAGACGATATCGACTGTATCGACTTTGGTTTTAAAAATATCGAAATATCGTGACCCAGACGATATTTTCAAGATACAGTCGATATTTAACAAAATGTATCAAAACTGCTTGCAAACAAAACAAAAAACTTGTTCATGAACTTAAGAACTTAAGATGTGCCGCAAAAAGTTATTGTCAATGGGTCGAGACCACGCCAGAGTAGCCCAACCAAGGCCATAAAATCTTATCTGTTCGGGCTGCGGTTTATTTACAGCATACAACAGACGCCTTTTTTCAGGGACGCTGGTCCGCTAGCCAAATTCTAGTCAAAACAGCGGCGGTATAGTCAAAACCCTATACCAGTTCCTAAAAGATTACAATGACCTGACCGAGTTTCCTGAAAAGACCAACATCAAAGCCTCAGCACCGCTCACCACTTCCTCAGTGACAAGATTGTTATCCAATCCCGAGGTCCAGTTAAAAAAATCTTCATTGTCACTGGGTGTTGACTTTCTTCTTTCAGCACAGACGTTCTCTCAACACAAAGTGCTACTCAAAGAATGTTGTTCAGGCCGGCTTATCTCCAACAAAGATACATTGTATTTACTTACGCCAACCCTTGCCAGGCAGATACAGAATTTATTTAATAGGCCCTGGTCGGTGTATTCCTGGAGTGAATTTATTTATCTCTAGACCCAACCGATCGACATTAGGTTGGCTGTAAGTAATTTTGAAAAAGTTTGCCGTACCTATTTACAAAGTGTATTAAGAATAGATGAACAAAAAAAAGGTTATATTCCTAAGGTTAATTATGTTATTGTCTTTGTTTTTAAAGAAGAAAAAAAGAGAAATGATATTTATAGACTTATTTGAATGAACTTCTAAAATTTTCCCAACCGATTTCAGGGGTAAATAATAATACGATTTATTCTTGTTTTTTTCTGATATCTAAGAAAATGGACATACAGGTACACCTGACAACTACAAGGCTAGCGAAATCAATTCCAGGTTTATTTAAGAACATTTATTTCTGGTTTCATTGTTTTTTAAAAAGGAAGAGAAAAAAAAATAAACGGAATCTTAACACCTAATATTTTGAGCTCCTAAACATTTTTCCAACAAATTTAAGGGCAAAATTTAATACGATTTATTTTCCGTTTTTCTTGTCTTTAACAAAAACGATATATTTCGTGGAAATTGTAAGAGCTCGTTACATTTTTTAATTTATAATGGTTCCGTGATGTAATTTTACAAACAAAGCAGCTTAAAATGTGAAAAAACATGCGGACCAGTGAAAATACTGACGGGCTAGTAAAAATTCAACATTACTGGTCCGGCCGGCTAGTGAAAACAAAAGTTAAGGGAACCCTGAATTTGTAATAGTCGGCAAGCGCGCGCCTTCAAAGACTTTCTTATCTGATCTCACTCAACTTAGAGGTGCGACGCGCAATGGTTCCCGAACACAGCCCTATAATCAATCAACGGTTTAAGGCTAACTCTAAAAAGCTAACTCTGGCCATCTTAAATTACAGTTGAGAAGAAGAAAAAATCTCCGTTGTCAACCGATATCGAAACCTTGCAATGGCTACATTCTAACAAAGATTCTTTCGTCGAAGTGCATCATTTTATAACTTTGTCCCTCCCAAGCTTGATGTTTTATACTTCCCTAATCACCAGCCCAGCCCAGAGAAAAAAAATTAACATTCCGCGATCCCATCACCGACTTCTAAGGTCCGAGAATGATTGACATTACAATTTGCAGACCCCCTCCCCCCACCCCCTTTCCGCGAAAAGTGGCCCATGTTGCTTTGAGCGACCGACATCGCCGACCAGGCGGAATTCACAAAGTAAACAAGGTACATGTATTACATTATTGTCAGAGAAGCCTCCAACTGATCAGTCATGGACCAATAGGATTTGGCAGTTAGGTTTTGTTCAACCAGTGCCAAAACATTTCTTCCAAGGAGCGCCCAGTTCGTTGCCCCCGATGAAAATTGGTCAATCAGATTAATCTATCTTTGTGCAATAAAGTCACAAGTGCCCCCTCTGACTTGACCGGCGGCTGGATTTTAGTGGAAGGCGACAAAGCATTCTCACCATCGCGTCTATTTTCAGCGACCACTCTGTTTATATAGTTTTCTTTTATAGACTTCCAAGAATCGCCACAGTTCACGCATGTCGTCTGACGGCGTTAATCGACAGCTCTTTTAAGTTATTTTTAACCATTAAATAGGTTATTTCAAATTTGAAAATTACGGCGATATATCGACATATCGGCGATATTTACCCGACGATATATCGCCAGTCAAAAATTACGATATCGTCCAGGGCTATCTCCAAGTATAGACCATCTCCAAAGTATAGACCATCTCCAAAGTATAGACCATCTCCAAAGTATAGACCATCTCCAAAGTATAGACCATCTCCAAAGTATAGGCCATCTCCAAAGTATAGACCATCTCCAAAGTATAGACCATCTCCAAAGTATAGGCCATCTCCAAAGTATAGACCATCTCCAAGTATAGACCATCTCCAAAGTACAGACCATCTCCAAAGTATAGACCATCTCCAAAGTATAGACCATCTCCAAAGTATAGGCCATCTCCAAAGTATAGACCATCTCCAAAGTACAGACCATCTCCAAAGTATAGACCATCTCCAAAGTACAGACCATCTCCAAAGTACAGACCATCTCCAAAGTATAGACCATCTCCAAAGTACAGACCATCTCCAAAGTATAGACCATCTCCAAAGTATAGACCATCTCCAAGTATAGACCATCTCCAAAGTATAGACCATCTCCAAAGTATAGACCATCTCCAAAGTACAGACCATCTCCAAAGTATAGACCATCTCCAAAGTATAGACCATCTCCAAAGTATAGACCATCTCCAAAGTATAGACCATCTCCAAAGTACAGACCATCTCCAAAGTATAGACCATCTCCAAAGTATAGGCCATCTGCAAAGTATAGACCATCTCCAAAGTATAGACCATCTCCAAAGTACAGACCATCTCCAAGTATAGACCATCTCTAAAGTACAGACCATCTCCAAAGTGTAGACCATCTCCAAAGTAGAGACCATCTCTAAAGTACAGACCATCTCCAAAGTACAGACCATCTCCAAAGTATAGACCATCTCCAAAGTACAGACCATCTCCAAAGTATAGACCATCTCCAAAGTACAGACCATCTCCAAAGTATAGACCATCTCCAAAGTATAGACCATCTCCAAAGTATAGACCATCTCCAAAGTATAGACCATCTCCAAAGTACAGACCATCTCCAAAGTACAGACCATCTCCAAAGTATAGACCATCTCCAAAGTATAGACCATCTCCAAAGTATAGACCATCTCCAAAGTACAGACCATCTCCAAAGTATAGACCATCTCCAAAGTACAGACCATCTCCAAAGTATAGACCATCTCCAAAGTATAGGCCATCTGCAAAGTATAGACCATCTCCAAAGTATAGACCATCTCCAAAGTAGAGACCATCTCCAAAGTACAGACCATCTCCAAAGTACAGACCATCTCCAAAGTATAGACCATCTCCAAAGTATAGACCATCTCCAAAGTACAGACCATCTCCAAAGTATAGACCATCTCCAAAGTAGAGACCATCTCCAAGTATAGACCATCTCCAAAGTATAGACCATCTCCAAAGTAGAGACCATCTCCAAGTATAGACCATCTCCAAAGTATAGACCATCTCCAAAATATAGACCATCTGTTTGTAAACAAACAAGACCATGCCCAAAATAAAGACTATCTATGCATTTTTAATAAAATTTGCCAAAATTTGTCGTTTTTGAAAATTTAAACAATTTAAGGGGTTATCCTTGCATTTTTATCAAAATTAACTAAAATTTGTCTTTTTTAACAAATTAAACGATTTAAGGGGTTATCCTTGCATTTTGGGTTATCCTTGCATTTTTTATTAAAATTGGCCAAAATTTGACTGATTTGAAATTTTAATTAATTTTAGGGGTTATTTTTGAATTGTTATCAAAATTAGCTAAAATTTGTCTTTTTTAACAAATTAAACAATTTAAGGGGTTATCCTTGCATTTTGGGTTAGCCTTGCATTGTTTATTAAAATTGGCCAAAATTTGACTTATTTGAAATTTTAATTAATTTTAGGGGTTATTTTTGTATTTTTATCAAAATTAGCTAAAATTTGTCCTTTTTAACAAATTAAACGATTTAAGGGGTTATCCTTGCATTTTGGGTTATCCTTGCATTTTTTATTAAAATTGGCCAATATTTGACTTTTTTTGAAATTTTTATTAATTTTAGGGGTTATTTTGGCATTTTTATCAAAATTAGCTAAAATTTGTCTTTTTTAACAAATTAAACAATTTAAGGGGTTATCCTTGCATGTTGGGTTAGCCTTGCATTTTTTATTGAAATTGGCCAATATTTGACTTTTTTGAAAATTTAATTAATTTTAGGGGTTATTTTTGCATTTTTATCAAAATTAGCTAAAATTTGTCCTTTTTAACAAATTAAACAATTTAAGGGGTTATCCTTGCATTTTGGGTTAGCATTGCATTTTTTATTAAAATTGGCCAAAATTTGACTTATTTAAAATTGTAATTAATTTTAGGGTTTTTTTTTGCATTTTTATCAAAATAAGCTAAAATTTGTCCTTTTTAACAAATTAAATGATTTAAGGGGTTATCCTTGCATTTTGGGTTATCCTTGTATTTTTTATTAAAATTTGCCAATATTTGACTTTTTTTGAAATTTTAATAAATTTTAGGGGTTATTTTTGCATTTTTATCAAAATTAGCTATAATTTGTCTTTTTTTAACAAATTAAACAATTTAAGGGGTTATCCTTGCATTTTGGGTTAGCCTTGCATTTTTTATTAAAATTGGCAAAAATTTGACTTATTTGAAATTTTAATTAATTTTAAGGGTTATTTTTGCATTTTTATCAAAATTGGCTAAAATTTGTCCTTTTTAACAAATTAAACGATTTAAGGGGTTATCCTTGCATTTTTTTAAAATTTAGTTAAAATTTGTTTTTTTTGAAAATTTAATTATTTTTAGGGGTTATCTTTGCATTTTTAAAAAAAAAATTCTGATAGATTTTCTCTTTTATTAGAAATTATAAGAGCATTTTTACTGAAATTGGCTAAGAAAAGTCTTGTTGAGTACAAACGAGTTAGCAGCTAATTTCGCCAAGAAAGAGTTTTCATGCAAATTGCGCTTAGCAGCTATGGAATGACAACCTAGCTAATAGAAATTTGCAAAATTTACTCAGCATGGTTGTAGTAGGTAGTTTGTTCCATAGCCAGTGGCTGGTGATATCTCTGGGTGCTAGGGGGTTTTGCACCCCTTGATGTACCCCTAGGGTTACCTCTTGTACCCCCATGAGGGGTAACGCAGGGGTTCGGATGCAGGCTAGACGATCGCCCTCTTGCTTGGTAAACTCTAGGCTGTAAAAATGAGACAGAAAATGAGAAAAAAGTCAGAAATATTGAAAATTGAGATATTGGTATTTTCAAATTCTTGAGAAGGAGAGCTTTCCAATGGTACATAACACTCGGTGGTTTTGCGATAAATACTTTTTACAGCGCTCTAGAAAGTCATGGGTTTCACAAAACTTGTTTGTGAGAAAACTTACTTTAAACATCTTAAATCTTGACACTTCCTACACATACAAACTATTGTATAAACAACAACATATCAACATTTTGAAAACGTGAGATAGTTACAAGGACCTGATTTGCATATTTAATTACCGTGTTAATTAGACCACTAATAGACTTTAATCCAAACACTAACTACGCAAACACTATGCAAAATCGCGTAATTTAAGAGGTTTTCGATCATCTGATCCGATAGACCACGATGAAGTGATGGCGCCCTCTCGTGATAGCCTATTATAGGTCATACAAGTACGATCTATGGCGCTTTTGACCTACAAAAATAGATCGTAAATGTACGACCTTGGAACTTTCGGAGTACATAAAATAGATCAGTCTAAAATAGACATTGACCAGAGCCAGGCGTGGGATTGTTTTTCACGAACCTCAATCCGAGACGGGTTCAGGCCAGCATCTGTGGGTAGCACACCTGATATTTCCGGCCTCGCTCGCTGCTGACAGATATTCACGGCCTTGCTCGTGACGTGTTTATGCGCCATCTGTTTTGAATTCCGGACAAACTTTGCGTGTATACAACACGTCCACCTAATTCACTTACCGCGTTTGTTTCAGCGACCTTGCGTTTGAGTTGCCTGCCGGTACTCGGCACTTGCCTGGTACCCGTATTGCGGACCAGCGTTCCCATCAGGCTCTTGTGTAGCTGTGACTTATTCATCAGTGGATTGTAGAGGTCGCATACCTCCAGCTAGAGTGGCGGGAAAAAAACAAAATAATAAGTCGCCAATTGTTGGGAACGTTTGATTCTCTTGTTGAGAGCTACTGTCAAAGTGAAAGGACTTGCGACTGGACTTGCGACTGGACTTGCGACTGGACTTGCGACTGGACTCGCGACTGGACTCGCGACTGGACTCGCGACTGGACTCGCGACTGGACTCGCGACTGGACTCGCGACTGGACTCGCGACTGGACTCGCGACTGGACTCGCGACCGGACTCGCGACTGGACTCGCGACTGGACTCGCGACTGGACTCGCGACTGGACTCGCGACTGGACTCGCGACTGGACTCGGGACTGGACTTGGGACTGGACTTGCGACTGGACTTGCGACTGGACTTGCGACTGGACTTGCGACTGGACTTGCGACTGGACTTGCGACTGGACTTGCGACTGGACTTGCGACTGGACTTGTGAAAGGACTTGCGACTAAACTTGCGACTGGACTTGCGACTGGACTTGCGACTGGACTTGCGACTGGACTTGCGACTGGACTTGCGACTGGACTTGCGACTGGACTTGTGAAAGGACTTGTGAAAGGACTTGCGACTGGACTTGCGACTGGACTTGTGACTGGACTTGTGAAAGGACTTGCGACTGGACTTGCGACTGGACTTGCGACTGGACTTGCGACTGGACTTGCGACTGGACTTGCGACTGGACTTGCGACTGGACTTGCGACTGGACTTGCGACTGGACTTGCGACTGGACTTGCGACTGGACTTGTGAAAGGACTTGTGACTGGACTTGTGACTGGACTTGCGACTGGACTTGCGACTGGACTTGCGACTGGACTTGCGACTGGACTTGTGAAAGGACTTGTGACTGGACTTGTGACTGGACTTGCGACTGGACTTGCGACTGGACTTGCGACTGGACTTGCGACTGGACTTGCGACTGGACTTGCGACTGGACTTGCGACTGGACTTGCGACTGGACTTGCGACTGGACTTGCGACTGGACTTGCGACTGGACTTGCGACTGGACTTGCGAGTGGACTTGTGACTGGACTTGTGACTGGACTTGTGACTGGACTTGTGACTGGACTTGTGACTGGACTTGTGACTGGACTTGTGAAAGGACTTGTGAAAGGACTTGTGAAACGACTTGCAGGGACTCGAATACAACGCTGATTATTAGGCATACCCTTTCTAAGCGAGCTCCGACGTTCTGCGTGTAATCGGAGCCGGGCTGTTCCTCACATCGGGAGCAGTCTGTAGGCAACATCAGCTCCTTGACTGCGACAGGCTTAAGGAGGAGAGACAGGGTTGGGGAAGGCAGCAAGACGAAGTGGCCGCAGGGTCTTGGGGCTTGGAAGCCGGTGGGAGGAGTGTCGTCTTCTAGTCTGGCCACTAAGGCCAAATTCTGGAAAAATGACCACAACAAATAACACGCACGTAAGATCATCTCGGTTTGTTGAATGTTTTGGGTTTTTTTCCAATTAAAGTGCTTCAAATTTAATATATAATATTACTCGCTCCAGGAAAAGGTGATATAAAGGTGATAAAGGTGATAATTGCATCTTTAATATCTAAAATTTCAGATTTAATTTACAAAAAGGTGGATTTTGATAAATAAAGTGTATTGTCTTGTTTGATTGCATTTCTAAGCCTGTTTTGCGCACTTAATTTTCTTAATCTTGATGAAATGATCATATCGATTTAAAACAAACGATCAAAATGTACCTTTTCGTGCAGCAAATGGCAGAGGGCATGAAAGTGTTGCTGGTTCGATTCCAACTCGTCCCAATCGAGCTTCCAACATGATGTGGGTCTGACGAGTAACGGCATTCCAAAGACCTACAAATACATAATTCAATTGACGGCCTGTGTCACTGTGGCTCAAACCAAATGTAGGGCATTACAAGTCCCTGTGAGTCCCTGCCAGTCCAACACAATTCCCTGTAAGTCCATCACAAGTCCCTGTAAGTCCCTGTAAGTCCCTGTAAGTCCCTGTAAGTCCATCACAAGTCCATGTAAGTCCCTGCAAGTCCCTGCAAGTCCCTGCAAGTCCCTGCAAGTCCCTGCAAGTCCCTGCAAGTCCCTGCAAGTCCCTGCAAGTCCCTGCAAGTCCCTGCAAGTCCCTGCAAGTCCCTGCAAGTCCATCACAAGTCCCTGCAAGTCCCTGCAAGTCCCTGCAAGTCCCTGCAAGTCCCTGCAAGTCCCTGCAAGTCCCTGCAAGTCCCTGCAAGTCCCTGCAAGTCCATCACAAGTCCCTGTAAGTCCCTGCAAGTCCCTGCAAGTCCCTGCAAGTCCCTGCAAGTCCCTGCAAGTCCCTGCAAGTCCCTGCAAGTCCCTGCAAGTCCCTGCAAGTCCCTGCAAGTCCATCACAAGTCCATCACAAGTCCATCACAAGTCCCTGTAAGTCCCTGTAAGTCCCTGTAAGTCCCTGCAAGTCCCTGCAAGTCCCTGCAAGTCCCTGCAAGTCCCTGCAAGTCCCTGCAAGTCCCTGCAAGTCCCTGCAAGTTCCTGTAAGTCCCTGCAAGTCCCTGTAAGTCCCTGCAAGTCTCAGATTGCTTCTATGCTCGATCAATACACTATCTGTCCTTTTTATGGCCTGAATTCTGGCCTTTACAAATATGTCAACTTACAATCGAGTCGCAAATCCCGGCCACTTGCGCCATTTGAATTGTACGGAGCGTGATGATTGGTGCTGTGCTTGCTGTGGGTTTGCTGGAAGCCACCTGATTGGTCACTGGCTTGCTAGGCACAACACTCGCATGGATATCCTGCCAACAAATACGGGAGGACTCGAACCTGTTACCTCTTATTTGCAAGTAGCAAGTTTAACCAGTTCGCATCGGATGACATCTTTACACGCAAATTTTTCCTAGAATTCAAAACGGATGACGCATAAACACGCCACAAGCAAGGCCGGAAATGTCTGTCAACAGCGAGCACTATCGGCCTGAACCCGCCTCGAATCGAGTTTTGTTTTAAAAATAATTCCGCGCGAACTGGTTAATATCTTTACAACAAGTACGCTTTTGTACAATAATTTGATTGCGACTATCTGGATAGTTGCAAAAAGATAAACTGTCCCTTTAAAGACTTTCAAACTTACAAATTGTGTTTGGAAAGGGAACATGGACGGGTTCAGAAAACGTTCTTGAAGGTCGCATTTCAGCGTCAACCATTCATCTCCAATAGCTGCGAAAAAAAAAGAAAAAAAATTCCTTTTACAACTTACAAATGGCCTTTAACCTTCATTCATAAATACCTGGGACAGTTTAGGCATTCCTATTGGTCAAGAGCCCGTCACGTGGCCGGTATTAAACGGACGATAAAGACATGGCTGGAAGTGTTTAAACATAGCTGGAAACAACATTCCGTCCCCAGGGCTCACTTTATTTCAAACCTTGAACCGTACCTCGTCTACGAAAATAAGAGCGGGTAGTGTTGGGCGCGTACAGCTCGACACCTTGGGAACGAGGTTGCCAATGGCAGTAATAGTCTGGTTTACAGTAAATACGCTTTATTGCATGTATTGTGTAGAGAGCGACAGAGGCGGAAACATGTCATTTGACACGGACAGAATGGCGAAACACCAAAATTTACTTGCGACAATTTTCCGGGATTTTCGGGGCTTTTTGGGCTGAATTTTACAAAAAAGGTATTTATGAATGGGAATAAATGTGTGTTCGGTCGGTATTAATCACTCTGTTTAATACCGCTTGGAGTCTGGGTGCTGATAATTACCCTCGCCTTCGGCTCGGGTAATTATCAGCACCCAGACTCCAAGCGGTATTAAACAGAGTGATTAAAACCTCTCGAACACACATTTATTCCCTTATAATAAAATAATTCATCATAAAAAGATTACAACATAACATGCATTACCATACTAGACTGAAATAATAAAAGAGAACTGACCCGACCCGACCTGACCCAAGGTCAGTTTTGGGTCGGGTCAGGTCGGGTCGGGTCGGGTCGGGTCAGGTCGGGTCAGGTCGGTTTTGCACATTTCATTACTACATACTTGTTGGAGGAAGGCGGAGGTGAAGGTGTTCACGATCCGTCCCGGAGTCGTGAAGCCAGCCACGGAAGAACTCTTGAAGGCTGATCTCATCTGTAATGAGCGTAGATATATAGGGTGTTTAAAAAAACAAATGTCCCCGTTTTTGAAACTGCATAATAGACCCTTAACCCTAACCCTGCCAGACCCAGCACAGTGCATCTGTGGTGACTGCTTGACCTTGCTGCACTCTGCACACAAGTCAATGTGACAAAGTATGCAATCTGTTGCGTCTGGCAGGGTTTCTAGCCAAAATACCCTGGAGGGTTAGGAATAAACAATTTGAAAGTGTTCCTAACTTAGGTTTTCATGTTGAAGACAGGTGGAAGTTTTGTTTGACACCCTTAGTCCATATTGAAAGTTGGCAAGGCTGACAATTCAGCAGAGAACAAACAATTGTTGAGTTGTTGCATCTCTCAAAAAGTGTTGTCAATGTTCATCGCAAATACTGTACGCATTTTCGTCTTCAGACCTTAGACCTCAGACCTTACACCCCCAGTTTTTCTGTGATAGCATATAAGGTACCCCAAGGCAACTAACTCTAACTCTAACTCTAACTCTAACCTCTAACCTCTAACCTCTAACCTCTAACCCCTAACCCCTAACCCCTAACCCCTAACCCAAAGACCAGGGCCCAATTCCATACAAGCATTCTAACTTGGTATATTACTAGGTTCTAGCAAGATTCCAAATGCCTAGTTGGTTGCTTGCTAGCAATCAACTAAATCGCATTCCATAACACCATTCTATGAAATATTCTTACTAGTTGCTTGCTTGCAGCTTGCTAGAATGGTGTGGGATTTGAATAATCGCAAAAGTACATGGTCAGTTTGAGTTAACAATAGGGAAAGAGTTCAAATCAGGTCATGCTGTGGGTTGTATTGTCAATGCATTCCTATGTACCCTATTTAGGGTATGTACATTTGTATCGGCCTAAGCACATGTTTCAGAAATGGCTAATTCAGAGGGTGTTTCAACTCCAAAAAGGGGAAAGAAGCCTAATTACTCGACTCAGGAAAATATGTTCCTTGCAGAACGTTATGAGGAGTTTAAGGTTATCTTTGACTCTGCGCATAAGGATGTCAATACAAATTCCCAAAAGATGAAAGATTGAAAGTGACTTAGAATGATGCTACGGATTTAGACATACCCCAAACCTATTCTAATTTTAGCAAGCAACTAGGAACCTTGCTAAGCGTATAATGGTTTTATGGAATAGATTTAGCAAGGAACTAGAGATAGAAAGGAAGTTAGCATCCAACTAGGCTTAGAATGCTTTTATGGAATTGGCTCCAGAACTCTAGAACAGCTAAAGGAAAACATCGGGAGGGAGATCCCAAACATTCGGCCAGAAACATTTCTGAGAGTGATGCCAAACATGGCTGTGCGTAGAGACAGTCTGAAACAAGTCAAAGAGGAGAATATGTGAAACGTTGTGTTAAACACGGAGGGTAAATAACTACAGAACAAACTGCTCTTCAACAAAATGACTACATGACAAAAACACTTCCATCTTTAGTTCCGATCCTATCAGAATTTGGCAACGGCAACATTTTAAAGATGCTAATCCTATTGTACCCCTGGCAAAAATGTTACACCCACCTCAACCTCACACCAAAACGTTTTTCAAATGTTCTTTAGTTGTGGATATTTATCGATTTGTGCGTACCTTGTTCTACTGATACGACCTCCACGGCGCCTAACGCCAGCGGGTCGGTTCCTGGCGAGCGATTGACAGGGGACTTCACCTCTAGCTTGACGGACGGTGAACTGTCACTGTCATCGGTCATGACGGAAGGGTCCAGGAAGGTGTGACCGCTAGGTCTACTCTGGATTGTTACAACTTGAATTCGCTGGGGGAAAAACGACAAACAAGCTCGTTGGATCTCGGAAGCTGCGGATTAATAAACTTCACGTTTTCAAAACAGGACAAAGTGCCTTAAAATATCAAATATTTAGCCATAACAGTACCCCGGAATTAAGGCCGGGAGTGGGCAGTATATTACGAGTAAATATCTATCTGGAAGTGGCACGCTAGTCTATTGCGTTACAAGTGGGGAAATAAATAGTGCCTTTGCTTGGTAGCATATTGCCAATTGCTTACGACTGCGCATGGGTAGTAAGCAAAGACGTCCTACATCTTTTTATAACGAAATGGTTTTGATTCTTGCTCAATTTAAACCAGTTCGCGCCGGGATTATTTATAACATCACCGAGCTGAGGTGCGGGATTATTTCTAACTCGATTCGAGGCGGGTTCAGGCTGATGGTGCTGAGAAGCACACACATGCATTTTCGGCCTTGCTCGCTGCCGACAGACATTTCCGGCCTTGCTCGCTGCTGACAGACATTTCCGGCCTTGCTCGTGACGTGTTTATGCATCATCCGTTTTGTATCTAGGGAAAACTTTGCGTGTATATACGTCCTCCGGCGCGAACAGGTGAAAGTGAAACTGGCAGCTACATTCATCGACCAAAAAAGGCAAAATAATTGTACCAATATGCAGTAGGAATGCCTGAACAATCGCTTATAGGAGAAACGATCGAGAATTTATCAATTTTTTCAGACTTGAACAGCAATCCAGAGGTCGGACTCCAGTCGAGTCTATTCTCAATTTGTTCTCGAACAGTTCAAGGTTAATGCGTGGGTCACGGCGAATCGACTCACCCGTAATGATGTTAGATCCATCTCGGGTAGAATCTCAGCGATCTGTTTGCTCACTGAGGTTCCTTGACGGCACGTCAGAATGGTGACTTCTAGTTGGGCAGTAAATCCTGTCATCTGGGGAAACCATAACTTGTTTATTGTTATTATTATTATTATTATTATTATTATTATTATTATTATATATTTCTGGTAATGAAACCAAGGATCCCTCAAAAGCGCCCAGGGCACTGTAGCTCGTAAGCCTGAAGAAACATGCAGAGAGAAGACAATTAGAAAGAAAGTACAGTTTTAGAGGTGGGAGGGAAAACCCTAGAAGAATATCCTGGGGAAAACCCACGGAGTCAGGCAGGGACTGAAAACCCAATCCACATATCGGCCCAGGCCGGATTCAAACCCAGGTCATAGCGGTGGAAGGCGAGGAAAGAACCGCTACGCCAAGCTGACTCTCCGATCGTTCAAACATGGTACTCTTCGCAAATTATATTATCTCCTACCTGTCGAAGTGTTTGAGCCTGGCGTCTGAACTGCACGGTCGCTTCTCGTAACGCCTGGCCTAGATTATCCCCTGGGTCTCTCATCATTAACCCGTCATCTGGAAACGACTTCAGCTCTTGCAAGGCATTGTACAGTCGCTGGAAGTTCCCTTTGACGGGTTGGAGCGGAAGAAGATTCTACAAGACGCAAAAATGCAGTCGCATGGTAAAATAACCACAATGGAATACTAACATTTACTCTTTTTTTTAATTGTCGGTTTATAAATGCGGCCTGCAAGAAATATAAATTATTTACAGACATCAACAAAACCAAACTGCTAAATTATTATAAAATACTTCACTTGACAAAGTCAAAAATAGTCTCAAGCAACCTGTGAAAACGTGTGGATTTTTCACTTTTCAATTACGGTCGACCACCATTTCTGGATTCGCAATGCAACTAGCAAAATCATGTTTATTGAAGGAAGTGTACTTATAAAAAGCTAAATATAGGAAAAATCTTCTTTTTTTTTGCTGTATCAATGTGTAAACTTAAAGTATCTTTGTATTCGGTATTCAAACTTTTCAATTTTTTTTCCTCTAAGGTAGGCTAAAAAAACCTGACTTTGAGGACATTTTTTTCAGCACATTTGTAGATATAACTGTGCAGCAATTGTTGTAACCCCCAATTCAATGGCTTAAATACATTAATACAATGTATTTCTGAAAATTACAGTAAAGGCACAAATGTATCGTTTTAAAGGAGATTTTGGCTTTTCAATTTTTCTTCAAGGCATGATTGAGTTCCAAAATTAATACTCAAGTAAGATTTTTGTCTCAACTTAAAGGTAGTATACACCATTGGTAATTGCTTGAATTATCACGAATGGGTAGATTTGGAGGGTTGTATTTTATAGTAAATATCGTTTAACTGACCTGTCCGAAGTTTTACAATCATAGATGCCGAGAAAAGAACGAAAAACAGCATTTGTTTTCAACCGGCGTCGAGCAGTTATTCTTATGTTATCTTTGTTTTTTCGCGCTCGCCGGACGGCGAGAATGAATTTTGGTTTATACAATTCAATTTTTTTGAACAATTACAGGATATCCAGGGCCCTCATTTTGCTGGATGCCTACAATCATTATTTACTTTTAAATAAGTAAGATATTTATTAATAATTCGGTAGTAAATTATTTCGATATCTGCAAATGGTGTACCGGTATACTACCTTTAAATACACTAATACAATGTATTTCTGAAAATTACAAGCAAAAATGTATCGTTTTAAAGGAGATTTTGGCTTTGCAATTTTTCTTCAAGGCAAGATCGAGTTCCCAAATTAATATTCAAGTACGATTTTTGTCTCAAGGCTAAAACACAAGTAGAAAATTAAAGTTAATTTGGAGTGATTTACCTCTGCGTGTGAGCCCAGGGCGTATAGACCAAAGTAGGTGATGCGTGACGGACCGGCCATACTGCAAGCAACAGCAAACAGGTCCTCCAGCGACTTGTGAACATTGTGGCAGATACTCGCCGTAAGAGGCGGGGAGAAATCGACCAGTAAGATACGAGCTGGATAAGGAGAGAAAACAACAAACATCTTGGTTTGCAACAGAGTCTTTACGCTCTAGACATTCCTTTGTATAAATGTTAAAGGCAACATATACATTTGCAAACATTTTTAAAATGACAAATTATGACAAAATTATTTACTGGGCTGTTGGGGAATGACAGTCTGAAGCATCCTGTAAAATTATGGCACCTGGTGTGCCCTCATTTTCAAGAAAAATGATATTTTCTGTATCAATTTCCAACGATGTTCAGCCGACCAACTTTGCAAAAAAAATATTTTTTTTTCGTTTTATTACGTCAACCGGCGCGAACTGGTTAAGTTCCAAATGTTAGCTTGTATTTGTGTAGTTAAGAATGTTGCCTAAAATACTAATTTTTCTCGCTTCCAGATTATTACTTTTTACTTTCCGGCCCCTCGAATGTTCCCGTTCATTTTTCTACAAATAATCTACCCCACTTTTCCTCTAAAGCTGTGTTATTCCTTCTTATTCCTCCATGGTTTAATTATAAACATTTATTATCAATCAATCATCTAGTCCCTAACCGTCCCTGGTTATCGTTTTTTTTACATTTGGACATTTTGGCGATAATAACTCATTAACTGGGTCCAGTAACTATCATTCATCAAACAAACACTCACCAAACACGATAAATCAATCATTCCAACAGCAAAGAGATCCCCTCAAACTAAGGTTTAGTGCCAATATATTAGGGCCTCATAATAAGATCAACCAAACAGGTTTTCCCGTGCAACTCCGGTGTGTACACGCAGCAAAATGAGCTGAGCTGTGTATGAAACGGATGCCACGTGCCCACTGAAGAAAAATGTCAGACAACTCGACCGTCGAGACAACTTGAACGCGCGGTACCAAAAGCGGGGAGCGAGGCGCGGCGCACCGTGCACGGTCGAGTTGTCCCAACGGTCGAGTTGCCACACCGGTCGAGTTGTCCCACCAGTCGAGTTGTCCCACCGGTCGAGTTGTCTCACCGGTCGAGTTGTCCCACCGGTCGAGTTGTCTCACCGGTCGAGTTGTCTCACCGGTCGAGTTGTCCCAGTTGGTACGCGTACGTCGGTACCCAGACCATTTTGCATGTGGTCGACTGGTCGAACTTTTTACATTGTCGGCTAGTTATGGAGCTGAAATTGTCAATCAAACAACTTGTTTAAGTTTCTTTACATACCTGGCTGACGTGCATAAACAGCCCTTGTTTGTTGCTTTTCCATTTCGGATGTCTAACAATATTAGTTAGTTTTATTTAGTAACTTTATAAGTTAATAAACGTTACTGAAAAAAAACCGAGCAGATATCGCAGCTAAAGAAATACACGTATATGTACATTGTACATGTACACACGTCGCGCGTGCAGACCTGTTTAATATTCATCAAAAAGTTTAATAGGAATATTCATTTATGTTTTACGCGCGGCCTTTGTGATTGGCTGTTTGTTGACATTCGACGCGCCACGCACGTGCGATCTGGCCACGCCCTTTGCTGAATTGTCAAGGGGGCGTCCTTCAACATTTACGGTAACTTCAAACTTGCATATCAAACGTTTTCCGATTTTAATTCTGTATAATTGGCGCGCTCACAGTGTTAATGTTGGATGTTGAATGAAATTGATTAAGTATTTTTCGAAATATTCGATGCAAAACCCATTTCCCTTTTTTAGAAGCAAAAGGCAAAAAATTCATGAGATATAAACGCATTTTCCTTTTCAAAAGCAAACCGTTTTTAGTACATTGTACATGTACATGTACATGCATTGCGTACTGCACAACTTCATAAAAACGAGACGGACTTTATTTGTGACCATTAATTGTGAAGAGCGCCACCTGTTTTGTGACCATTAATTGTGAAGAGCGCCACCTGTTGTTTGAATATCTGTTGTCTACATTCTAGACGTATCCTAATGCTTTTGTACGGTCTATGTACTATGGATCTGACTAGATAAGTTACTTGCTTTCAGAGCAGACGATAAGCTGACCGACACTCGACAGTAACGTAAGTGAAGACCTTTTTTTTATTTTAATAATATTAATAGTACTGCACTACAGTACTGGGCCTAACCATGGAGGAATAAGAAGTATCTTATCGAGTGCATTTGTGAAAATCGTAGCATAGTCAAGGCTGTTTGTCGATATACATCGTTCTTAAACTTTGCTGTTTTTTTCGCAGACAGGCTGGAGTGTTGTTGATGAAATGTCTTGGGGGACGTCTTTCGGCTTTGCAGACGGCAGCGGTGATGAAGACGAGGATGGGGAGGCAGGGTACCAGACTACCCCTACCTCCAAGGACAGCCTCATCTTCCTAGTGGACTGTGGCGAGTCTATGTTTCAGAAGGCAGAGCCTGACGAGGACAGCCACTTTCAGCTATGCGTCAAGGTTGGTTCGACAGCCACTCGCGTCTGTGGGTGGCTGTGGCTACCAATTACACATGTGTCTATGGAAAGAGGCAGAATCCGCTTCCCATGCATAGACATCTGTGTGTAATTGATGTATCGCCGTTCACGGCCATTACCCAATTATAGTCTCTGTTTACTTCCAAAACTGTAAAGTTTTACACAAATCTTACGAGACCCCAATGAAACTTGCTAATTAGTATGAATTAGTCCAAAGTTCGCTGACCCGCATCTCAAAAACTAACGAGCCGAATAAAATTTTAAATAAAAATCGGTTTAGAGGTTTGTCCAGGATCCCAGCGCTTACTAATCGACCACCAAGCTAGCCGAGTTGTTCGAATCTGAATAACAGCGGGTACATTAACCAAATGTGACCTGTCATCACAAAATGAGCGTAAAGTCGGCAAAATCAGAAATTGAGATATGGGTATTTCTAAATTCTGTGGAAACAGAGCTTTCCAATGGTATATAACACTTGGAGGTTTGATACTCAATATTTGTTTGCTTTTATTATTTAGTCTGTAGTCTTAATACAGAGATTATAAGAAAACGGGCATTTCTTGCGAGAAATTGTGTGAAATGCATAGAAAGGCATAGTCAAAATTGTATAAAAAAATAATTTTGTTTTTATCTGATCGTCTTGAAAAATTGGGAATTGATTGTTGGGGATTTAGTCTTAAAAAAAACATATAATCTCAAAATCGACCACCCCTTCAAATTTTGACTTTGACTGGCCGTACTGGGAAATCACTCCGTGCGACTTTACGCTCATTTTGTGATGACAGGTCACAAATGTTCAAGTCCCACCTTACTAGTGATATGTTTTTCCTCATAATATTTCGGAGACAACAGTGAATAGACAGAGTTTGTAAAAATACGTCAGTGAAGGGCTAATTCTAATATTGCATTTACATCACACTAAAAGCAAATACCATCGAATGAACAAACTTTAGCTGCACCAAGTTGACCTCTAAGTGTCGACCTTTTCAATGAACTGTAACCTTTCACCTTTTGTTGTAGTGCGCGCGTAGCGTGTTGACCAATAAGATCATCAGTAGCGACAAGGATATGTTGGGAGTTGTCTTCTTCGGAACGGAGAAAAACAAAAACAGTGGGAACTTTGATCACGTCTACGTACTTCAGGTGAATTTATAACTTTTCTCTGCATTTTAAACAAATGTTCTTCTTTAATGTGCATTTTTATCGTTTGAAACAGCAAAAGTGCTCAATAAAGAAACGTGCTTGGCAATTTACCGGGATGTAGTTTTAGCTCTGTGAATGATATTATGTTTCGAGAAAACAATATTCTAAGGTTTCGCTTTCAGTCTGATTTTTAGAATTACACCAGGATTTTAATTTAGCTTTGATATAATTTCTTAATAGGATCTTGACAATCCCAGCGCTGCACGTATTTTGGAACTTGAAAGTTTGTTGGAGAGTAAGTCACATTTTCTCATTTTGTGAAGCTCAATATGTTTTTACTGCAGTACCTTTAACCAGTTCGCGCCCGCCGGGATTATTTTTAACGAAACTCGATCCAAGGCGGGTTCAGGCCGCCAGTACCGGGAAGCACACCCACGCATTTCCGGCCTTGCTCGCTGCTGACAGACATTTCCAGCCTTGCTCGTGACGTGTTTATGCATCATCCGTTTTAAATCTGGGAAAAACTTTGCGTGTATATACGTCCTCCGGCGAACGAGGCCAAAAATATCAGGGTGTGCTATCCACAGATGCCGGATAAGGTTCAGGAAAAACAATCCCACGCCTGGGCCCGGTCAATGTCAAAACAATTCCGATGTAAACTGGTTAATATCTTTTAAACCAGTAAGCATTTGAACAACAATCCGATTAGTTACTTTTTGGATAACTTCAAATGTTATGCTCCACCTTGACTTTATCTTATACTGCATTTAAATGTTTGGATCAAACGTGGCAAAAAACACAAATTGAGCTCAAAGAATATGTTGCCATGTTTTCTATTTTACCTAAAATTCCCAACGGATCAAGTATTTAATTTACGTTTGTTTTTCCCCCTATTTTCAAGATGATTACGACTTCAAGGCAAATTTTGGTCATAATGCTGGATTCTCCCTCAGCGATGCTCTGTGGACATGCTCCAATATGTTCTCACAGAGGTAACGTAACGTAATTTTTCTGCTAGCGCGGTTAGCGAAAAATGGTGACCGTAAGCGCAAAATTCTGTGGTTAGCAGAGCCAAGAAATTGGGCCCTGGTCTGCACCATCCCAACATTAGTTTACATAGTCTAATCGTCTTTCGTCTTTTCTCTTGATCTAGTACCCAGAAAATTGGTCACAAGCGAGTTCTGTTGTTTACCAACAATGATGACCCCCACGCTAACGACCTCGCTGCCCAGCGGCAAGCCAAGACCAAGGCTAAAGATCTACACGAGATTGGCATCGACATCGAGCTGATGCATCTGGCCGAACCGGGCAAAGATTTCCACCATTCCAAATTCTACCAGGTAGGATCAATTAAATTCCAAGTGTTATTGCGAAGCATGCGACTTCAAGGGCCAAGTTCGATCAAGGAACTATAGTTAACTAGTGGTTAGTTCGTGACGTCATTAGGGCATGCGCACTGAAGTTGAAGTGCGAACGACTCTAGTCGAACTATTGACCATTAACTGCCAAACTGGTCCTCTCTGTACTGTGCTATTAAACAGCTATTGGTTACCATCGATGCGACCAACCGCGGTAGGCTGGTCGTGAATAGTCGACTAGACTAGTCCAACCATCGTCGACTAGCCTGAGTTCGATCAGAGTTAGTCAAACTATAGTTAACTATAGTCCTTGATCGAACTTGGCCAAGGTGGTTGAGCCGCTGGCATGGAAAGGCACTTAAAGCTGCCATCATACGACCATCTGACCACGAAGCACAGTTTAAGATCGTAAATGTTGATTCTTGCGAAGGAAGGAAAACCGGAGGTCCCGAGAAAATTCTTGTGGCACAGGAGAGAACGAACGACTAACTCTACTCACATATGGTCCGAGCCGGGAATCGAACCGGGGCTGTAATAATAGGGGGCTAGTCGCCCTTACTGGCAGCTGAGAAGCTGAATTACGAAGGACGCGGCTACAACGTGGTTGAGTCGCAAGTCGACAGCCGCCATACGTCCAAATATCTGACAACGAAACACAGCCAGAGATCGATTGAATATTGGTTACAATTATTATCACTGTTCATCAGAAACAAGACCATTTCTGCAGCAGCTCAAGATCAGTGCAATTTGGTCTCTACCTTCACAGGTACCCAATTATACTCCGGGGTAGAGAGAGGCAATTGCGGTAAAGTGTCCTGCCCAAGAACAGACCTACTACATTCCCGTCAGGCTTCAAACACTAATCATTGGAACACGATATAAACAAAACCTCAAAGAAATGATCTGTCTCGGTTTTTTTAGGATATTGTGTTTTCACCGGACGACGAGGATCTTGGCATCTTGCCAGATCCATCTGAGAAGTTTGAAGAGTTACTCAACCGAGTCCGAGCCAAAGACAACAAGAAACGCTCGCTGGGACGATTGACCTTTAACCTCGGCCAGGGGCTGGATCTCGGAGTCGGAGTGTGAGTTTCTCCTACTTGTCTGATCTTGAGTGTTTGTTTTTTTGTCTCAAAGTTTAACGCAATGTATGTATGTGTCATTTTGTTTAAAGAAAAATTGGTCTTACATGCAAAGTTAAAGTTTAATTTCAATAAACCTTCTATCATGGTTGTGCTAAATGTCAAGTACTAAGGTCAAAGGTCATTTTGAGGTCAAGTTGTGAAAGGCTGAAACTTGGGTCATACAGGCAATATGGAAACTTGCATGCGAGGGTGATTATAAAGGTCACATACTGAGGTCAGAGGTCATTTTAGTTCAAGTTGTAAAATGGGGTAATGGCGAAGGTTTCTGGAAAAAAAAAAAAAAAATTTTCATTTTTTTTATTAGAGTTTGTGCTTATTTCCGTCCCGTTTTTCCAACTTATCCTGACTATTTGTGTCCAATACAGGTATAACCTTGTACGACAACAGACCAAACCATACCCAGTCAAGCTCTACAAGAAAACCAATGAACAACTCAAAAGCAAGTCACGCATGTTCTGCGAGGTAAAGTGCGGGTTGCGGCTTGTGCTAATTGAGTACTAAGCCTCGGTTGTGGGTAGAGTCTTTTGTGTCTTTTGTTTGTCTTTCTTCTATGGTCGCCTTGCCAGTTTGTTTAGATTTTTAGTATAGATACGGTTTGAGGCGTCTGTCTCCTGAAAAGATCAAGACATTACCGATGCCAGCAGGGATAGGCCTATGTAATAAGTAACTATTAGTTCTCTGTTGGCGGGACAGACGTATCCCCATACTTTTGTTTGGGCACTGGCCTGGTGATCAGTCTTTTTTCTTTGTCTTTTTCTTCCATTCTGTGCTTTTTAACATGTGTTCTGCGCCTTTGATCATTTTGTATGTAAGGGGCACAATATAAATTTTAAAATATTATTATTGTTATTATTATTAGTATGAGTTTTGAGTATTTGAAGTTTTGAGTGTTAACTCAAAGGTTGGCACGTTTCTCTCACCTATCAGGATACTGGAGAACTTCTCATGCCGACAGACATTAAGAAATATCAGAAATACGGAGGCAGGGACATCGTCTTTGAGAAGGAAGAAATCACGGAAATGAAGAACTTTGGAGAATCGGGTTAGTATAAATGGGAATCGTTATTTACAGATAAATCCGAAGGAATTCCGAGTGAATAATGATTTCTCCTGGATTCCATCTTACTAATACCCAACTGTTTTTCTATTTTCGTCTATCAGGTTTAGTTCTGATGGGTTTTAAGCCGCGCTCCGCCCTCAAGCGCTATTTCCACATCCGCCCCGCCCAGTTTCTCTTCCCAGATGAGAGTGTCGTCAAGGGGAGTACCACTTTGTTCTCCGCCCTGCTGCAGCGTTGTTTGGCGAGGGACGTGGTCGCCATCTGTCGTTTCATCCCGCGCAAGAACTCTACGCCATTCATTGTCGCACTCGTTGCACAGGTGCGTATCTAACTTCTACGTATCTAACCTCTACGTATCTAACCTCCAAGGTTCCCACCCCGTTCCCACCTGTTGAAGAGTTTCACTATTAATTGAATCTCTTTTGTTTCTAGGAGGAGGAGTTAGACGAGCACAACGTACAGGTCACGCCGCCCGGATTTCATCTCATCTACTTACCCAACTCGGAGGACTTCCGGAAACTTACCCTCCCCGAACAACCAAGAGGTACCTATAACATAAACCTTAACTCCTTCTTGTAATTTACTAGGAATTATACCCATCCTGGCAATGTTTCTGGTAATGAAACCAAGGATCCCTCAAAAGCACCTAGGGCACTGTAGCTCGTAAGCCTGAAGAAACCTGTAGAGAGAAGACAATGAGAAGGTACATGAAACCAAGGATCCCTCAAAAGCGCCCTAGGCACTGTAGCTCGCAAGCCTGAAGAAACCTGTAGAGAGAAGACAATGAGAAGAAGGTACAGTTTTAGAGGTTGGAGGAAAACCCTAGAAGAATATCCTGGAGAAAACCCACGGAATCAGGCAGGGACTGAAAACCCAATGCACATATTGGCCTAGGCCGGATTCGAACCCGGGTCATGGTGCATGGAAGGCGAGGAAAGAACCGCTACGCCAACCTGACTCCCATTGGCAAACTGTACACACAAACTGTTGGACTCTGATTCTGAAGGTATGCCTAACCCAGTGTAAAAGACTGTCAGTTTAGGGGTCCAGTAACCATCCTAACAGATCCCAACAAAATCTGGTGTTGGAGTTTGACTGGATGAGGATTGTTAGGGTAAAAATACCCCTCTTCATACTGAACAGTATAAATCGATAGTAGACGTACATTGTGCAAGAATAGAGACATTTAACCCTAACCCCCTAGGCCTTACTTTGGGCTAAAGAACTGCGTACTACAGAATACTACTTAGTATTTTGTAGCATTGGGTCTCTCCGTGACTGATGATTGGGTGTGTACTGACAGAGTACAGATACTGCCAACTACAAAATACTAATAGTGGCAATACAGGTCAGTAATACTTACCTGGCAAAAAATGCAGTAGTCCAGCCTTGACCCATTGTGTCCCAAGTGACATTTTTTGCTGTAGAGTTTAGAAAACCTTTAGCATACATGGGCCATGCTCACTCAGCAAGCAGAGGGACCCAATGCTAAAAAGTACTACAAGTGCAATAAGGGGTGAAGTACCAAATACTAAAAATTACTACAGGCATTGCACACAAGTCAGTGAGAGTACTGCATACTACTTTTTACTACTAGTAGTAAAAAGTAGCATTAGGTAGGGTTAGGGTAGGACATTTTGTGATGAAGGATTTCATTTTCTATACACATTTCTTTTTCCGTTTCGCAGCCAAAATTGTTCAATTTTGTTGACCCCCTTTCTTTTCTTTTTTCTTTTTTTTAGCAAATGCTGATCAGATCGACAAAGCCAAAGAAGTCATCAAGAAGCTACAGTTTAAATATAAGAGCGAGAATTTTGAGAATCCGGTCCTGCAGACCCACTATCGTAACTTGGAGGCGCTGGCCTTAGATCGAGACAAACCAGAGGACATCGTGGATCATACAGGTCAGAGGTCATCGGTGGTTCGTTTGTTTGTCGGTTTGTTACTCGGATTATGAATGAATGGGTCAGGAGTCATGATGTGGTTGACCGGGCCAAACCGACTCGAAACATTAGAAATATAGAATCTGAATCGAAACCAATTTGGTTTGTAACCATGTTTTTTGTTTTCAAGCAAGAATTTTCCTGCTAAGCAATTATTTTTGGTGCTTAGCAGCTTCACGAAATGAAGTCGCCCTCGTGCAAAATCCTCTGTTATAATTTTTTTTTCTTTAGTTTAACATTTTTATTGAGTAAATACTCAATAAATGATTTTTGTTTCCATCTTTAAATAATGACTTTTTCCCATCCTTATTAGCTCCCGACGTTGCCATGATTACGAAGCGAG
Source organism: Crossaster papposus (assembly GCA_037893245.1). Lineage (NCBI taxonomy): Eukaryota > Metazoa > Echinodermata > Asteroidea > Velatida > Solasteridae > Crossaster > Crossaster papposus. Next base: position 724,490 of record JBAIAA010000678.1, on the reverse strand, counting down.
CCGGAGACAAAATTGAAGAATTTAAGGATTTAGTGTTCCCCGATGGGTACGTCCCTGGTACCAAGCAACGTAAGGTATGCTAAACATATGCACTGCCTTCTAGATGCTAGACTATTGCTTTTAATGTTGCGGTTTTTATTATACTGACAATTCAGGAGACCGCCAACGTAGGGCAAGATAGCTCAGTTGATAGAGCGCCGGTCCGGTATTCCGGAGGTCGCAAGTTCAAGTCCTGCCTTGTCAATTTCTTTGTTCACTTTGAAATATATTTAATTCACAAAACACTATGCTCTGTTAATTTATTATAAGGTATCAGAGTTTGTATTATCTTTTGCGTTGCTGATAATCTTAATCAATCGTTGTTTCATAGAGCTGCTAAGCACACAAATTTACTTAGCACAAAAACTTCTTGCTCATGAAAAACAGGTTACCAGCCAAAATTGTACGTGTTTTTCATGCTAAGCAAAAAAACAGCTGATTATCAATCAAAAACAATAAAGCTCACGTGATAATTTGGTCTGTAACTTTGTGTTTGCCAAGGACAAATTTTCATGCTAAGCAAATTGTTGTGCTTAGCAGCTCTATGAAATTGGCCCCATAACGTTTTATTGATCCGATTGGTTGGTCTTTTTGTTTAAGGTCGGGGGTGATTCCGGCAGAGCTAAGCCAACAGTCGATGTGGACATGAATCTGTTAGCTCAACAGGGAAAGGTAATTAATTAAGCCTCGATTGATGAGAAATTAAATTTTAATTTAAAGGTTCTACGCAGACCTTTCGAGGAGAATTGCTGTTTAATAATTTAAAATGTGCCTTGGTGTGTAAGTAACAAGACCAGGGGTGATAAAATGGTATAAAATGACATTAATTGGGGTTAATCACCGTAAATGTAATTGGCCCCCTCATTAACATGTTCAAACACTGACAAATGGTGGCGCTGTTCGTGACGAACATTCGGCAACCCCCAAAAAGAGATGCCATGCACGCGGGTACGTACGCACGCAGCAGATTTTGTTCAGACATGGCGAGTGAAGACGACAGTTCGGGGCCGGGGAGCGCATATTCCACAGAATCCGACGAAATATCCGCAGTATCATCAGGTCCTACATCTGAAGAAGATATTCCACTTGACAATTTCTTTGACAATAACTTGAGTCGACCATCGACTGAATGATTTTGCATCGATACGCGTGGCACATGATGCATGCATGCACGGGCACGCTGGTCGCGACGTCGAAGTCTTTCCAAACATACGTCACAATTATGCAAATTTTACATGTTAATAAGCTACCATTCTAGGGGCGGGGCCTGTCCCCCAAAGCACTTTATTATTATTTTTATCATATTAATTACCAACAAATAAAACTTTTATAAACTGAAAATCATTCAATTAGTTATAATCTTTCATTTAAACTAATAAAAACCACATTTCTAGTCCCTTTAAAGGCCATTTAGAATACTTACTGGTTGATGATTTGATGATTAGAGTTGAATGTGAGGCTAATTACTGGCAAGCATTGGTGATTAATGCAAGGACGTTTTTATATACTTCAAGTTTTATCACTTCGTTAAAGGAGATTTTTTCTCTATTATGGAAAGCATCCAATAAAACACACGACAAAAACATTTGTTAAATTTTTTTTTCTAAAGCTCTTTATCAGAGAGGGGAAAAAACGGACTGTGGACCTGTCCAAGTGCACAAACCGTAACCTCTTCTCGCATCCTGTGGATGTCAATTGTTCGGAGGTCCACAGTGCGTATTTTTGTGCTGTTGAACAACTGGCCCACAACGTGACTTCCTCATAGGAGAGTTAATAAGAAGATGAATCGTTGATTGTGTTTTTTTGTCTTCAGCTGGGCAAGGTGACCGTTGCTGTCCTGAAAGAGTTCTGCTCCAAGAACGGTCTCTCCACAGCAGGCAAGAAAGACAATCTCATCGAGACCATCAAGGGTCACTTTGGTGTTTGAACCATGAACCCTGACCCCTGACCTCAAAAAGCCTCCACAACTCTAACCGCTTCCCAACTCTGTTGACAGGATTTCAAGTATTTCAAATGTGCATCATTTATCATTTTTTTGTAATTCCTACTATTTTATACTTTTCCCAATTTTTTGAATAATAAAATCAAATCTCAATATTTTTCATATTCTCGATGTACCGGTTTTTAAAGGTAGGATACACCATTTGCAGATATCGAAAATATTTACTACCGAATTATTAAGAAATATCTTACTCATTTGAAAGTAAATAATGATTCTGGGCATCCAGCGAAACGATTGCGCTAGATATCCTGTAATTATTTCAGAAAATAGAATTTTGTAAAGAAAAATTCGCGATCGCCGGACGGCGATCGCAAAAAAACAAAGATAACATAAGAATAACTGCTCGACGCCGGTTGAAAACGAACGCTGTTTTTCGTGCTTTTCTCGGCATCCGTGATTGTAAAACTTAGGACAGGTCAGTTAAACGATATTTACTATAAAATACAACCCCCCAAATGTACCCATTCATGATAATTTACGCAATTACCAATGGCGTATCCTACCTGTATCACACAATGAAGGGCTTGGGTGCAGGAGTACTGCAACTGTACTTCCAAGAGCTTAGTTGAGGATGGAGCACAAGTGTTACACACTGTCATATGTAAATCCCACAATGAAGGGCTTGGGTGCAGGAGTACTGCAACTGTACTTCCAAGAGCTTAGTTGAGGATGGAGCACAAGTGTTACACACTGTCATATGTAAATCACACAATGAAGGGCTTGGATGCAGGAGTACTGCAACTGTACTTCCAAGAGCTTAGTTGAGGATGGAGCACAAGTGTTACACACTGTCATATGTCAATCACACAATGAAGGGCTTGGGTGCAGGAGTATTGCAACTGTACTTCCAAGAGCTTAGTTGAGGATGGAGCACAAGTGTTACACACTGTCATATGTAAATCACACAATGAAGGGCTTGGGTGCAGGAGTACTGTAACTGTACTTCCTAGAGCTTAGTTGAGGATGGAGCACAAGTGTTACACACTGTCATATGTAAATCACACAATGAAGGGCTTGGGTGCAGGAGTACTGCAACTGTACTTCCTAGAGCTTAGTTGAGGATGGAGCACAAGTGTTACACACTGTCATATGTAAATAACACAATGAAGGGCTTGGGTGCAGGAGTACTGCAACTGTACTCCAAAGTCCTACTTTTTTCTATTTTGAAAATTGTGATCCTACTTTTTTCATCCTGGTCTGCTTGAAGCTTGTGTTTTATACATGAACATTTATAAAGTAAAAAAGTAGACAAAATACATTTTTTTAACTTGAATTTGAAAAGTATTTGAAAATTGATATTTTGCAAAAATTGTAAAATTGAAATTTTTTTATCATTCCGAAGTTAACCACTATGAATTTTTTGATAAAATCGATAGCATATTCAGGTTTTATTAAACAAAAACAAAATGATGACTACAGTGTATGTGTATTTTTAAATCCTTACCTACAGTACTGTCTCCCCAAAAAGACAAACAAAATATAACGGAATGCTACATGTAGAATGTGTCCCAACATCGATAATATGTGACCCGCTCCATCAAAATCAGGAATAAGTCTCGAAATGACTTTTTGAGATATGCGCATGGTGAGAAAGGGAATTTCATAAGCTTTCTAATGATACCCATCACAAGTGTGTATCTTCTTAGGTTAACGAGTTATGGTCTGATGAAGATGACAGGTGTATATTTATTTGCCGAATCCACATTCTGAGAAAAACAGCTTTGAAATAAACAAAATTGACCAAAATCATACGTACGGACAGCGCACACAAATCCTCTTCATTTTCATTTTTATTGATCGTTTTAACTACACTTCCTAAAAATGTTCAGAAAATCGACTTGGTCACGATTTTCACCCATGCGTTCACTTCAACGGCCAATTGCGTAAAACGGCCTCAGCGACTTATTCCTGATTACGATGGAGCGGGTCACATATAGATAAGTTTGATAGATACACTTTTCCACTTTAAAATGAGACGTCAAACGTCAAAATCTGATAGTGTTTGACAGAGTTATAAGTAATTTTCCAAGAGACGTCAAATTGAGCATGGGACCAAGTTTTCGATTTTAGGCATTTGGTGGAAAAAATATTATTTAGGGGCGTCGTTTACAAATGCAAGATCAAAAAACATACAGGCATCGACCGTAAAAAAAGGGCAATACGATGATCGTTTTTTTATGGGAGGGGGAAGCTTTTTATTATTGCCAGCTTGTCTATGTTCACCTTGACGATGGTTGCATGTGATAACTAGATGGGAAATTGTCATGGACAGCGAGTTACTGACGTCCGGGCCATTTGATGAATGGATTGTTGTGTTTTGAAGGCTCTCCTGAATGATTAGGGTTGAGTGTAATGTTAAATAATTGATGTTAATGGATGGTAAAAAGGTTTCTCCTTTTGTTTCGCCTGAACGATCGAAGGAGAAAGAGATGAATCACTATATGCCCCCTCCCCCCCCCCCCCCCCCTTGACTTTGTACACATAATGGCGCTAAAAGCTTAGACAAATTTGATCAGTAATGATGATGACATATGAAGCGCAATATGTGGCAGAGAAACACCCCCCCCCCCCCCCTCCTCCCCCCCCCCCCCCCCCCCTCCCCCCCCCCCCCCCCCCCCCCCTCTTTTGTGTTGACCATTGTGTTCCCGGAATCTCATGAATTATTTTTAGGTTCCAAGGGGGGATGTCAGGTAACAATAGTGTTGAGTGTGTATAAAGTATAGTAGTCCAGGAAAAATACGTTTTGACCTCAAACAAATTGCAACAGATTGTTTTTCACCACAGTGCACTTCTATAAGGTCCCTAGAATGACATACTAAAAATCTACAAAAATCCAAGTGGTGGAAATATGACTAATTTGCATAAATCGTTAATTCCTGCCGGGTAATATTATTATTCCCATATTTGGGTATTATATATTTTTTTTATTTTTTAAAAAGTTTATTTTGGTGATTCTACTTAGATATCCTTACTTCAATAACATTTGCTAAAGCATATAAGTGACTGAATAATTATGAGAACATAGTAATTATCAAAAATGACAACTTCGTGACCCTATAAATGTGCGCACATTACACTGTCTCCAGATATCATCAAGTAGTCAGTATTGACGTGCTTCAAATTCACCAAGTTGCTTACTGGCACAGTTATCATATTTAAACCTTATGAAAAATCATAGGAACAACGATAACAATTTGAATTGGTTTTGAGAATAGTTAAAATCATGCTATTTTATTTTCTCGGACGAAATTCAATGCGAGAGTTCGTGAATTTAAATGGAATATGTAAAAAACCTAAAAACTATCTCATGCAGCATTGTATATATAAACAGCGAGTTTTCACGGATTATATCCACCACAGGTCATGTACAGTAATAGTTTCGTTTTCAAGGTTTTGATAATTAAAGGTAATTGTGAGGCTAATTCTGTGGCAAGGTTTGGGTGATTATCGCTAGGCAAAGCTAATGTGGCGTTCTTAATGCGGTACCGGTAGCGCTCTTTATATACCTCAGGTTTTTCCACTTCGTTTAATGGCATTTAGTATTTTATTTTATTATGTCAGTAAAGCAAATTATTGTCAAGGATCAAATAAAGTACGGGACGAAACCATGTTTAATATGCTGGATAATATTACCATGGAGGAATAAGAGCAGATATTCCTCCATGATATTACTTACAATATTTGCTTTCGCTGTAATTTTCGACAATGGATAGGTTCATATTTTATAATAATATTGTGACGCTGACATGTATAAGGTTTGGTGTTCATAAAAGCTAGGAAAAAAACCAAGAAAAAGTGTTGTCTTGCAGTCTGGTTGCTTGACATATTTAATTTTATTTATTTTGTTATTTAATTTTAATTGTTTTATTTTTTTTAATTATTTTATTTTTTTTAATATTTTTATTAAATAATTTTATTTATTATTCCCTTTATATCTGATCTATTTATCCTTAAATGTATTATCCAATTAGTTTGGAGAGCCCCTCGACAGAAACTTGTTTCTTTTGGGTAATCCTGCGGGAGCTATTTGGGTATTGTCTTCTGTTATGTTTTTTGTTATGTTTCTTGATCAGTGTTTGTTATTTGTAATTGTTCTCTAATTCAGTAATTTTGTATATCCCGAAAAATGAAATAAAGATAAAGATAAAGACTTCCTTCACTTCAGATGAATTTATTAAATTGGGACAGTGTTTAAAAATAGTCAGGTTTCGTTAAAAATTGATACAAAATTCCACATTTCGTGAAAACCACATCGTGTCGTGTTTTTACAGGATGCTTGAGACTGTTATTCACTTACAGTCAAGTAAGAAATTTCATAATAATTCAGTAAGTGTCGTTTGTTTATGTTTGCAAAGACGACTTTAAGACGATTTTAGAGGCTTCTTTTACCCCCCAAAAGCGCGAGAAATCCTGGCAGATTGAGAGAATCTGACCCCTGTATATTTCCAATAGGCCTTGCACTCATGGCCTCATTTGCATAAGAACGCGTGGAGCTGAGCTGCTCGCGCGCGCGCATTCTGAAAACACGCCCACATAGTGAGACAGCCAGCCAATCACAACAGTTGCATCTGTGTAACAGTTTGCGCTCTTTCCTGATTGGCTCGCATTGAGGTATACCTCGTGGTTTGGCTGTTTGGCTGATAAGGCGAGCTGGTGTAGTTTGTATACGCGCCGCGTTTTGTCTATAAAACCGTGACTTTTTGGTGTCAAAACCAGAATTTTGATCATTGCGTTCTGAGTGGGAGAATGGACGGATCGGCACCTTGGATTCTGTTCGTATCAGCAATGGCAGGTAGGATTGTCACATCTTATTAAATCCAATTCGTAATAGAGAAAACGTGCAATAATTGAAATGGTCAGTGGTGACACTATTGCAGTCGAGTAAATACAAGGCACGACTCAATTCCGTCGCCAATAAACTTAGCCGTTTTGGCAAAGCTGCCGTTACAGCCTCGTTTTCGTCAACATTTAATTTGTTTTGTTTCGAAATTTCAGCCGAATTAAAGGTCGTACAGGCTGGCTTAAACGTACCATTTGCAGACATCGAAAATGTACAGACGTGTACAACTAGAACAATTAAGGGATAGTGTCTAGGATAAAAAATACAAGCAATTGTACCGGGTTTGAGGAAAGATATGATACGTAGGTCGGTCATTTCTTGGAACATTCTAGGGATGAAAAGTGGCAACACTGACTGAAAAGCAGTTTCAGTTGGGGTAGGAATACTATAATGTACAATTAGGGTGGTGAGTCAGTAGAATTTGTCAACGATTTTATGGGAATACCTCTTAAAATTGGTCTGTCTGTGCTTTTAGGGTGTAAGGGGTGGATAACTAAGAGCAAACGTGGATTCTGTTTTATTTATCTCAAGTGTTTTTGGTGGGTGTGGCGAGCGAGGCGAGGGTGTGTTACTCTGGTCCACCACCGGAACCTGATCCTGATAATCCGGGTGAATGGATGAAGCAAGTCATGCGAGAGATACGGAAGCGATGCCCGGGAAATAGAACCCAAATTGGTAAGTTAAATATTGTAACGAAGATTCCTCTGGGGTCGACTACACACACAAGAAGGACTCCTGACACAAGTGTTCCTCTATTTCCTGTGGTTCTCTGCCGTTTATTGTGGACTCTCGCCTACCAAACATGGACTTCAGGCTCACACAATCACGCGGCCCCTAGAACTGGTCAGAACCAGTTCGGCGCTTGCGCAATCCAAGGCGGGTTTCCGGGGCGATCCCACCACCGTGGAATCGCTCCAGCGCCCTCTACCGCCCAACCGGCACGGGCGTTACACAGCCCCCCACGAAGACCTTGTTTGCCCCCAAACAAGACCATGGGCGCTGCTGCCGCACCCCGGCCAACCGCCCTGGAAAACGCATAACGCCAACATTACACAACAATTTACATTCCAACAATTTACATTACAACAATTTACATTACAACAATTTTCATTACAACAATTTTCATTACAACAATTTGGGGTAAGCCCCTGGCCCCAGGACACACCCCTGGCCCCGGCACACCCCTGGCCCCGGCACACCCCTCTAAATGTTAAACTTGACTGCGACTGTGACTGCGACTGGCTGCTCTGACTGCGACTGGTGCCTTCGACTGCGGCTGGCTCTTGCGACTGCGACTGTGGTTCCTGCGACTGCATCTGCGGCTGGCTCCCGCGACAGCGACTGGCTCCTGCGACTGCGACTGGCTCCTGTATCTGGTGCCTGCGACTGCGACTGGCTCTTGCGACTGCGACTGCGACTGCGCTTGGCTCCTGCAACTGCGACTGGCTCCTCCGACTGCGACTGGCTCCTGTGGCCGCGACTGTGACTGCCTCTTGCGACTGCGACTGATTCTTGCGACTGCGACTGATTCTTGCGACTGCGACTGATTCTTGCGACTGGCTTAGAGAGCGTGGGCGTCCCGGCGAGGCCCCGCCCCCGCTGCGCCGACGGGCACGGCTCGGGCTCGCTCCGAGTGTTGCGAGCCGTCTGCCGCGCCGCCGTCTACAGCATGGGCCGGGCCCCCCCGACTCGGTTTCATTCCTGCAGAAGATCCAGAGAATGTCTCGACGAGGCCCCGCCCCCCACTGCATCCACGGGCACAGCTTTGGATTGTTCCGCGAGGAACCATCCGTCTGCTGCGCCGCCGTCTACAGCATGGGGCGGCCCCCCGACAGACCTGGTAGCGGACCCGGACAAATATGGAGAAGGGCGCCCTCTCTCCAAATCGGAGTGGACGCACTGAAGCCCCCAGCCATTGGCGCATGTCCCGAAATTCCCCGCTATCCTTCTCCAACTCCTCCCCCAGGAAACCCCAGACTCCCAAGTCCCCATAACCTCCCTAGAGTTCCCCTGGCGTCATGCACGGAGTGCCTGAAAGCCTCCCGGACTGGTCCCCGCTCCCCGGGCCCACGCCCCGGCCTGCCCTCTCGCCGTGGGGCGAGTTGGCTGCCGTGTTATCGTGGTTTCCTGAAAACCTGAACACTTCACCTGGTCTTTTCCCGTCCTTCTGTATCCCACCGCTGCCACCAATGTAACGAAGATTTCTCTGGGGTCGACTACACACACAAGAAGGACTCCTGACACAAGTGTTCCTCTATTTCCTGTGGTTCTCTGCCGTTTATTGTGGACTCTCGCCTACCAAACATGGACTTCAGGCTCACACAATCACGCGGCCCCTAGAACTGGTCAGAACCAGTTCGGCGCTTGCGCAATCCAAGGCGGGTTTCCGGGGCGATCCCACCACCGTGGAATCGCTCCAGCGCCCTCTACCGCCCAACCGGCACGGGCGTTACAATATGTAATCTACACAAATAATAAGCTTGTTTGGGTCTCTTGTTTTCTATAATACTTGGTTTTACGAAGATCTGAACTATGAAACGGCCAATAAATGGAGGATAAATTCAAACTTTTGAAATTAATATAATCATATTACACGGGTTTTAAACTAATGTTAATATATTTTCTCTCGTACGTTACTTAGCAACACCCAGGTGTGATGATGCCCTTGGAATGGAGGCGTGGACCATTCCTAATGATCGCGTCACGTCGTCAACCTTTAACGTAGAATTTCCTCCCTACGCAGCACGTCTCAACCTCGATTACATCGCATACGCACCCCTTAGGTAAGTGTCAAGGAAAAATACCAAACCTAGTCGCACCACACACAGCCGTGACTTCTCCACATTTCTCAATTGTTTACCCTGTTGGATATCTCTTTGTTCACGTGTACAAAATTCTCTTAAAGGGATCGTATACGTTTGGTAATTGGAACCCATTGTTTGTTTCAATCCTATATAGTTATAGATATATACCATAAGATAACCTGTACAAATTTCATTTCAAAAGGTGGTAGCGATATTGAGATATTGCCGAAAATCTGGAGCGGTTATATGTCCACGCAGGAAGATTAATCTGCATTGGAATACACAATCTGAGAAACGTCACTGCAGTAACGCTTCTCAGATTCAAATTGTTTGGGATACAAAGTGATATCTTTTTCAATAACCGCAGTACTTCGAAGTGAAAAGTTTCTAAAATGCATTATACTATCCAAAGCTGCTGTACTTCTTATACCAAGTAAGTTTGTATTGCCATTAATTTTTGGAGTAATTACCAAACGTATACGATCCCTTTATAATTGAGATCTAATTTCAAAGTGGTTAATTTCATCGGCTATAACCAAAAACACATCCTTCCCTAGACCTTAAAGATCATTTTGCGATAGATAAACATCTTTTAGTAAAACTCCAAGAATCTATTTCACAAAACCTTGTGGAGACCTATATTAATCTATTTCCCCCCTAAAACAAAATTTATTGCTGAGTTATATCATTTCCATTCCCTCTGTCTATACAGTTCGGATCCTAAACCTTGGCTCAGTATTGACCTCGTTGAGCTTACGATGTGGGCTGGGGTCATCACACAAGCTGTAAATATGACGCAGTACAAGGCGGCGTATAAAAACCATTCATCCTCCTTTGAGTACGTGACAGATGCAAACGGGAACCCCAAGGTAAAATAAACTTACAATTATCCACTAGGAATGACATGGTGTGATTTTGACTTAACCAGTTCGCGCCGGGTGACGTATATAAACGGATGACGCATAAACACGCCAAGTTCAAGTTCGGAAATGTATGTCAGCAGCGCGCAAGGCCGGAAATGCGTGGGTGTGCTTCCCGGCACTATCACTATCAGCCTGAACCCGCTTCGGATCGAGTTTCGTTAAAAATAATCCCACCCGTCGGCTCGGCGATGTTAAAATAATCCTGGCGCGAACTGGTTAAACGACTTAACCCAGGGTGTGAGTTTGGACAGAGATGAATGAATCATTTAAAGAATCTATTATGTGACTCATTTTACAAACATTGTTTTTTTCAGGTGTTCATCGATAACACCGTGGACTACGCCCTGGTCACTAACATGTTTGATGCGACTGTTGCAGCGACGGTAGCGCGCATTGAGCTTGCTGAGTGGGATTCCGATGTGCGTATACGATTGGAGTTGCTTGGATGTCGCCCTAAATAATCAACTGTAGCGATAATTAAATGCAATGTTAATTATCTGTTAGTTACATCACTTCTGTCATTTAAGACCTGATTATAGTGTTGGTAAATATCTGACCATTTTAAAAAAGAGCAAATATTAAACAGTGTTCGGTCCCAATAGGTGGATTAACTATACATGTTCTTTAAAAAAAATGCATATCTGAAGTGTACAAGTTACAATCTTTGTTTTGAAAAAGGACGAATATTATATAGGTTTTTCCGGCTATTTAAAAACATTTTTCATTTAAATGCACCAACTCCCACGTTCAATTTCGTCCGAAACAAAAAAATCACACCCTATTTCAAAATCAATTTAGTTATTTACAATTAGATTTATAATTGTTGTCAACTTGCAGTAATGCTCATCTTTGACGATCTGTCGGGATCTTCAAAAGACTTTTGTTATTCATCTCGACCAATTATTAGACGAAACTTCAATTAAATACAACAGATATTTATTGAGTTATTGAGTTATCGTCCGCCTATGTGAGTAGTATAGGTGGGGCCGTTTCGACCCCGTTTGGAGGTGCAACACCGGTGGAGGGTGTGGCGGAGGTGCCGGAGGTGCCGGAGGTGCCGGAGGTGCGGGAGGTGCCGGAGGTGCCGGTGTTACACCTCCCTCCACCGGTGCATGTGTGGCGTCGCGTACGTGGTGCTTCCGGTGCCTGTATAGGAGTGGTACCGGAAGTGTCTTTATTTTGTGTGGGGCGAAGTGGTGTTGTGTACGTGTGCGCATGCGCGAATACGTAGTGAAATAAAACGTTAATGGGTTAAATTGAAAGAAAAGCTTAAAACTGGTTGGTTAAGTTAAATAATACGCTCGATTTTGATTGGTTAAGTTTCATAAAACCTAGAATGGTGATTGGTAAATTCAAATTGAAAATATATAATTAGAGTGTGAGATCACCGTGAGGGTGACAAGAGCGTGTGGTCCATACCGTGCATCGCAACGCAGAAGGAGGAGAGTCAGACCGACTCGGGGCCCGCACCGGACTTGCTTGCGGCTGCCATGGCAGAGCTGTCTGGAACAGCGGACTTCTCCAAACCTCCGTTCGTGAAGGGAAAAGTCGCCAAGAAGAGAACGTTTGGCCCAGATCCCGAACAAGCAGAGAACGACAGGAACGCTGTCAGATTCAACATCGGAGGTGAGCGTTACGTTAATGTCAAACGTTTCAAGGGGCGAGTCTACGTTAATATCAGAGAACATTATTTCAACGAAGACAAAACTAAACTACTGGCAGGAAAGAAGGGGCTGAACCTGACGACTGAGGAATGGATGAATTTGTCCGACCATTGCAAAGCCATCAACGAGGCCATAGACAGGGTCTAACTTTATATTGACACTCCTACATCGTAACGTGCCTTACTTTATTTTATTAGTATTGTTGTTATTAGTTTATTTTATTTTACTATTTTCTTTTAAAATTTATTTTTATTTCATTTTTTTACTACACATCGAAAGATTCTACAAATCAGTGTATCATCGATCGGCGAGCACGGGCGAGAAGACTCACCAAGCGAATCCTGACCAAGTTTATCACGGACGAGATACTCAAGCTAGTCTACAAGGCGCAAGAACAATTGGGGTGCGAGGGGTGCGAAGAGGACTGGACAAGTCAATGGGACCACGCGTGTCTGTTCTTCGGCATGAATCCTGAGAGCCGGATCGATGATTTTGTACCGCAGTACCTGGAGGAAGCCATGCAGTTACTTGATACGGGCAAAGTGCTGCCTATATTTTACGCAGTGGCTGCCCTTTTAGGCGCTGGTTTGTTTTTTGGTGAAGGAATGGACTTGAACATTGAGATAAATGTAATGATCGCAGACGTTTTGAATGAGTGGAAGATTGATCAATCAGATATTGAGATTTCGTTCTATTCGATGTTATTTGATAACACTACTGAATTGGTTCAATACACAGTCGATCTTATAGAATGATATTTACAATATCTACAAAATGCAAACCCAAGATTATTGTAGAATGAAACCAATGGTCTAAAATGGTTACTGTGTCCGAAATAATAGTTTCTTGTTTAATAATGTTTATCATATTAGTTTAAATGTAAGGAATACGTCGTTAGCATCGGTGTATCTAAGTTGAAGAAATAAATAACATTCTTGGTGAAAACAAAATCAGAAATGCTTTAGTGTGTTTATTTGTTCTTATGTCCGTTTACATATAATTATTTAATTCATAGTCTAACGTTAGTAGCTTCAGTATAATTTATTTCACAAAATTATATACAATAAAATAATAATGATCAAACAAAAACAAACAAACGCAGATTTCCGTAAAATATAAAAGAAGAACAAAATGTACAAAAAACAACAAAAAATAGGGTTAAATCAATGAGGGGTTGTGCGTAAATAATGAACGTATTCACTCATAACCGCCTATTCAAGTCTATTCACGTCAGTGAAGTGAACTGTTTATCCCAATTTTCTGCGTTAAGACTTAGGTGTTTGCCGTTTCCTCTCGTGTTGACTTGGTTGTTTATCACAATGTCCGGCGTTCTGACTTGAATGTTTACCATTTCTCCTCTCCATGTTGACTTGGCTACTTAGTCCTAATGTCCTGCGTTAAGACTTAGGTGTTTGCCGTTTCCTCTCGCGTTGACTTGGTTGTTTATCCCAATGTCCAGCGTTAAGACTTGGGTGTTTATCATTCCCCCCATGTTGACTTGGCTACTTAGTCCTAATGTCTTGCGTTAAGACTTGAGTGTTTATCATTTCTCCCCCATGTTGACTTGGCTACTTAGTCCTAATCTCTTGCGTTAAGACTTGGGTGTTCCCCACCCATATTGACTTGGTTACTTAGTCCTAATGTCTTGCGTTAAGACTTGGGTGTTCCCCACCCATGTTGACTTGATTACTTAGTCCCATTTCCTAAGTTTCTTTTTTCTTTAGTTTTTGTTTTGTTTTAATCGGCATCACCATCTCATCAGGACTTGGTTTCTTATCGGCCCCATTTCCTGCAATATATTTTTGTTTAATCTTTGTGCGACGGAAGTTTCACTGTTTAGATTTGGATTTACTGATGACCCAAAGTTTACTGTACGACTTAACTTGATGTTGGTCTAACACTAAACACGAAACGAACAAAAAAAAACAAAACAAAAAACACACACACACAAAAATCACCCAAATGGTCACCGACGCGCATTTTGAAAGACGCGTTGCTATAAAAACTAGTCGCGCTTATACCATTTACTATTTTCGACGCTTGCTGCTACTGCTGCTGTTGCCATCATGGCACAGCCCGAAGACTACCCATTTTCTCCGGATCCGACGGAGTCTCAGCTGAACCTGATTGTACGGATGGAAGATGAAGCACTTGCTGGGCCATCCAACGAACCCCAAGTCATCCCAGAGACACCGCCTCATTTGCAAGGCATAGAAGATGTACAGGTAAGAAACATTTATTATTTGCAAACTCGTGACTTTGCCATTTCACTCATTCAAACAATTTATTTTGGTATATCGTAAACACTATCTCATTGTACCGCACTCATTGGTCTATTTTCCCGTCTTGACTTGTCCGTGACGTTTTTTTAGTTTTTTTTTTTTTAGTTTTAGTTTTTCTTATACTATATTGTTGGTAAATATTGTCGCCCCTTTGCTCGTCCGGACTTGTCCGTGACGTCACACGAAACTCGTCTCACATTATGTACTCTGCTACGTTTTGCAAACGCAACTCTGCCACCATCCGATACACATCGACCGGTGGTTAATAGGGTAAAGCATTATTGAATGTCGTAGTTGGATTGGACTGTCTGTAAGTTTGGTTTATGCTATTGTTAATTTCAGAACGCGAGGACGAATGCTTTTATATTTGCCAATCCTCCCGCAGACTTATGGTAAGTAACAAAACCCAGTTATCCGGTCATAATTACAATGAATTTACAATGGAATTATAAAATGTTTGGTCTTTTTACACGGTGAATGCCGTGTTTGATTGCCAGACGGTATGTTTAAGGGTACTTTTGTATGTTGTTTGCTAGGAGTATGGGTGTGTTTTTGAAGGTTTGATTTATACATGTTACTAATTTTATATTTGTTTTGTTTGTATTCTTTTAAGGATATTGTAGATGATGGGGATTTGGCTGAACGGCCTGATTTACCACCACCGCCACCTCAAGAAGAGAGACGGCGGGTTCTGTATCCATGCTCCGATTGTGACAGATCTTTCACCAGAAAGTTCAGCCTCAACCGACACAAGCGCCGCATCCATATCCAAGGTGTTGAAGATATGCCAGCTCTAAATACATTTAGGTGTCGCCAATGCGACAAGTTTTTCAGCCGGCCCGACAACTTAAGACGTCATCAGCGTTACCACGCCCGACAACCACCAAACCCACCAGTACCAGCTGTCGCTGACATTTTACCACCAGAGCAACCAGTTCCAGCTCCACCACCGCCTAGACTTACATTTCCCTGCCAGACCTGTGGTAAAACATTCACCAGGCGAGACAGCATGATGCGGCACTTTAGAAATATGCACCGTCCAGACATCCCTCCCGTTGAACGTGCCCCCGCTCTGGCGGATCTACCGGTCCCCGCTGTCCTTCCACCACCTCCTGTTCCGCAAGCTCCGGCACCACAACCACCACCACTTCCTGCTGTCCACCCTGCTCCGGCTGCTCATCGTGCTCCCCCTGCTCCGGTCGATCCCATGGTAAACGATCCGCTTCTCTACCCCATCCCATTCGGGAGAGTTAGAAATGAAAATGGTGACCGCGCCCGCGCAGATGTTAATGATAACGACGAAGATGATCATGAACTGAACAATTTGTTACACGAACACTGGCCCTCGGTCAGAACTCGACATGAAACAGGCAGACCCGTGCAAGACGTGTTTAATTATAGATTAATTGGGTCGCGCCGCCTTGGAGTACCTGTTAATATGGAAGCTGGGGTAAGAGCGTTTTTTCATCAACTTAGACAGCGCGTTAAGATGAACGTGTCTTTTGGTTTGACTTTACGTCATTCGGTGACGGGCGAGTTGAGATATTTTCATTCGTGCCATAACAATGCTCGATTTTTTGAAGAGCCATTCGTCATCGCGTCCGCAGCCGATTTAGAATCGTTCATAGAAGCACTAAACGAAGCGGATATTGCGGAGCATGGCCGCCGACAGCGACCCGACACAAAATGGACAGTAGAGGCCATTACGAATGTAACGGTATTTGTTAACAAGACCGACTTTGTTATCGGTGCACCACCAAATGATCTCCCCACCTTTGTAGTCAACAACAGAGGACTTGATGCGCTAAAGCGCAACCTCCACACGGGCCAACGGTATAATGACAATTTGTGTTTTTTCAGGTCCGTCGCCCTCCATCACAATCACAATGTCACAAATAGATTTTTGGAACGTGACGCGCGGCATTTTCTACACCGGTTTCGTGATGGTGTTGGAAAACCTAACCAAGACGGAGTAACACTCGACGATCTGGCCGACGCAGAGAGAATTTTTGAAATGAACATTCAAGTATATTCTCTTGTGCAAAGAGAAGAAGAAGAGTCAGGAGAGGAGGAGGAGGCTGGATCAGAAGATTCAGAGAGGGCGGGGGAGGATGATGAACATCGGGACCAAGTGAGACCACGAGTTAGAGCCGAACTTGTGCGTCGTTCACGTCGGCGCTTCCCCACCACCTTGAATGTGAACCTTTGCGGGACACATTTTTCATTCATCCGCGACATGACAAAATACAGTAAGTCGTACGCGTGTGGGAAGTGCCGACGCTGTTTCAAAAAACCGTTCCATCTCCATCGACACGAGATTACGTGTGACGCAAACGTAAAATATAAATTCCCCGGCGGTGCGTACCGTCTCCCCCAGACTATCTTTGACAAACTTACCGATTTGGGTATACAAGTCCCTACTGATCTTCAGATACATCCATACCGGGCAACATTTGACTTTGAAAGTTACTTTCAGAAAGTCCCAAACCAGGGGGAGAATAATGGTCGGCTGACATGGGAAAATCGCCACGAAATTCTCAGCTGTAGCGTCGCCAGCAACGTACCGGGCTACGAACCACCAAGATGTTTTGTAACAACTGGAAGTTCTAGTGACCTGGTGAGTGATGTGGTGGATCACCTGCACGGCATAGCCTGGGCCGCCAACGAACTGTTGAATGAGCGGTTTGAAAATGTGTTTGACCAGCTTGACGACCTCGTCGAGGCAGCCAGGAACGACCAGAGTCAACAGGCACAACAGGCACACCCGGCAAGGAGAAGACAACACCCAGCTGAAGACGTGAAAAAGCAGCTAGGAAGTTACCTCCAAGAGTTACCAGTCATCGGTTTCAACAGTGGTAAGTACGATGTAAATTTGATCAAGCGACACTTGTATACAAAACTTCAAAGAGACGACCCTCTACAGTTTATAGTGAAGAGGACCAGTACTTATATGGCGCTCAAAACCACATGGCTTAAATTTCTCGATGTCAGCAATTACCTAGCCCCGGGGTACAGTTATGCAAAGTTTCTGAAAGCGTATGAAGTGCCCCAGGAAAAGGGTTTTTTCCCTTACGAGTGGTTTGATTCTTTACAGAAGTTAGATTACCAACAATTACCACCTCACCAAGCGTTTTTCAGTAGTTTAAAACAACAAAACATCAGCGACGCAGAATATGCGTACTGTCAAGATCATTGTACCAGATTAAGAAATCCCTCATGGTCTTCATGTTTTTAGAAGTCCAAATCTCTTGACAGTACGCATATTCTGCGTCGCTGATGTTTTGTTGTTTTAAACTACTGAAAAACGCTTGGTGAGGTGGTAATTGTTGGTAATCTAACTTCTGTAAAGAATCAAACCACTCGTAAGGGAAAAAACCCTTTTCCTGGGGCACTTCATACGCTTTCAGAAACTTTGCATAACTGTACCCCGGGGCTAGGTAATTGCTGACATCGAGAAATTTAAGCCATGTGGTTTTGAGCGCCATATAAGTACTGGTCCTCTTCACTATAAACTGTAGAGGGTCGTCTCTTTGAAGTTTTGTATACAAGTGTCGCTTGATCAAATTTACATCGTACTTACCACTGTTGAAACCGATGACTGGTAACTCTTGGAGGTAACTTCCTAGCTGCTTTTTCACGTCTTCAGCTGGGTGTTGTCTTCTCCTTGCCGGGTGTGCCTGTTGTGCCTGTTGACTCTGGTCGTTCCTGGCTGCCTCGACGAGGTCGTCAAGCTGGTCAAACACATTTCCAAACCGCTCATTCAACAGTTCGTTGGCGGCCCAGGCTATGCCGTGCAGGTGATCCACCACATCACTCACCAGGTCACTAGAACTTCCAGTTGTTACAAAACATCTTGGTGGTTCGTAGCCCGGTACGTTGCTGGCGACGCTACAGCTGAGAATTTCGTGGCGATTTTCCCATGTCAACCGACCATTATTCTCCCCCTGGTTTGGGACTTTCTGAAAGTAACTTTCAAAGTCAAATGTTGCCCGGTATGGATGTATCTGAAGATCAGTAGGGACTTGTATACCCAAATCGGTAAGTTTGTCAAAGATAGTCTGGGGGAGACGGTACGCACCGCCGGGGAATTTATATTTTACGTTTGCGTCACACGTAATCTCGTGTCGATGGAGATGGAACGGTTTTTTGAAACAGCGTCGGCACTTCCCACACGCGTACGACTTACTGTATTTTGTCATGTCGCGGATGAATGAAAAATGTGTCCCGCAAAGGTTCACATTCAAGGTGGTGGGGAAGCGCCGACGTGAACGACGCACAAGTTCGGCTCTAACTCGTGGTCTCACTTGGTCCCGATGTTCATCATCCTCCCCCGCCCTCTCTGAATCTTCTGATCCAGCCTCCTCCTCCTCTCCTGACTCTTCTTCTTCTCTTTGCACAAGAGAATATACTTGAATGTTCATTTCAAAAATTCTCTCTGCGTCGGCCAGATCGTCGAGTGTTACTCCGTCTTGGTTAGGTTTTCCAACACCATCACGAAACCGGTGTAGAAAATGCCGCGCGTCACGTTCCAAAAATCTATTTGTGACATTGTGATTGTGATGGAGGGCGACGGACCTGAAAAAACACAAATTGTCATTATACCGTTGGCCCGTGTGGAGGTTGCGCTTTAGCGCATCAAGTCCTCTGTTGTTGACTACAAAGGTGGGGAGATCATTTGGTGGTGCACCGATAACAAAGTCGGTCTTGTTAACAAATACCGTTACATTCGTAATGGCCTCTACTGTCCATTTTGTGTCGGGTCGCTGTCGGCGGCCATGCTCCGCAATATCCGCTTCGTTTAGTGCTTCTATGAACGATTCTAAATCGGCTGCGGACGCGATGACGAATGGCTCTTCAAAAAATCGAGCATTGTTATGGCACGAATGAAAATATCTCAACTCGCCCGTCACCGAATGACGTAAAGTCAAACCAAAAGACACGTTCATCTTAACGCGCTGTCTAAGTTGATGAAAAAACGCTCTTACCCCAGCTTCCATATTAACAGGTACTCCAAGGCGGCGCGACCCAATTAATCTATAATTAAACACGTCTTGCACGGGTCTGCCTGTTTCATGTCGAGTTCTGACCGAGGGCCAGTGTTCGTGTAACAAATTGTTCAGTTCATGATCATCTTCGTCGTTATCATTAACATCTGCGCGGGCGCGGTCACCATTTTCATTTCTAACTCTCCCGAATGGGATGGGGTAGAGAAGCGGATCGTTTACCATGGGATCGACCGGAGCAGGGGGAGCACGATGAGCAGCCGGAGCAGGGTGGACAGCAGGAAGTGGTGGTGGTTGTGGTGCCGGAGCTTGCGGAACAGGAGGTGGTGGAAGGACAGCGGGGACCGGTAGATCCGCCAGAGCGGGGGCACGTTCAACGGGAGGGATGTCTGGACGGTGCATATTTCTAAAGTGCCGCATCATGCTGTCTCGCCTGGTGAATGTTTTACCACAGGTCTGGCAGGGAAATGTAAGTCTAGGCGGTGGTGGAGCTGGAACTGGTTGCTCTGGTGGTAAAATGTCAGCGACAGCTGGTACTGGTGGGTTTGGTGGTTGTCGGGCGTGGGAACGCTGATGACGTCTTAAGTTGTCGGGCCGGCTGAAAAACTTGTCGCATTGGCGACACCTAAATGTATTTAGAGCTGGCATATCTTCAACACCTTGGATATGGATGCGGCGCTTGTGTCGGTTGAGGCTGAACTTTCTGGTGAAAGATCTGTCACAATCGGAGCATGGATACAGAACCCGCCGTCTCTCTTCTTGAGGTGGCGGTGGTGGTAAATCAGGCCGTTCAGCCAAATCCCCATCATCTACAATATCCTTAAAAGAATACAAACAAAACAAATATAAAATTAGTAACATGTATAAATCAAACCTTCAAAAACACACCCATACTCCTAGCAAACAACATACAAAAGTACCCTTAAACATACCGTCTGGCAATCAAACACGGCATTCACCGTGTAAAAAGACCAAACATTTTATAATTCCATTGTAAATTCATTGTAATTATGACCGGATAACTGGGTTTTGTTACTTACCATAAGTCTGCGGGAGGATTGGCAAATATAAAAGCATTCGTCCTCGCGTTCTGAAATTAACAATAGCATAAACCAAACTTACAGACAGTCCAATCCAACTACGACATTCAATAATGCTTTACCCTATTAACCACCGGTCGATGTGTATCGGATGGTGGCAGAGTTGCGTTTGCAAAACGTAGCAGAGTACATAATGTGAGACGAGTTTCGTGTGACGTCACGGACAAGTCCGGACGAGCAAAGGGGCGACAATATTTACCAACAATATAGTATAAGAAAAACTAAAACTAAAAAAAAAAAAACTAAAAAAACGTCACGGACAAGTCAAGACGGGAAAATAGACCAATGAGTGCGGTACAATGAGATAGTGTTTACGATATACCAAAATAAATTGTTTGAATGAGTGAAATGGCAAAGTCACGAGTTTGCAAATAATAAATGTTTCTTACCTGTACATCTTCTATGCCTTGCAAATGAGGCGGTGTCTCTGGGATGACTTGGGGTTCGTTGGATGGCCCAGCAAGTGCTTCATCTTCCATCCGTACAATCAGGTTCAGCTGAGACTCCGTCGGATCCGGAGAAAATGGGTAGTCTTCGGGCTGTGCCATGATGGCAACAGCAGCAGTAGCAGCAAGCGTCGAAAATAGTAAATGGTATAAGCGCGACTAGTTTTTATAGCAACGCGTCTTTCAAAATGCGCGTCGGTGACCATTTGGGTGATTTTTGTGTGTGTGTGTTTTTTGTTTTGTTTTTTTTTGTTCGTTTCGTGTTTAGTGTTAGACCAACATCAAGTTAAGTCGTACAGTAAACTTTGGGTCATCAGTAAATCCAAATCTAAACAGTGAAACTTCCGTCGCACAAAGATTAAACAAAAATATATTGCAGGAAATGGGGCCGATAAGAAACCAAGTCCTGATGAGATGGTGATGCCGATTAAAACAAAACAAAAACTAAAGAAAAAAGAAACTTAGGAAATGGGACTAAGTAATCAAGTCAACATGGGTGGGGAACACCCAAGTCTTAACGCAAGACATTAGGACTAAGTAACCAAGTCAATATGGGTGGGGAACACCCAAGTCTTAACGCAAGAGATTAGGACTAAGTAGCCAAGTCAACATGGGGGAGAAATGATAAACACTCAAGTCTTAACGCAAGACATTAGGACTAAGTAGCCAAGTCAACATGGGGGGAATGATAAACACCCAAGTCTTAACGCTGGACATTGGGATAAACAACCAAGTCAACGCGAGAGGAAACGGCAAACACCTAAGTCTTAACGCAGGACATTAGGACTAAGTAGCCAAGTCAACATGGAGAGGAGAAATGGTAAACATTCAAGTCAGAACGCCGGACATTGTGATAAACAACCAAGTCAACACGAGAGGAAACGGCAAACACCTAAGTCTTAACGCAGAAAATTGGGATAAACAGTTCACTTCACTGACGTGAATAGACTTGAATAGGCGGTTATGAGTGAATACGTTCATTATTTACGCACAACCCCTCATTGATTTAACCCTATTTTTTGTTGTTTTTTGTACATTTTGTTCTTCTTTTATATTTTACGGAAATCTGCGTTTGTTTGTTTTTGTTTGATCATTATTATTTTATTGTATATAATTTTGTGAAATAAATTATACTGAAGCTACTAACGTTAGACTATGAATTAAATAATTATATGTAAACGGACATAAGAACAAATAAACACACTAAAGCATTTCTGATTTTGTTTTCACCAAGAATGTTATTTATTTCTTCAACTTAGATACACCGATGCTAACGACGTATTCCTTACATTTAAACTAATATGATAAACATTATTAAACAAGAAACTATTATTTCGGACACAGTAACCATTTTAGACCATTGGTTTCATTCTACAATAATCTTGGGTTTGCATTTTGTAGATATTGTAAATATCATTCTATAAGATCGACTGTGTATTGAACCAATTCAGTAGTGTTATCAAATAACATCGAATAGAACGAAATCTCAATATCTGATTGATCAATCTTCCACTCATTCAAAACGTCTGCGATCATTACATTTATCTCAATGTTCAAGTCCATTCCTTCACCAAAAAACAAACCAGCGCCTAAAAGGGCAGCCACTGCGTAAAATATAGGCAGCACTTTGCCCGTATCAAGTAACTGCATGGCTTCCTCCAGGTACTGCGGTACAAAATCATCGATCCGGCTCTCAGGATTCATGCCGAAGAACAGACACGCGTGGTCCCATTGACTTGTCCAGTCCTCTTCGCACCCCTCGCACCCCAATTGTTCTTGCGCCTTGTAGACTAGCTTGAGTATCTCGTCCGTGATAAACTTGGTCAGGATTCGCTTGGTGAGTCTTCTCGCCCGTGCTCGCCGATCGATGATACACTGATTTGTAGAATCTTTCGATGTGTAGTAAAAAAATGAAATAAAAATAAATTTTAAAAGAAAATAGTAAAATAAAATAAACTAATAACAACAATACTAATAAAATAAAGTAAGGCACGTTACGATGTAGGAGTGTCAATATAAAGTTAGACCCTGTCTATGGCCTCGTTGATGGCTTTGCAATGGTCGGACAAATTCATCCATTCCTCAGTCGTCAGGTTCAGCCCCTTCTTTCCTGCCAGTAGTTTAGTTTTGTCTTCGTTGAAATAATGTTCTCTGATATTAACGTAGACTCGCCCCTTGAAACGTTTGACATTAACGTAACGCTCACCTCCGATGTTGAATCTGACAGCGTTCCTGTCGTTCTCTGCTTGTTCGGGATCTGGGCCAAACGTTCTCTTCTTGGCGACTTTTCCCTTCACGAACGGAGGTTTGGAGAAGTCCGCTGTTCCAGACAGCTCTGCCATGGCAGCCGCAAGCAAGTCCGGTGCGGGCCCCGAGTCGGTCTGACTCTCCTCCTTCTGCGTTGCGATGCACGGTATGGACCACACGCTCTTGTCACCCTCACGGTGATCTCACACTCTAATTATATATTTTCAATTTGAATTTACCAATCACCATTCTAGGTTTTATGAAACTTAACCAATCAAAATCGAGCGTATTATTTAACTTAACCAACCAGTTTTAAGCTTTTCTTTCAATTTAACCCATTAACGTTTTATTTCACTACGTATTCGCGCATGCGCACACGTACACAACACCACTTCGCCCCACACAAAATAAAGACACTTCCGGTACCACTCCTATACAGGCACCGGAAGCACCACGTACGCGACGCCACACATGCACCGGTGGAGGGAGGTGTAACACCGGCACCTCCGGCACCTCCCGCACCTCCGGCACCTCCGGCACCTCCGGCACCTCCGCCACACCCTCCACCGGTGTTGCACCTCCAAACGGGGTCGAAACGGCCCCACCTATACTACTTATGTGCTTCGTTTAGTTACCAAAAAAGGCGCCAACTTATAGACTAATCCTTCGACAACAACTGGCCAAGTGAGGGCAGCAGAACTGCATTGTATTTACTATTGTCTTAAAGTGACGTCACAATAAAGATACCTAGAGCAAGTTCGGCCGCGAACTATAGTTAACCATTAGTCAGTCTCTGCTTTACCAATGCGCATGCTCAAATGCAGTTCGCTCGAACGGCTCTAGTCGAACTATTGTTGAAAAGATGGCAACCGCTTTGTTTACATTTGCGACATGAATGAAATGGGTTTTGCCACTATTCTTCCACGCATATAAGTAGGATAAGCCATAACGTTAGTCATGTTGGTCCTAAAACAAGACAAAAATTACATTAGGCCCGCTAGACTGCCTTTCCCTCCGTCCGACTACTGACATCACCTTTTTCTACGTCACTGGTTCTCTCCATGTTTTCCTATGAAAAGAGGCTACTGTCAACCAGCGGCAACCGTGCCCCGGGGTCTGGTTCCAAATAGTCGACTAGATAGTCCAACCATTCTGCGTTCGAGCGACGTTAGTCGAACTATGGTTAACTATAGTTCGCGCCCGAACTTGCTCACAGTCGCGATTAATAATGGAGCAACCACAAGAGGGCGGGCTCACTATAAAAAAGATCGTCGAATTACTCTACACTGTATCTTAATATAGATTTTTCCGGATATTTTTTTATTCAAAATCAATTGTTAAAGATGGCGTCGCACGTACAACGCATCGACTGCAGCCCAAATTTAAACGTGCCAATGTACGGCACATTTAAATTAGAGAATTCCAGGGGGTTAGGATCGCGCAAGGCATGATGGGAAAACATGGCGCAGCAAGATCGTAGCCATAATAACGAGGTTGCTCTTGGCCCGCCTCACGGCCTCATTTGCACAAGAACGCGTGCAGCTAGCTGCTCGCGCGCTCATTCTAAAAACACGCCTACATAGTGAGACAACCAGCCAATCACAACAGCTGCATCTGCGTAACGAAGTTTGCGTTCTTTCCTGATTGGCTCGCAGTGATCGAGGAACCTCGTGGTTCGGCTGTCTGGCTAATGAATTGAAGCGAGCTGGTGTAGTTTGTATACGCGCCGCGTTTTGTCTATAAAACCGTGACTTTTGGGCGTTAAAACCAGAATTTTGATGATTGCGTTCTGAGTGGGAGAATGGACGGATCGGCATCTTGGATTCTGTTCGTATCAGCAATGGCAGGTAGGATTGACACATCTTATTAAATCCAATTCGTATGACAGAAAACGTGCAATTATTGATACACTACAAAACAATACATAATTACCATAGGCCAATTTACTATAGGCCATAGGCCTATTTTGTAGTATTAGTAGACGTTAGCTATATGGTCAATTGTCAATGAAATGGTCTATGGTCAATGATCCAGTGGTTAATTAAATGGTCAGTGGTCAGATGACACTATTGCAGTCAAGTAAATACATACGACTAATGTCCGTGGCCAATAAACTTCTTTAGCCGTTTTGGCAAAGCTGTCTTTACAGCCTTGTTTTCGTCCACATTTTGTTTCAAAATTTCAGCCGAATTATAGGTCGTACAGCTTGCCTATACCATGAATGGAGGTAGCTCCATGCTTATACTAGGCAATATGTATTTTGCTGAACATATCAATTTGTTTGGTGAGAAATGTCAATCTGAGAGCACTACTTAATTCCACCATAGAGCACGTGTATAACTACGATCTGTATCACTTAAAGGTTAATTTTACATGGCCTTGCTAGCGTGGGTTCAATGTGTACTCTTTGACAGCGTCTCTGATTGGAGATTAGTTTGACAGGTCTATATAATGTCCAATTGAAATCATTGTACTATCATGTCAAGGGCAATTTTATCAGTATTCCAGGCGTGCAAGAACCTTTTTAAAAGAACTTGTAGTTCGTGAGTTACAGCAGCAAAAACAAAAAGCGACCACCCTCGAAATGGGTATAAAATTTGCCGCTACACACACAAACAAATCACAAACAACACATTCAATGGGATTTTGACAGGTTTGTTTGGAGGCCAGACAAGCAACAAATTGTACGTTTATTGAGCTAATATACTGAAGTTACATATCCCGAAGAAACCTAACGAATATTTTGAGAAGTTATGACGTTGTATCACTAACACTGTATTTTTAGACCATTTAGACTACGTTTTGTTGCTTTTTTGTCCGCGGCCGGTCCTTTTGAACACAACAAATCGATATGCTTGCAGAATGGGCGGAACTCTGCAGAACATCGAATATTACACATAATAAAGTCACAATATTGACTTCAAAAACATAATAACCTTAAAACCTCACTATAGTGTTAGTAACTGCCACATCTTCATGAAATTTCGCTTAAATTAAATAATTGATGCAGAACGCTGCGGCTGGCGATTTTTTTTTTCCGTAGGTAGGTGAGTCAAAATTCATGAATTATTCAGTAGTTGCATTGATCACTGTACAACACTTTTTCCCCTTAAATTAAAAATACTCCAAAGATATAAATTTGACTAGGGAAAAAAACGAGGTACGTGCACAACACAACACAACATTTACAAATTAAGTGCACAGATATTACCGTACGTTATAACACACGGTAATACGGTCCTATTCCTAAGGCTGTGAGGGCATGTTTACGGCAGAAGAACCAACCTTCAAAATGATCGCAATATCGTAATTTTACCAGGCGGGGACAAGTGCCTTATATCCTCGATAACTCTTTCAATTATTTTCTCGGCAAAATTCAGCCGGGAAGGCATTTAATTATCCGAGTTTCGCGTTTTACCAAGGTACGTTTTTCAGCGTGATTTGATGTTTGCGATATAACGTAGGGCCGTGTACTACACATTACAATGGTCCAAGGCTGTGGGAAGGGGGCATGTTTACGGCTGCGGAACCAACATTCTCGCAATATCGTAATTTTACCATTTGCCAAGTTTATTATATCCTTAAGTGTATTATATGTATGATATTGCAATAATTTTAAAGGTTGGTTCCGCAGCCGTAAACATGCTCCCTCCCCACAGCTGTACCGGGTACCATCAGTTGTACCGTGTTTGGGGAAAGATACGAGACGTAGGTCGGTCATTTCTTTGAACATTCTAGGGATGAAAAGTGGCAACACTGACTGAAAAGCATCAACGCGAGTTTCGTCGGGGTAGGAGTACTATAGGGTTATGCTTCAGTAGAATTTGTGAACGATTTTAAGGGAATACCTCTTAAAGTTGGTGTGTCCGTGCATTTTTGGGTGTAAGGAGTGGATAACTAAGAGCAAACGTGGATTCTGTTTTATTTATCTCAAGTGTTCTTGGTGGGTGTGGCAAGCGAGGCGAGGGTGTGTTACTTCGGTCCACCACCGGAACCTGATCCTGATAATCCGGGTGAATGGATGAAGCAAGTCATGCGAGAGATACGGAAGCGATGCCCGGGAAATAAAACCCAAATTGGTAAGTTGAAGTCTTTAATCGATACAACGTTCCACTTGAAAACCACTGCACACCAGAGACTGTTATTCACCCAAACTGCAGTCAAGTACATGGTCAGCCTCGACTCCATTGACGCGTGCGTGTTACTACTAACCCCTGGCCATGAGGAATGCGTAAACGACGCTGATTGGCTATTCAGTGCGTACTGTGCGCGCATTTCGTAAACTGCACGCCCTGAATGTAATGCGCGCGCGTGTTCCTGAACGCACGTCACGGCGTATGATTTTTTTGTTTAAATCTGCGCCTTACCTGTACAATATGGATTTTGGAAGCTTCAGGTTTTTCTTGCCCAAAACCCGTTTCTAACGTTATTGATCACCGCGGACATACGTCACAGGTCAGCGCGCCGATGAAAACAATACGCGCTGACACTGCACTGTAGCATACAAGACTGCGCGCGCGATCATCGTTTTTACCGGCGCGGTGTACGTATTATGACGCGTTTTTAATGACAGTTCCCGAATGTCCGCCCCGATCTATAGATGGACGACGGCGGTACGTACATTTTATATAAATCCTTGCTAAATAACACGACGCCAATTATGTTTGAAAGGATTGAATCTACAAAATAACAATTACAAAATGTTAAAGATGGCGTCGCGCGTTAAACGCATCGACTGCAGCCCTAATTTAAGATCGCGCAAGGCATGGTGGGAAAACATGACGCAGCAAGATCTAACCAACAGCACTTTAAATGTTGCTATCAGTTGTTGTGTCACAAATAACTGAAACTCAATTAGAATAAATTGGCAACAATGTAAAGAAAAAATGTGTCTGATACTAAATGTAGTTTCATCCTCTGAAAAATTAAATAAGGCCATGTCCGAATCCCTTGGCTGCAGCTTCAAATTGCTTCAAAAAGTATGTGGGAATAATTTAGTAAGAATTGATGATCACCCTGAAGCTTGTTTAGCCGAGTAATATACCCAGCACGATATGAGACCAATGGACTACCCCCTTAGACCACCATATACATATGTGACCGGCTCTACAAAAAGGGGTCTTATGTCGCTAAAAAATGAAATTTACATGTACCTATACATTATACAATGTACACATTGTATCATCAAACGTGTTCAACTATTCGTGAAAATACATGTACATATCGATGTACATGTACCTCCAGATACAACGCGAAGTAGAGTCAGGGTGTTAGACCTATGCATATGTATGTTTATGCAAAGTACGTTATGGACGCAGCATTCGTTAGGCTAAGCAGGTGCGTGCACATATCGCTACCTTTACCTACCACTTTCAAGAAAAGTGGTATTTTAATGTCAATTGCATGTACCAATGCTTGATGGCTGACCAGCATTGGAAAAAATGGCTTCTTTTAAATACTACCCCCCAATTTACCATTATTTAGTTAGTCTGCATTTTTTTGCAATTGATATGAATCGGTAAATGTAAGGCAGCTTGACTGGTTTCCTTAGTGTATGATTTCCTGATGTTTATAAAATGCTCCATTTCATCAGGGTCTTGTAACCAGACTACAAGAACATGATTGTTTTTCTTGGTTTTTACAGCATCTACATGTACATCACAAACCTTCAAACCTGTCATATAACAATATTTACTATACAATACTAACCTCCCCAAAACCATCCATTTATGTAAATTACAGCAAAAGCAAATGTTATAGGCCTATATTATTATCTTTAACAGGGCTGTTTTGGTCAAAGTAAGATGTACAATGTACATGGACAAGAGAGCTGTTGAAGGAAAATTAATTTATCTTTAAAGGACTACCCCCTTAGACTACCATATACATATACACTCTCTAGACTATTGGACTTAACCCCCCCCCCCCCCCCCCCCCCTCACCCCCACCCCCCTAAAAACCTACACAACATTCCTGAGAAAACACAATATTCCGCAAGCACAATGGCGACCACGAGGAGGGGGGGGGGGGGGGGGGGGGGGGGGGGGGGGTGGGGGGGGGGGGGGGGGGGGGGGCAGTTTCCCTTCGTCTCATGTCTTAATTGCTTCGTGTATAAATAATCGATGAGGACCCTGACATTTTTGTTAAAAGGCAAATGTTAATATAGCATTGTGTTTCTTGGGACTGCATGTAGCTACCGACAAATTCAACCACAATCAACATTAGGGCAATATTTTTTTTAATAAAAATGATCGGACGAACTTCGCTGCTTTCGCGGAGACATGCGCGAGACATTCTCCCAAATGTTGGAATCTGTTTAGGGTTTCACGAAGATTTTCCAACATCCCGCACGTCGTGAGTAGGCCGTGCGCATTATGACGAAGCTTTTAAGACATTTTTGAGGGCAAATCACGAGCAAATCACGACTCGGGATGCTGGAAACGTTTGCAAGAAATTTCAAACTTTTTTTGAAATTCCCGCCGAACTAAAAACGACTCCCGCGAACAATTGACGACGCTTGCGAATCCCCGCGCATGTTTGGCAAACATTAATTTTGGAACCTAAAATACGAATGTTGGACTTTGCCATTTTTTTCGGCAATCGCATCCTTCGCGAATTGTTCGCGCCCCATGAAAACCCACCCTATAAGGTGACTGTTATGTAGTATTGACTGCTCGATGAATTTCTTCACAGAATGCAACAGCACCTATACCGTTGAGCCCTTCACGTACACGTTCCCGTTTCCTGCTTTTAACGACGAACAGTTCACGTTAAACTTCTCAGTGCATGGGGCGTCACTTGCAATAATCGTCCTGTCAACCGATGCCACAGCGGCGGGAGTCGAGTATGAATTATTATGTAAGACAAAATATACTTAACGTTGGTTGGTCCAAGTTAAATTTCGATTTTCTTTTTCGAAGGAATTTTGAAGGAATATAATATACTCTGACGTTTGTTTGTTAGGATTGGCAGGGTTTTCCACAGTTTGAAAAAGTAGTTTTTATTTTTTGCTCAAATTGCGCGCTAAGTTTTGAGCAAAAGGTCATAAATATTCATAATAGTGAAACGTATGCTATACGTCATTGACGTGTGTGTTTGCGTGACGTGAACGTGCACAAGTTATAGTTTAGCGGTACCGTACCATATGCGCACATAGAACGTGTCACAAACGTGTATGTGTGTTCTTGTATCGTATTACGATCGAGGATCGAAACACAAAAGAGAACAAAGGGAACAAAGGATCATCGAAGGACGGTTTGCTTGTCCGAATTCCTTCCTCGATCGTTGGGGCAAGCGCCAGGTAATGGGGTTAGGGTATAGTAAAGGAACAAAGGAAAACACAATATCGATCCTCGGTCGTTATGTGGTTCACGACTGGGTGTGTGTACACTCGCAGCATTTACCTCCAATCTTCAACCCCTAATGTCCTCTCTTGTACAATGTATACATGTATACAATGCTTGAAAATTATCTATTTAATTTAAAAATCTATTTTTCAAGGTGCCACACCTAAAAAGCACAAACACGCCATCTTTAAAGGAGGTATGATTGCTCATTTGTGTTTTTTTCTGATATTACTTTACAGCAATTGGAAGTTCAGGAAATGAAGCCGTCGTTATCCGACGATGCATGTTTTGCCAATCACTGCAGTCGTATCCAGGCGTGTTGAGCGTAGATGGTATGCAACGTTTTTGGCTGAGGTACAACCGCGGAACCTTCGCCTTAGGCAAGCACCAGCAGGCGGCGTTCTTTGAGTGGACCGAGCCTAAGCCCCTGGCTACCCCGGTTAGGTTCTATGGTTTTCACGGCTGGGACGAACCCCTGACTTGGGTCACCTACCATAACTGCCATTAGGTCCACTATACAAAGGGGCCGTGTGGTATAACATTTGCTCGTTAAGAATACATCAGACCTTCGACTTTACATCAGTTAACATGGCATTGAGAGTATACGCAAAAAAAAATCAAACAAAACTCTCACATTTAATTTCTTTAATGACCTTTAGTGACGAATGTAAATGTGTCTTTCGGTAGCTGTGCGAGACGCGTATATCTCCAATGCTTTGAGGTGTGCTAACTGCTAAGCAGACACAAAATGCTTAGCATGTAAATTCTTTCTTGGTAAAAGCATGGTTACAGATGTTCGGGTGATGTACATGTATATTGTTTGTGAGTTGTATTCATCTGGTTTTTGCTTAGTATGAAAAGCACATGGAGTTTTGGCTGGTAACCTGTTTTCACCGAGCAAACTATTTGTTATGCTAATTATTAAACAATTTTACACTTAAGTTTTTTGAAATCTAAAAGCTTATTTTGTTATAACCTTTATGACTAAACCACTGGTTTACGATGCTATGGTTAAACAAAGTACATTTTTGTTAAACTTAAACCTTACTGAGGCCAATTTCGTAAAACGTTTAAGCACCAAAATTGGCTTAGCATGAAAATTCTTCCTTGAAAAAAACATAGGGTTATAAACCAACATTTCGGTTTATTGTTTGTGACTGGTATGTACGTATTCAGCTGTTTTGGGCTTTGAATGAAAAGCACGTGGAGTTTTGGCCGATAGCCTGTTTTTACTGAGCAGACTTGTTTTGTGCTAAGCATATTTTTGTGCTTACATGTTTTATGAAATTGGCCCTTGGTGAAGTTTGGTGCGCATTTACTTCGCATTTTTAAATTTAATTCTTCTGTTACTACAGTCTGCATTTAAAACTTTAATTATTTCAAGTTATTCTGGTGCTTATTAGACCTCGCACTGTTTTTCAAAACTCACTTCTAATCATTAAAGGTAGGATACACCATTTGCAGATATCAAACAATTTTATTAGCGGATTATTAAGAAATATCTCACTTATTTGAATGTAAATATTGATTGTAGGCATCTAGCAATATGATTGCGCTAGATATCCTTGATATATAATAATTTGTTCCGCAAAAATGTATACGGCGATCGCGAAAAAAACGATATTTACTATAAAATACAACCCCCCAAATCCACCCATTTATGATAATTCAAGCAATTACCAATGGTGTATCCTACCTTTAAAATCAAGGTGTTATATATTTTATTAACCTTAATGACTAAATCATAGGTTTATGATGTGATGGTTAACAAAATACGTCTTTGTGAGTTTTATAAAGTTTTGTTTTAAAAGTGGGAGTGTTGTGCATTAGTTAGCCACGCCCCATTATTTAAATTTGTGACTTCCAGTTCACACGTGACACAGACGCAAAGCGCATTATCAGCCAGAAACATGTGTCGGCTTTGCTCATTGGTTGATTGTTTTTGCGACTTCGGTTGGGGATGTGACGTCACTGGTCCATAAACAATGAAACTTCAGTTGTTTACGTCATGAAATTCGCTTCGCATTCGTTTTCGCGTGAAGTATGAACCGGCCTTTAGGCCGTTTACGAATTGCTGGCTTTGGCTGTGACTCTGGTCGTTGCTATGCTGTTGCTAAGAGCGGACAATGACCGCCCATTGAAACAGCGAATCAACAGCCGAAGTTACAGCCAAAGCCAACAATGGCCTTTGTGTATTTTTTATTTTTGGTGAGAAGACAAGATGGCGGCCAACTTTCATGATGGAGATAATTTATGCTGTGCATCTTGTGCTTTGTGATACTTGTCGTTTATTGTCATTGATACCGAACCAAGTATACGTCCAAGGCCAGTTAATTACGGTGCATTTCAAGATGGCAGAAAGGTAAATACACGTAATTTCAATAACAAAAGAGCCTCATTAGAAACTCGCTTGTATAATGCTTACTTAAGTTATAGTCGTCAGTTTGTACACTAGCGACAAGCCCACGAGGCACGAGGTAATATCCGGAATTTTACTAGGACTGGCTGCAACCTTTTGACAATTTTTGCGCGCATTGTGTGTAAACATGTTTCTGGTCACAGACGCGAAAACACGCTCATGTAGTCATTATGTTTTATGATTACTAGTTTATATTAAATGCACTCTCTGTAAACACATAAGTAATGTTGTGAATAAATTATCACACATTATTCTTTTAATGTTGTGAATAAATTCTCACAGTGGCCTCTTAAAATGTCAGATTTTCTGCATATTTCTGTAGAATATACGTATGTCCAGGTCCAAGAACGCCCCTCTCAATGCCTATTTTAATTAAAATGTAAGGCTAACTCCTTTTGATTCTTTATTTCCGAGACAAATCAAATTTTGCAAATTTTAAATAAAATTTCAAGCTCACCCCTTACAATTTTTAATTTCCCAGAAAAATCAAATTTGGCAATTTATTTATAAAATTCAAGGCTAAACCCCTTACACATTTAATATTTTTAGAAAAATAAAATTTTTGGCAAATTTGCAATAAATTTCTTACAAATTTTCAAAAAAAAATTCAAATTTTAATAAAAATGCAAGGCTCAACCCTCACAATTTTGTATTTCCAAGACAAATCAAATGTTGGCAAATTTATATTAAAATACAAGGCTAACTCCTTACAATTGTAATAGTTTTCAAAAAAGGCAAATTTTAGCTAGTGTAATAAAAATTGTACACATTTTAATAATATTTGCAAAAATTTGACTTTTTCGAAATTTTGAAAATTGTAGGGGGTTAGCCTTGCATTTATTTGTAAAATTGGCCAAAAATTGTCTTTTTGAAAAAATATAAAATTGTAAGGGGTTAGCCTTGCATTTGTAGTAAAACTTACCCAAATTTGACTTTTTGAAAAAATTTAAAATTGTAAAGATACTTGCATTAGTGTTAAAATGGCGAAAATTGGATTTTTCTTGTAAATAAAAAATTGTAAGGGGTTAGCTTTGCATTTTTATTACAATTGGCTAACATTTGACTATTTGAAAAGAAAAAAAATATGTAAGGGGTTAACCTTGGATTTTAATTAAAAATCTTTCAAAATTAGTTTTTTCCTTGGAAATGTTTAATTTCTAAGAAAATCAAATTTTGGCCGATTTGAGCAAAGCTAACCCCTTACAATTCTTTTCCCAGAAATTTTCGGGCCATTTTCGAATGAAATTAACCTACATGTACTTCTAAGTCTTTTTCACGAGTTAATATAGAGAAAAACCACAAAAACACAATTGAAAGAAATTCACAGACAAACTAAAAGTCTTGACTAGAGCTCGTTTGATTTCATTTATTTATTAATATTATTCAGTTATCTAGTATATTCATTCAGTTGTTTTACTCGCAAAATTACCAATACCACTGTTCCTACATCATCATTCTAAAACAAATATTAACTTTGAATACAATTCTCGAGATGAAAACAAAAATGCGTTTTTTTTCTTTTAAAAATACTTTCCACTTTTTATGGATACATTCTTAAACATGTCTTCACAAAACCCGTACATGGACGCCAATCAGGTACATTTTAAATGGTTGCACTTTCCCCTATAAACTAAATGTATTGTCTTATTTATAAACATCGCTATATCTTAACATGTTACTTATAGATGTTCATTAATTTCTTCATCTTATCGGGCATTATTACAAAAAATATACCAAGTGTCCGATATTTCTCTGTAATACGTGACCCAGCACATCAAAATCAAGAATAAGTCAGAAAATGACTGTGAGATATGTATCTAGATTGGAAATTCCATTAGCTTTCTAATGATACCCATCACAACCTTGTACCTCATGGATAATATCTCAAAAAGTCAGGTTCCAACTTATTCCTCATTTTGATGTGTGGGTCACATACGGTAGTACGATCTTTGCTTAGAACTGATGCACACGTACTGGGAATGATACATTTCTGTAATAGAATCTGGAATCATTACATACAATAACTACATGTTGCATTCATAATGTCGGCCTTCAAAACTACCTCTCTGCTAAACGATACACCTTTAAGTTCATGCACCTAACCTACATGTACCCAAGTATAATGCACAAAAATCATAGTATTGCTTGAACACAACCACTAATTATTCAACTCGCATACAGGTACAACTATCCAAGGAAGGTCGATGTAAATTGTGTGATATTTGGTGATAATATAAGTCAATATAACAATATTTGCTAAATTGTAGTTAACTAACCCCTCGAATCCATTCATTTCTGAAAATTACAGCAAAAGCGAATGATGTACATTCCCTTTAAGGTATAAACTGCAACTTTCCTGAGCGTCATAACCATAAAATGATAAATTGCGGCCTGGTTTTATTTTGAAAATTTCCAACAAAAGACATTACAAATAAAATATTATCTTTGAACGTCTGAGAAGTTGATATGTAATTTGTTAAGTCGATTCCTGACATCAACGGTCGGGTACTTGAATACCCAGTTCTGATGCACACCTCTAATTGCTCAGTCATTTGTTAAATGTACATGTACATTCAGTATTATTCTTGTCAATTTTCTTCAGATGCACCCTCATGTATCGGAATGCAAATGACCTTGAGATTTTGAGAGAGCGAAGGAACAACATGATGTTTGGAAAGTAAATGTGTACATTGGAACAATGTACAAGAGCTGAAATCTACACAAACCTCACAACTAAAACACAAAATGTAAAAGCTACAATATGAAATACGTAGAAATTAATGAGTCTTTACTCCACAAAACTAAACCACAAAATATACAATATAAATACCAATTATTATAGCAAGGAATTATGGCTTTGCCTTTGCTGCAAATACTATAGATGTAGTAGGAAAGTAAAGGTGTACATTTGGTAGTAATGTACAGAGGGTTTAAAGCATTAATTATATGACATCTACACAAACTTCACAACTAAACCCAGAAATATACAAACTAAATATATTACGAAATAGGTATAAATGGAAACTGAGTCTTTACTCCACAAAACTAAACCACAAAATATACAATATAAATACCAATTATTATAGCAATGAATTATGGCTTTGCCCTTGCTGCGAATACTATTTTGCAAATATGTAGCCTTCATGCGAGATATATTGTAGAGATATTTCAACAATACTCTAATCAAATAATAGTTTAGTGTGTTAAAACTACGAAATGGAATGATTTTACTGTAGTTTCCACTAACAGAATCAAATTCCACAATTGTTTTAACCAGTTCGCGTCGGGTATATACACGCAAAGTTTTACGTGAATTCAAAATGGATGACGGATAAAAACGTCACGAGCAAGGCCGGGAATATCTGTTAGCGACCGGGTCACAGCGAGCAAGGCCTGGAAATATCAGGGTGTGCTACCCACAGATGCCGGCCTGAAGCTGTCTTGGATCGAGGTTCGTGACAAAACAATCCCGTGCCTGGGTCTAGTCAATGTTAAAATAATCCTGGTGTGAACTGGTTAATTGTAGTTATGCAATCATGGAGAAATAAGCACACAGTGATTTAAACGCACACAAAAAGTAAAACTAACAACCATCTTTTTTTCAAGTTTAGGGGAAAAGCATTTCTAAAATAATGCACTAATATTGTAGAAAGTACATGTTTCACAATACAGATTTATGCTAAATTACGTCACAATTAAATTATTAAAACTTAAAAATAACGTTTTAATACGCTTGTTGAATACAACTATGATTACCGTGTACAAGTTAGGAATGTTTGCAATCCATCCTGTGTAAATTACCGTAATTTATAATTCATTCTATTATCAATATATACAATTCTTTAGTTAGGAACAAATACACAATTATAGATTATACAGCACAGATAGGATTATATGCATCAGAAATATATTTAATCTCTAAGCACATTCAAATGATTATTCCATGCATTGTATGATATATTGGCCATTATTATTTAGATATTGCAGTTAAACTTTGTAACAATTTAACATCATACATACCATGGATAACAATGGAATGTTGGGCGTTCTACCATTGGGCTTGCAACAACAACATAATATGCTAAAAATAATTTCCACAACTGTCTTTTATTATAAAGAACCTAAAGTAAATGAGTGTGGCACATTATGTGCAGTACGCAGAAATCTGTGAATGGTTTTTGATAAATACGAACCCATGTCATTTTACAACTATTGCGTGTGTCCCCCCAAAATGGTGCAAGTGGAACGTGTCATTTTGCTCATTAACCAGTTCGCGCCGGACGACGTATATAAACGCAAAGGTTTCCTTAGATTCGAAACGAATGACTCATCAACACGTCACGAGCAAGGCTGGAAATGTCAGTCAGCAGCGAGCAAGGCCGGAAATGTCTGTCAGCAGCGAGCAAGGCGGGAAATGCGTGGGTGTGCTTCCCGGTACTATCGGCCTGAACCTGCCTCGGATCGAGTTTCGCGTCGGCTCGGTGATGTTAAAATAATCCAGGCGCGAACTGGTTAAATATTCAGCGATTTATGTTCGTATGAGCTTCCAGAAAACTAAATCAGGTTTCAAATGCTGTTTGTTTTACCATTTTTGCTTTTGTCATTTCAAAGATATGTGTAATTAAACTGTTACCAATACCCGCATTTTACACATTGGTGATTTTTCTCTGTGGATTAATAAAAGAGAATGTTCACATAACATGAGATAATTAAATTTAAAATGACATATCTTGTCCAAGGAATGTCCAAATGAAGCATTTTAAACAGGATTGTTATGAGATTTTTATTCTAATACAGCAAACCCTCATTTCCACCTCTTCCCAGTTATGTCTCATTTTGCCAGAACCCCCGACATATAATCAGAGAATAGGTAATTTTAATAACAGTCACCACGGAAAACAAAAAGAATATTTGCAGCCTCAGCTACGACTAAAACATCTTACTAGGAATGGGCACGATGTGATTTTGGAAATCGTTTGTTGAAATCACATCCTGCTAAGGACCGTGTTCGCTTCGATTGCCTAATCACATTATGCCCTTCCCTAGTGTTACAAACTGCTGGTAAGGACGGCGTGCAATTTCCTCAAGGGGAGTGGAGGAACTGACGTCGACGCCCCGCCATCCGCGCCTCCAGTTCCTTCCGTGTGTGATTGTCGGCGCTGCGTGCCGCGGCAATGTAGGAGAACACGCACAGCATGGCATAGCCAATATCGTGAGCCATGTTAGACTGAAACTTATGACGGACGGTCTCCTTCTGTTTAGGGTCTGGATGTGTGAAACAAAGTTATTGACATGCAATCTTAATAACACCCATGTGTACTAATGTACCGAACTGCCTTCTAAACAACTCCATTTATAAACTACATGTACAGGGCGAGTCAAAAAGAAGTTCTCTACACAAGAATATTTGTTGGGAATAAATTTTGGCAAAAATACACATGTATACATTTGTAGGTTTATACAGATTTGTGAATACCTGAATTTACTCTTTTGGTTTTAAAGTTACATGAATTTAGTGAGTGAGTGAGTGAGTGAGTGAGTGAGTTTAGGGTTTAACGCCGTGCTGGCATCAGTGGCCATATTCACGGCGGGAATGTGTACAAATATAAGACAATAGGTAGTAATAAAAAACAATCAAGTGAACTGTGGAGAATATAAAAACTTGGAGTCGGAAGGAACAATTATTACAAAGGAAAAGAATGAGAACGTTTCAAAAGAATGAAAGAACTATTGTATAGAACTGTAACGATAGACTGATTCTAGGCAGTTTTTCCAGGAGAATCCCGTGGAAGGCGGGCCACGAATGACCCCCCAGACACACGGCACCCTGTCTAAATGGGTCCCGCAAGGCCGGCCGTTTCCCTTGCAGTTTAAGGCCCCGGGCCCCGCCGGTATTTTCACAGGTCCACATACCTCCGGGTGATGAGGGGACAAATGCACCGAGTGTCTGGTCAATCCTCCATGACCAGTCCTCATAGGGCCCCCTGTTTAACTGCCCAGTAAATTATAATGGACCAACAATTAAATATTTGTAATATTTGTGTTATATTGAGGGATTTTCTTTTTGACTCGTTCTGTCCGTGAGCATTTGGGTACAACCACGACAGCAAGCATGTACTTACCATACTCCGCAAGCATAAAAATATCCTTCTTGGTTTTGTACTCTTTGATATCTTTCAGCTCGATGAACCACTGGAAAACATGAAAACAGAACAAAAAATTACCTTGACGAGAGGTAATTGTACATAGTACACTAGCATAACATTTGTCATTTGTGCATTTGTATCGTTTGAAGCAGCAACAATTCTGAAAATATAAAAAAAATTATAAAAATTGTTCCAAGAGAACAATACTCTAAAGATTTGCAATTTCTAATCAAATTTGCCAATTTGAATTGCGACTACAATCTGCGTTCAAGGTGCGTTCTTAGCCAGCCAATTGCTGTTACTCATGTGTTATATTAATTACAGTAACCATTAATAGCGCCTACGCGCACACGTGTGTGGCGATCAAACGCGTGCGCGAACCGTTTGTGGGTAACGAACCAACTACTGATTGAAACGTCCAAATATGTGTCTCCGAGTTGCATCTTTGGAAAAGACATTCTTTTTTTTATTTTCTTCAAAATGACAGCATCCCAGAAGGATAATTTCACAGGGAATTTAGAATCATTAATATCTTTACAAGAAGTAAGCTTTTTAACAGTATTTTGGTTGGTATTTATTTGGATAGCTGTACATGTATACTGAGCTTTAACCTTTTACACCGGGGAGCAGCTACATGTATGGCCGCGCCTGCTATTCTGGAATGCTGTTGTCAGCTGTGCTACACAGTAGAACACGGCCTGTGTGACAGCTGCA
The DNA here is from genome assembly GCA_037893245.1 of Crossaster papposus. Taxonomy (NCBI): domain Eukaryota; kingdom Metazoa; phylum Echinodermata; class Asteroidea; order Velatida; family Solasteridae; genus Crossaster; species Crossaster papposus. Next base: position 684,515 of record JBAIAA010000678.1, on the reverse strand, counting down.
CACTCAATTTCATTGTGCAGTGCAGCTGCTGGATAAAGGCTGCTGTGCGGTCATGCGTATAATCCGGTGAGTGAGGAATTAAAACCAGCATCAAGGGATTAAACATGAATGAATGGTCTTTGGGTAGAATGATTAGCAATAGCAGTCTTGATTTGTAAGGAGGACTTTATATAAAAGGGGTCAGGATTTTTCGGATTGTCTGGTAGAAACCCTTTTTGATTGTGCTCGTCGAGCTTGAAGCATGTCCATTTGAGTCTATTCAACATTTCCGAGATGCTCGATTTCCTGCTGTAGTCTTGCACGACACATCTTACAGCCCTGTGTCGAATACTTTCTAACTTTGTTTTAATCTGAAGCAATACTCTAGCCTGTATCTAACTAATAACCGATACGCAACGAACTTGATGAAGGGGCAAGGTGGTCAAAACAACAACCAGGGGAACGTAGGAACCATTTAAAGCTTGGGATCTACAAACTGATCGATTTGAATTACAACCATCGACAATAATGTGTGGGCAGGACGGCCATGCAAAGTATGATAGGCGACTACATGTATGTAACAGGGTTTAATGTAGTCTTGAACCAAGAAGACAGTAATCGATATTCGACTGTGCACGTCGCATACAATCTGTTTATGCAATGCGCCGCTAACGACACGATTAATTAACCCTAACCCTTCAGGGTATTTTGGCTAGAAACCCTGCCAGACGCAACAGATTGCATACTTTGTCACATTGACTTGTGTGCAAAGTGCAGCAAGGTCAAGCAGTCACCACAGATGCACAGTGCTGGATCTGGCAGGGTTAGGGTTAAGCCAGCTCACTCACTCACTCACTCATACTGTTGTCTTTGCAAACCTGCTTCAGCGATCTCAATTGTGAAGCAGCGCCAATTAGATATGCAACGCAGGCCTGCGCGACTGCTGAATGGGTAGTTGACTACGTGAAGCTACACCATTTGCATGTAGAATTTGCCACATCTTCGCACTTTTTCCAAGACATTAGTGCGCGAAAAGTACACCGTCAAAAACAGTTGCGCGATGGCACGCTAACGTAATCACTATCGATCACTGACGTCTAGGGTCAGGACTTAAGTTCAATGAGGATAGGTGGGGTATATGCGACAGTGCTTTTGTTCTACTCTACATCCTAGCACATTGAATGGTTTAGACTTTAAAACAGTAAACAAAAAGGAACAAATAAATTACCCAATGCTGGATGGTATGATGTGCGTTATGGCCAGAGATAAATTAAACGCTAAGCATTATTTTCCATTTTTCACTTGACATGCAAATAAAAGGATCTGCCATGGAACTAACAGTAAGCGGTCATTTTTAACCAAAATAAAAGCCTTTGTCCAGGGGCCAATTTCATAGAGCTGCTAAGCACAAAAATTTGCTTAGCACAAAAAAGTCTTGCTCATTAAAAACAGGTTACCAGCCAAAATTCTACGGGTTTTTCATGCTAAGCCAAAAACCAGCTGATTATCAATCGAAAACAATAAAGATCACGTGAAAATTTGGTCTGTAACCTTGTTTTTGCCAAGCACAAATGTTCATGCTAAGCAGATATTTGTGCTTAGCAGCTCTATGAAATTGGACCCTGGTGCTATACAATGTAAAAACTTCCGTAACTAAAGAACTACTGTTAACTACCTAGGTACCATTGAAACCCATCTTACTTTCAACTTTGATTAAACTTCCAAGATTTACAAAGCACTAAATGGAAGTTGAATAAATTCTAAATTAATTATTTGATATCACATGTGTTGCTATCACCGACTCCAAAAACAACATTAATTTAATAGTATTTTGAGTGATCGTAATTTAGATTTTAAAATATGTTGAGACAATTTCTTCAAAATAAATTTACTGAAATAAAATGCTTTTTAAGCGGGGAACACTGCTGGGTCACATCACATTATGCAACTACACCAATAGCCAGACTGATTGGTGAGAAAACATTGTCCAATCAAATGATAAAAGCACTGAATTTGCTACATAGTCAGAGTATGTCATGTGAAAGATATTTGGCTATAGGACCATCGCAAATTTGACCTTTGAAGAAATATAGATAGACTAGCAAGCAATGGCAGTCATTGCTTGCTATCTGATTTTATCATCAAGTGAACAATTCTATCGTTATTGTACACCAATCTTCCTGGCTACACATACAACTGGCTGCTGTAACCATACTAACACAACACCTTTGTGTCATCCTACGGGATGTACAATCTTTCCATTGACTACTCTGTCTAGTCAGTTAAAGATTTCCTTTATTTAGTAATTGAGTCATTAAGTTCCTTAACCAGTTCGCGTCGGATGACGTGTATACACGCAAAGTTTTTTCTGAATTCTAAACGAACGACGGATAAACACGTCACGACCGAGGCCGGAAATATCTGTCAGCGACCCGCTCGCCGGGAGCAAGGCCGGATATATCAGGATGTGCTACCTACAGATGCCGGCCTGAACCCGTCTCGGATCGAGGTTCGTGACAAACAATCTCGCGCTGGGCTCAGTCAATTTCAAAATAATCCCGGCGCGAACTGGTTAGCGTGCAATGGATGACATTGCTGTCCGTTACAAGTGAGTGGTGTGTCGGTAACCGAGAGGCAGTTGCTAGGGATACACACTAAATGCGCTGCTTTCTAGCATAACGAGACAGGGCACCGGCCAGAATAGAGAAAAATGCACACACAAAATTAACCAAAAGTGTTTGGATTTTTAGCTTATTCATATAATCTTTGATAACTGGTATGTCCACTACACCACTAGGTCAAAGGTTGAGTATAAAATATGGGCAATAAAAGAGTTTAAGAAAAAAATATAATAATTGGCATCTTTCACACTTATGAACAAACACTCAACTTTGACAACCTTGTTCTCAAAACTGTTTACGGATTGATTAATGCAACTTGTAAACAGCTATATAACGTGTCAACGAAACGTCCGATTGAAGTGCAACAAACAGTTTTGTAAGGAGAATTGTATTCTTTATTTTAATCTCTGCCCAATACTGTCTCGTTTTGCCAGAACGCCTCACAAATTAACGAGATAGATATTAGATACCTCTAGTTCCTGCAGATCAGGCAAGCAAACAAAAGAAGCAAAACACAATATCAATGGGTTAATTGCACGCAACAGCAACACTTGCAAATTCCCAATTCAACATTTATACATTGGTTTTAAAAGATACCTTTTTGCAACTATCCAAAAAGTAACCAACCAAGCTTACTTTATTCCTTCTTGGCATGCTGTCATTTTGACAAAAATAAATAAAAGAAGTCCAAAGATGCGTCTCCGAGACACATTTAAACAAATTCCAATCAGTAGTTGGTGAAATAATTTAAATCTTAGAATATTACTTTCTCGGAATATGTGTGCTTTCACATTCACAGAGATACAACTTTGTCAGTTAATTGACGAGCACTATTTTTAAAAGTTGCTGCTTCAAACAATAAAATTGCACAATTGACAAATAGTTTGCTAAAGAAAATGTTAAGGAATAGGCTTTACATTAATTTTGCACATATAAATTAAAAAAGGCAAATTGTTTAAAAACACTTTTATTCCACCAATTTATTACTATTTCTATACAAATATGTGACCCAGCACGAGTAAATGAGACACTTTGAGGCAAAAATAAAATTTGAGATTTATTTAATTTTTTTTTTTGCCGCAAAGTGTCTCATTTACTCGTGCTGGGTCACATATGGTTAGTATATGTAGACATAACTAATAATACAAATTTTCAATAAATCTGAAGAAAATAAAATTAAACCCCATTCACTATTTTACATCATTTCCACTCTTTCCTGTGCCCAGTTCCGTCTCATTTTGCCAGAACACCTCACACATTACCGAGGTTCATGCACTAAACAAGGACGGTTCTCGAACCACGTGTCTCGCCTACTTCCGTGACTACACTATCTTACAACTTGACCTCAAATGACCTTTGACATTTGTCTTGACCTTTGGCAAGACCATATATGTGACCCGCTCCATCGTAATCGTAATCGTAATCGTAATCAGTTTTACGCAATCGGCCGTTGAAGTGAACGCATGGGTGAAATTCGTGACCAAGTCATTTTTCTGAACATTGTATTTTTAGGAAGTGTAGTTATCACAGATTATTGTCATTAATGTCTTGTATGTAAAAACGATCAATAAAGATGAAAATAAAGAGGATTTGTGTTCGCTGTCCGTATGATTTTTGTCAATTTTGTTTATTTCAAAGCTGTTTTTCTCAGAATGTCGATTCGGCAAATAAATATACACCTGTCATCTTCATCAGACCATAACTCGTTAACCTAAGAAGATACACACTTGTGATGGGTATCATTAGAAAGCTTATGAAATTCCCTTTCTCACCATGTGCATATCTCAAAAAGTCATTTCGAGACTTATTCCTGATTTCGATGGAGCGGGTCACATATTGGTTATTCAATATTGCATCCATGACACAAGTTCGATTGCAATTGGACTTCAACTTTGCATACAAGAGCGATTTTTTGCGAAACTTTTACCAAAATGACACGGACATATTAGTACGGACGAACACATACAGAAATAGTGATTGCACAGTATCTATCAAAACTTTGTTTGGACGAGACAAAAATGGCAAAGAAGCTTTGCTTTCTATAGTTACATACCTTGGATTGTGAAAACTTTAGCCCAACGCCTTCCATGGTAACTTGGAGCAGCCCCCCTTGACCACTCTTAACATCTTGAATGGGAAATTCTCCCCCTAACTCTGGCTCTACAATGTACAACAAATCAATATATAGTACACAAAAGTTATCAATTAATCACAGTCATGCCAAATTTACATCAGAAGAATACCATTTTGCAGTTATCCAAAATGTAACCCACCAAAATACTGTTCAAAGGCTTTGATGTAAAGATTTTAACGACGCTAAACTCCATGTAACATTATTCTGTCTGGTATGATGTCATTTTGAAGAAAATAACAAAAGAATGTTATTTCCAAAGATGTGTCTCGTAGACGCATTTTTGGTAAACTGTTTATAATTAGTGGTTTATAATTGGCGCGTGCTGCGTGTAAAACGACGCACACGTTCATAGGCGCTATTTTTGGTCGGTTCAGTGCATGACGCGTGTAGCTCCATTCAACTGCGTGAGAATGCTCCCCGAATGCTGATTTTTGGCGCAATTCAAATTGTGATTCGGCCTCAAATCTTCCTCGGAATATAAAGCATTCCGAGATAAAACTTCATCAGGGGTCAATTTTATGGAGCTGAGCTTCTCAGCACAAAAATCTGGTTAGCACAAAAATCTGCTTAGCACAACAAAAAGTCTTGCTCAGTAAAAATAAGTTACCAGCCAAAACTCCATGTGCTTTTCATGCTAAGCAAAAACCAGCTGAATATCAGCCACAAACGATAAACATCACCTGAAAATTTGGTCTGTAACCCTTTTTTTGCTAAGGATTGTTATTGTTAGCATTATTTAAAAACATGTACTTGAGGCGTTCTGGCTGAATGAAACGAAACAGAGCACAGGCCAAAGTGAAGAAAATGTAAAATGGAGATTATTTAAAATTGTCGAAAAGAAGCAAAGATTTAACACCATTTGCAAACATCAAGAAAACAAAAAAATTGAATTATTATGAACTACCTCACTTGACTCGAGCATCCTGTGAAATTCAATTGTCTGATTTGAGGAGAAATAAAAACAATTGAGACATCACGTCTTATCTTTAGTTCGACTTACCTCCAGAAATGCCGTTTTTTTGACGAGTGGCTGCTTTCTCCATGCTTTCCTTAATGCAGAAGTATAACTCACGACACTAAAACCAAGAAAAAACAAACAAAAGTAATTACCATAGGAGAGTAATAAAAAGTAGAGAAAAAACCCATGGGATTGATAATGTTGTTTAAAATATAATAATTAAAAGAAACGATGTTGGGATCATGGAGTTCCATTATACTTTTTTTTCAATTAATTTTTTTTTTAAGATCACCGAGTATGAATTGAATACGTTTCCATGGAAATCCCACCTTTTTCGTGTAGTACTTGTCTAAACGCGTTGTGTTCGTCAATCTTCTCCAGAGACACAAGACTTTTGTTTTAGGACAGTAGGTCATGTTGATGAGTCTCTCGTACCAGCAGCGATCACAGACGGCACCGCTACCGCTACGAATGATGACGCAGTCATCACAAACCTGAGACGGAACAAATCAAACTGACAGATCAACTCAGGAAAATATTGTGAACACCCAAAAACACTGTGTACTGATCAATAAGGTTCACTTTGTTTTAACCAGTTCGCGCCGAGATTAATTGTACATCGATCAGCGCAGGATTCACAAGCCTTGATTCGAGACAGGTTAAAGGCCAGCATCTGTGGGTACCACACCCTGATATTTCCGGTCCACTGGCTGCGAGTCGGTCGTTGACAGATATTTCTGGCCTTGCTGGTATTTCTGGCCTTGCGTGTATACACGTCCTCCGACGCGAACTGGTTAAATGAACCACAAGGGAAACTGACTAGGTTCTGATTATTCTATTTTGAAAATTGGACAAAGAAATTGACTGGAGCAGGGCTTGAACCAGCGACCGCCGGATTGCCGTTTCGTCACATGTTTTGCAACTTGTGGCACAAGGGGGCTAGTTTCGTGAAATTGGATGCTGTACAAATGGGTCTTGAGCAGTCTTCAGACTTTCATTATTAAACGACGAAAGAAAAATGTCTTTGTACCTCCATGAACAACACGTCCCCCTTGGTGTCTGTCCCAGCATGCACCACAAAGGAATGTTTGCGCATACGTTTACTGCCCGATGGTTTTAGATCGATGTCGTTGCCGTGCTAACAATAAATGGAAAGATGTTAAGAAGTTAAGTAACGCAGAGACTTTGACATACACAAGTTCATTTATATACAATTGAGCTATCGTTGTTTTAGAGGTTAAATCGATTTTCTATTTTAGTTTTTAAAATCTATTGAACGTAAAAATTGTAACGATAATGAACATTTGTCAACTATTTATTCTGATGAAACAAGAAGTGTTTTATCGTACCAGATTGTTGGAATTACAAATGGGGAAAATATTTTAATGAGTTACGTAACGCAGAGACTTTTACATACAGAAGTATACAATTGATCTATCGCCGTTTGCAAATTTATAAACAAAATTTATTTTAGGTTTGAACAAAAAAATGGTATGGTACAAAAACGAAAATAAAAATTTGTTGAACATCAAGAGATTTTTTTGAATTTTTTTCTTATGAAACGAAGTGGTTGTTCATACCAGATTGTTGATTTGATCCAGCAAGTCGTTCACCTCTTGGCTATAGACTAAACCAATGTGCGATCGTCCCAACAAACGACGCACTTTACGTTTGACTTCCGGCTTGGGTAACTTCATCATAATCATGAACGCTATGGCGTTAGAAAGCATATCTACAAATAAAACAAACAGTAAAACAAAAAAACAAAGACATCAACAAAGTCTTTATTTTATTTATCACTCAAAATGTCAACTACGAAAGGGGCACCAACGGCCAAAATGCGCCCTGGTGCGCCCTGCAGGGGCCAATTTCAGGGGCCAATTTCATGTGCTAAGCACAAAATGTTGCTTAAGCACAAAAACCCTTGCATAGTAAATCAAGTTAGGAGCCAAAATTCCATGCGATTGTTATGCTAACCTAGCAACAGCTAAGTACCAATACAAACAATATACATCACATGAGGTTGTGGCTGATAAGCTGGTTTTACTAAGCAAGAATGTTTTGTGCTTAAAGAGCATTTTTTTCTGCTTAAGCAGCTCTATGAAATTGGCCTCCGGTTGTCTAGTACGACGCCCCTGATTGGCAAATGTGGCCCAACGCACAAATACCGAGTTAATCTTAGTGAGCTACTCAAAGCACCGAGTGTAATTGCGTCAACTTTGCGCTACTCACCAGCAAGCAGTTTGTCTTCGTCTTCCTCGAGTCGTTTCTTTTCACTTGGAGTCAGCGACTCATATCTGAAACAAACGGCAATTTGTACAAAGCTCAATATAAGCTAGGCTGGGTTTTCTGGTACACGTATAAGATTCACGGCATGATGAACGAATGCCTACAACAAATGCCCATCAGTGGAAACATGTAGTGAGATAATATACGAACGTCATAGTTTGCAAATGTTAGGAAAGAAAATACAATTCTCCTTACAGTACTGTTTGTTGCACTTCAATCGAACATTCCGTTGACGAGTTAAAGCTGTTTAAAGTTTGCATTTATGGACATGTCAAACATTAAAAAACCTGAGGAAAAGGCCTACAAAGATTTGAGTTTTGTATTTGTGAAAATGAAAGATGTTTTTCCATTAAAAAAACTTTTATTCCAAATATTTTATACTATTACATTAAAAACGTGTACATATTAGACCTTTCCCTTTAACCCTTCAGCCTAATCCTCCTTTTGTTGTTCCACAGAACTCTGTACATGCCTTTTCTTGTGTGTTTCTCCCGCCAGCTATGATGTGCATCATGCTGTATGTTGCCCTGTATATGTTTGTTTATTGTACACAGCCATTATGTCTCTGAAGAAGATCTTGTTAAGATCGAAATATTAGGCCCTCTTAACTTATTTGATTTGTATATTTCAGGTCATTCCAGCCAGTAAGCAGTTTGCAGCAGTTTTAATCTTATACACAGTAGACATATCAAACATCATATGAATAATTCAAACAAAATCCCAAATTCTCTGGGTTTTTTCTTCTTTTTTCTCCACTTTGGACTGTGCCAAATTCCGTTCCATTTTGCCAGATAGTCTCTCATAATATGACGTACCTATGAATCATTTCTGCAGGTCCTTGGTCCATTCCAACTGCGTCCCTCTCAGCCGCGACAGAATCCAGGAAGGAGTCCTCCCAAAACTGAACCTGGTCCCACAAGGTAGACCTGTCCTTAGCTGCTCAACATACAAAAAAAGGAATCATTTGAGTAAACAAGGTAATCTGTTTGTTTTGTTTTTAGTCTATTTTTGTGCTGTAACTCGCGTATGAACAATGACCTTTAATGTTGCTAACATGACCTTTGACTTCAGTAATCCGATGAAGAATTGTGTCTTCCCACCCAAGGGTCACTGCCTTCAAGTTTCATCAAAGTATGTAGAAGTTATCATTTTGATTTTCAACAAATGCTTTCATGTAAACACGGTCTCCGGCGCGAACTGGTTAAGAAAACTGTATAATCTTGAGATTCCCTTGCACATACCAATCAACGCTTCAAACACGTAGTGTCGTAGCATCAACTCTGAAGCATCGGTGTCCGTTGCAATCATGTTGCCGCCGTGATATCGGAACCCAGCACTGACGCAGCTCTTGGAACTCCAAGTAGTTAGAGATCGATGTCTGCCGCTAAATGAAGATAGCTGGGAAGAACATCCGATTGAATTATCAGCACTATAAGAGTTTGCTAGTAAGAGTTAAGCATCGTTGGTTCCAGCCCGGCCTGGGGTTGTGCTGCATGTGTCCCTGAGCAAGGTACTTTGTCACTCATTATCTGTGTTCCCATTCAACTTTTATGTTCAATCTACCGCGACTTTTCTGTAGAATGACTAACGTCTCCGTCAACGTACCGCGATGTAACGTAAAACTACCAGGCTGAAAGTGGTCACGGATAGTTTCCGCTCAGCCGCAGAAAAAGAATCTGCTTAGCCGCCGAAAGTTATCATTGCCAGCAATATGTGACATTCTGCAAGCTTCGTAAGGTCAAAAAACGTACCGAAATAAATAACTCAAAACCAGTGGGAATGCACGGTAGAATTACGCGAAGGCCTGTTGCGATAGGTTTCTGCGAGGCTGCGAAAGAACAAGTCCAATGGGAACCATGTTTTGCCTTTCTCCACCCAGGAGTAAATGGGTACCTGTGAGGGCAGAGATGGTTGTTATTAGCTGCTTTGCGCCGAAATGGCAGCATCGAGCTGTATACTCCCCAGGGAGCTGAGATGGTATTTGGAATGTTTTAATGGCCCAATGAGCATGGGTAATTATGATGTAGTGCTTCAAGCAATGTAATATCAATTACACTACAGTAATTACAAATACAACAGTTAAGCTGATATTTATAAATGTGGCCGGATTTAAATCCGTGTACTTACCCCATTTAGTTCCACTTCACTGTCTGACATGACAGACCGTATCGACTGATGCGTAATGCGGGTCCGTCGCACACGCCCCTCACCGCACGTCGAGCTACTGTCACTCTCATTCCCCAGCGTGTCTGTACTGTTGTAGCTCACCAAAGTACTGGCTTCCGACAACTCCGAATCCAAGCTAGAGATCTTCTCGGAGAACTTCTCTCTTCGCACGATGATCTCTCGCGGCGACGCAGTGCGACCGTTGTCAGGAGCGACGCCGCGGTTGTCCTTCTTGACTTGGAATGTGATTCCGTCGTCCACGTTGCTACTGCTGTTGTTGTTGTTAGCGATGTCTTTGATACAGGGTACGTGACCGTCGTTTGATTGGACGGTTTCGTCGCCGTTCTCGCCCGGATACTCAATGTCTACCATGGAACCTATGGCACCTAAAGAACCGTACACAAATGTCAATAATGCCACTAAAATCACCACCCAGTCAAACTCTAACACCATGTTTTGTTGGGATCTGTTAGGATGGGTACTGGACCCTTAAACTGATCGTCTTTTACACTGGGTTAGGCATACCTCCAGAATCAGAGTCCAACAGTTTGCATGTACAGTTTGCCATATGGTGTTGGGATTTGCCAGTATGGGTATGGTTCCTAGTCAATTACACTGGGGAGTTAGAGTTAGGGTTAGGGTTAATAGGCTTGGGCGGTTCCAGGCCTGAAACGATTATCATTAATTCCAAACTTGGAATCGTATGGTGTTGAGATTTGCCATGATGGGTATGGTTCCTAGTTAATTACACTGGGGAGTTAGAGTTGGGGTTTAGGGGTTAGGGTTAATAGGCTTGGGCAGTCCCAGGCCTGAATCGATTAGAATCAATTCCAAACTTGGAATCGTAATCGCGATTCCTCTTTCTTTGAGGAATCCATTCTCGGATTTAGCCGAATCCAGTCTTGGTGCAATGATTGCGAAGACCGGTCAACACCAAGAAGCCTTCAAAGAACGCCTCATTCTTTAATGAAATGGACCTTATAACCACACAGTGCATCAAGCCGATAGCTACTGGGCAATGCAGTCTGCTAAATGAACTATTTCAAGTGGAACACGAAGGCAGACGTACATTCTTAAATAGAAAATGTTCGCTTTTCAGTGTTTCTTGTTCACTACATGTACATGGATTGGCAGCAGTTTTATGTTTACTACGCAGCAGATTAAGCTAAGGAATCACATTTTCAACTTGTTGGCTAACTCCGTGCGACATCCGACTCAATTGGCCAGAATGGGTCACAGAATGCTTACGGTTACCTGTGACAGCGACTCCCGCGGCGAGGCCCACAGCTCCGTGGACCCCAGCACCCGTGGTACCACCCACACTGACTTCAGACATATCAATTAATTCATAGGCACTGTCGTTGCGATTGTCATCCGCCAGGGGAGAATTCACTGTGGATACATCAAGTGCATACAGAGTGACCAATGAGGGCGAGTTTAGAGTACAACGCCAACAAAGGGGGTAAGGGGGGGGGGGGGGGGGGGAAGGGGGCATGACTTATGATGACGTGAATATCTGTCACGAGCAAGGCCGGAATAATCTGTCAGCGACCGGCTCAGTCAATATATTATCTGCAAAACACAAGTGTCCACGCTTGTACACACATACATGTACATATCATACACATGTACACGTAATGATAGGTTGGCGCACACACCAAGTTATGGGGACAGGCTCTTTTGTTTGGAAAAGACAGACCGAGTAGTGGGGACATTTTCGAGTCCCCATAGCGCGTTGGGTCTTCAGTAAAGGTAGAACAAGGTAAAATTGGGTTAAAGTATAATCAAAGAAAATGTAGGATTTAGAGAACTTCTTGGTGACTCGCGCTGTCATTTAGTCTAAACTACTTGTTAAGATTGTCTTAAAAACTGTCTTCCAATCTTGATAGCGTCTTGGTTTAGTCTTACCTCTGATCGCGCCTTCTTCTGTGCTAGTACTGCTGCTACTCACTAAAGAACCTCTTTTCTCCCAACCTAAAAGAAAGAAGATTTTAGTAATAATTATAAATCAGGTTTGCATTTTTCACAATCGTTTCGCCTACACAAAGGTATCAAAAGTAGTATCAAAAGTCTACAGGGGTTGGCACTTGTATTATGTCAAAACAGTTGAGCCATGTTCCCATTGGTCTTTTTTTAGTTAACATACCGCGACCTTTCTGTAGAATGACAACATTAAATCCAATGGGAACGCTCAGTTGACTAACGTCCTTGTCAATGTACCGCAGCGGTGATGTAAAACTACCAGGTCTAAAAGTGGTCGCAGAAACTTTCCGCTCAGCCGCGGTAAATTCCTCAGGGGTTTTCATCCCACCTCTAAAACTTCTTCACTTTGTTTTAACTCTCACTTATCTATCCTGTAATTGGAGCTATAGCGCTGCTTGTGTTGTTGAAATAAACAAATAATAATAAATAAATAAATAAACAGCTCTAGATCAAACCTGTGTAATAACGTGTATCAGGGGACGGGTTGTGGAGTACAATGAACAACAGTTGAGCAATACAGTGGAACGCCGCTATACAAAACGCTGCTATCGAACATTCGGTTATACCAAAAACCATCATTGGCTCCTGTTTTGTTTTTGGTACAAAAATCTCGAACATTGCTGTTGAAAATATTAACTTAATCCACTGTCCTTTGCTCCCGATTTTTGTTTCAAAACATACCAAACATTGTTGTTGAAAATAATGTCAGATTTTTTGAAATCCACTGGGTATATCGAACACTATTTTGGCTGTTTATTAATTCCCGAACATCAAACTACTGATGATTTATGTTAAAGATGGCACCTGATGGACAGGCGACTGCAAATCGCTATCCCGAACGATCGCTATCCCAAACAAAATCTGGTGATCCTTAGATGTTCGTTATAGCAGCGTTCCACTGTACAACTCCACATAGGGAATGTTGGTACTTTAGATAATAATGCTTCATAGTTTAAGACTTCAAGGGAAACAAAAAATGAACAGAATTAGGGGAGTGAAAGTTCATAATAGTGGTACATACAAGTGCCCAACCTCTACGCGTCGTGTGTGTTTGCATAATATGATTTTGTGGTCAATATTTTGCTTGATCAACGTGTAATTTTTGATTTGTCATCAAAACCAAATTCTTCAATTAGAATTTAGTATCATATGTTTGCTACAGTAGATAAACTTCATTTTCTACATGAAAGTAGGTTTAGGTTTGCGAGAAAGATCTCAAAGTACACATTTGTCTAAATTATGACCCGAAGTACATAATATTGACATTTGGCACGTAATCTGAATTGCCTATAAGTGTGCTAAGTTTCCACTAAATCATTTTCATAACTTTGCAATTATTGAAAGATTGGAGTTGGAGAATATTGCAGTTATGTGTAAAATGTTGTCATGCAGCAAAACAAAATAGAACATAATCACCATGATTTCTTTTTGTATGTTTAAATTAACATTTTTTTATTTTTTTCACGTCGAGTTAATTTTTGATTATTTTTTCATTTTTTTCATTTTTTTCATATTTTTTTTTTGCATATTTTTGCATATATTTGCATATTTTGTTTAATGAAGGGAGGTAATATACCCGTAAGGTACACTAGGGTGACATTCACAATTAGTACAACATTCAACAATCACAGGCAATTAACACAAGCCATTGTCGCTTACTCTCTTTTCCATGCAAATTAATAGCCAGCATGTTCAGACAAAGGTAGAAAAATAGGCAAGAAATGACAAAGCCTATTAGTCAATTTCATTCAGAAAAAAAAAAATTCTCTAAAATGACCGCACCCAAATAATATAAAACGATATATGTGTGATATTTACATGTACATACATTATAAATGTGCGTGAATACTGCTGTACTAGTGTAGATTCTACATATTTGTAACGTTAACAATTCCCACTTCTTATATTTGTGTACATTGCCTGACAATGTTTATTTACTTGGTTGAATATATCAGAATCATACACAACTATTTGAAAAGCATTAACATTGCTTATATCGTTAGTAGACCCCGCCCCTTCAATCTCTCTAAAGATGAAAATGGTAAATTGAGCCCATTAACCAGAACCCTCCAGGTTTTTTTTAGCTAGAAACCCTGCCAAACACAGCAGCATGCATCAAAGTGACAATCCTGCCCAGTGCAGCAAGATCCATTAGGTCAGAAATCTCAAGGTCAAACTGCCTCAGAGTCTGCGGTCACCCAAAGCAGCAGAATCCATCTCTAACATTGTTCAATGGGGATTAGCTCCCAATAGTCTTCGACTGTGGTTGTTTATGCACTGGTGTTGACAGCTGAACGCATCAAAGTGCACCAGACTTTTTTACCTGATGCACTGCGCTGTGTCCGGCAAGGTTAGGGTTAAGACTATCCGTCCGAAATAAAGGTTAACATAAAATTCAAAATGCCGTGCAAAACGTTTTGAATAGTTGAATAGGGTGCAAGATGCTACACAGATTGTGCGAAACAAATGGATGGATTAATTCTTGGAGCTGCTAAGTACAACAATTTGCTTAGCATAAAAATTTGCTTAGCACAAAAAATTGCTTAGCACAAAAAACTGCTTAGCACAAAATATCTTACCAGCCAAAACTTCATGTTCTTATCATGTTTATAAGCAAAAACCGAGTCACAAACTACATACATCACCTGAAGATTGGGTTTGTAACCATGTTAAGCCAATTTTGTGCTTAGCAGCTCCATGACAATTGGAACCAGCTCACCTATAGCAGCAATGAAATTATCCTCATTGAGGCTATGTGTTTCAGGGATAACGGCCATACCGCCATGAGACTCGTCATCCGGTGTAAGGACCACCGATCCCTCAAGGGCATATGAACTCTCACTTCTAATCCCATCACCAGCACCACGCAAACGAGCTTTCTTGCCTTTGTCAGGTTCCTTGCCAAAGTAGTGAGTGTGGGCAATCTCGAGGACTGCGTAGGAACTAGCGAAGCCACCGATCGCTTGGTTGTAGAAGGAGTACTCTATTCCTGCAATCACAGCCTTCAGGACCGACACTATCCCCTTATACACTGCCTTGCTCACTTGCTGTTAAGGAGAAAAAAGACAAGTCCATTGACGCACTTGAAGGAGTGCATAGTACAAAATAACGCGGAATGAAAAACTGACTGATTTGACAAACAAACAAACAAACAAAAACAAAGCGATCGGCTTCCATGAAAACTCCTAAAACTGATTAAATTTCATCAAGATCGATCAATTTAACCAGTTCGCACCGGATGACGTATATAAACGCAAAGTTTTCCCCAGATTCAAAACGGATGACGCATAAACACGCCACGAGCAAGGCTGGAAATGTCTGTCAGCAGCGAGCAAGGCCGGAATTGTCCGTCAATGCATGGGTGTGCTTCCCGGTACTATCAGCCTGAACACGCCTCGGATCGAGTTTCGTTAGAAATAATCCGCGCCTCGGCTCGGTGATGTTAAAATGATCCCGGCGCGAACTGGTTAAAAAGAAAATCATACTTTGCGAGGAAAAGGATGGGGGAAAATCAGCCTTACCGTGTCTTCGATATAATCATCCAGTACTGTCGTATTCTCCTGTGGGGCGAGTTGGCTAATAACCTGTGCTCTCATATTCTCACTCTGCATTAACTTCTTGAGACGAGACCAGTTGAGCCAACCGACGTTGTTACCTTCAAGTACACCTCGTGTGATCTCCTTAATAAACAGTTGGTCATCACTGAGTGCATAGATAAAAACAAACGACACATTAGATACGCTTCCTGACATTCAACATGCAAATGTACTTTTAGGTCTCATTTGTTCATACATGCACGTCGCGTAACAACAATTTACGCAGTGCGCCCTCTAACGGCACGATTAGTCCAGCTCTCATACAGTCAGTTGGTATGGTGCCCTATATGTTTGTTTCTTGTACACAGTCAGTTAGTCTCTGAAGAAGATCTTGTTAAGATCAAAATATTAGGCCCTCTTAACTTATTGATTTGTATATTTCAGGTCATTCCAGCCAGTAAGCAGTTTGCAGCAGTTTTATCTTTATTCATACAGTCATCTGTGCAAACCTGCAAATATTGGGTGTTACCTTTACATGCAAATTCGACCATGAGTGTATTTTTTAATAAAGCGGCTTCACGCAGTTAACTACCCATTCAGCAGTCGCGCAGGCCTGCCTTGCATATCTAATTAGCGCTGCTTCACAAAGTAGTTTCGTGCGTGGGTGTAGTAAGTGCTGGCTTCCTAAGAAAGCCTGTGCAAGACTTACTGAGCAAGACTTTTTGTGCTAAGCAAGTTTGTTTGTTTACATGTTTTATGAAATTGGCTGATGTTAATAATTTAGAGTTTTAGTATGATGTATTTAGGATGATGTATTGACAAATTCTATAAATGTTTGTATGGTTTATATACGATACTGAAAATGAATGAAATATCAGATGCTATTACAATGACACTAATTGCACTAACATACGACGCAAAATACACAGTTAGAATGACCAGGCGTTCAACAGAAGGTGACAAAGAAATATCAACATTTTTGTAAAAGCAGGACAAAAGTAGGACTTTGAAGGACAAAATCAGGATAAAAGTAGGAGTTTTGCAGGTTTTCAGGAGTAGTTTTTGTTGATACTCGCCCATGTCCACAGCAGCATAAGCCTCATTTGACATGTTCTGTACTCACAACACTTGTGCTCCATCCTCAACTAAAACTGTGTTCACATTAACCAAAAAAGTATAATTTGAACATTGCTTAAGTTCTTGGAAGTACAGTTGCAGTACTCCAAACCCTTTAGTTTGGGATTTCTATACATGTACGGCAGTGTGTAACACTTTTTATGAAAACAAATTGATGACATTTCATTTTTTTATTGGGCGTTGTGGGTCGAACAAAAGTAGGACAAAATCAGAAATAGTAGGAATTTCCAGAAAAAAAGTAGGAATTTCCAGAAAAATAGTAGGAATTTCGAGAAAAAAAAAGTACGGAAAAGTAAGATTACTTAAAAAGCCTGGATGACAACAGAAACTGCATTTGACGATTTTCAGTTTGTTCAGGCAACACATCCAAAATAAATAGAAATGATGAATATACAAGAAAACTGGTTTTATTCACGGTAAGCAAAATGATAATTAACCAGTGCATACTGTACATGTATGTGCGGCGGACGCGATCAGGCTGCATTTTCATGCAATGATGTACAATTGTTGAGGCAAGGCTAAGAGGAAATGCTTCAATATTCCATTTATTACGTTAATTGTCCACAAATTGCTCACATTAATGTCTTCAATGATCGATCGTTCTTGCTGTAAAGGAAGCATAAATAGTTGGGTACAGTTAAAGATATCGTAGATCATTTGTTAAGTTTGGCAGTTTTTTCGTTTTGAAGCAAGAAAAGTTGTTAAAATCGAAAGAATGTTGCTTGATTGTGCTCTGGTTGCTGTATGTTCCCAGAAAAATCATTCTAAGATTTTGATATTGAACCATCTACTACTGAACATTTCCAAAAATGAGTCTTAAAGACGCATTATTTTGTAACAAAAATGGGCAAAAATAATTGTGGGGTCATTCTGACGTAACAATTACACCATGTTAATATTATTACCTTTTTCCCTGTTTTTTTTTTTTTTTCAATATTAATTAAAAAAAAAAAAAAAAAAAAGGAACTTTGGAGTTAGTTTGGAATCGTGAACTCAGATTAACAATTCTCTCAAACCGATTAAGCCTACCGGTATACTGTATACCGGTATACATACCTATTAGGCCTGTCTTCTGAGATGGACAGTCTCTTTCGATCCTTGTCTGGTTTCTTGGTCGAGCTGTGTTTGATTAATGAAGAGCGTTCTACTAACGAACGACGCGTGTCTGTTGGAGAAATTAACAATCGTCAAGTTTGTTTTAATTTAAAAGCTCAAGACGTTTTAGTAAACATTGTGTTGTTCAAAATAGGGATCACGATTTGGAACCGCGATCATCTTTCGGTCTTTTTGTAAATATTTCCCGACGGAGTGCTTTACCTCTGGGAAATGGCGATGTTGTTTTTTTCTTTCTGAGTGGTATTCCCATCGTGTTGGCTTGTGCAGTGCTACTACCTCGATATGGCCCAGGATCTGATCGCACGCTGGGACTATACTCCAGATTATCTGTACTTGCAATGGATGTCGGTGATCCTACACACACAATTCAACACACGAGGTTATATCAGTTATTCAAGTGTCGCTCTGTTTTCGTGTATTGAAATGCTCCTTGAATCCGACGGATCTATTTGATTAGAGGACTTACCTACAGGTTCCTTGCCGGCGGTCGTCTCCAAAGCAAGATCCATGATGTTTTTGAGTAAAGACGGTTTCTTCCTAGTGGGAGTCGGTGGGGCAGAGGAGTCCGACGAATCCGATCGGAAGAGAGCGTTGACTTTCTCCAGGAACGTTGGCGACGAGCGATCGTCTTTCAGGCTGCCTTGCCGTCGTAGTTCAGCCTCCGACGATGTCCCGTCCGGCGGACTAGTCGACGATACCATACCTGCTGACGTTTTGTGTTTGAGGTTCAAGCGAGGGACTGGTGGTGTCGCGTCCGAGTCGTACTGAATACTATCGGCGTCTGCATCACTGTCAGCTTCCATATCTCGCCCCATCTTACTCTGCAACAACGACAACGAATGCAACGGCAACAGTATCAGATATCGTGGATCTGTAGTACGCACGCGCAAACACCAATCTAGCTCTACATGGAAAGATTATTCTGCTCCATGATTGCTTCGTAAAGCGCATGCGTAATAAACTAGCGCACAGGGTAACCCAAACGCTAGTCAACTCTTTGCGTGAATACTCGCGTGCGAACTTGGTACACAGCAAAAATGGCAACAAGTAAAAATCAGGCTCTCGGTCATAAAAATGTAAAGGTATAGTGACTATATGTGACCTGCTCCAACGAAACCCAGACAAAATTGACAATTTTTGTTTTTTAGGTTTTGCTTTTTTCAAACTCTCTAGGTTCTCAGCTTGTATTATTTACATATGTACACCCACCCCAATCCCCCTGGGGAAGGATTTAGTGATAAAACCCTGACAACCTAATTATGAGATAAACAGCTTTGAAGTTCCGAAAAGTGTAACATTTCTATACACAATTGTTTCACAAAATCAACAAAAAAATAACTTCTGGCTGACGGATTTTGTTCAAATTTGGGGAGATTGTAGATTAATAGTTTGTAAGTCAGAAAAACCCAAAACTTCAAAATGGTAAAATCCACCCCGAAATGACTTCATGAGTACATTGTCAATGAACACATTGTGCGATTTGTCCAGGTTTCGTTGGAGCAGGTCGCATATCAACTCTCTACCCTCCAACCATATTTGTATGCCTTCTATCAGGACTAAGTAGTTAATAAGTTCAATGTTGTAAATGCATGCGTACCCTCCATCCTGACGTAAAGCAAAGCTCCTCCGACGACGACTGCAGCAGAATATTACGGGGTATATCAAGGTGGGGCATGATGGGAAATAGGTTGGGCATGATGGGAAATCAGGTATTGAAGGGGGCGACATATTAAGACAACGGTGTTAATACAATAACACATTTTATAATTCAAAATCGCCAATTGCATTCATAACTAACTTCACAAACTTGTTGTTTAAAGATTGTATATTGACCCTAACCCCCTAGGCTCTCGCACTAGAAAGCATACCAAACCTAACAAACTTCAACAACTGCACACAGGTTCAGTAATTATTGGTACTAAACCTGCCAAACTCTAACCACCTGTTGAAGTTTGATTGACTTGGTACAGATGAGTCTGTGCATTGTTCAGTGTTCAGGATCAGGGCTGTGATGACTGGCCATGTGTTGGAGTGTGTTAAACGTACTAACCCCCCAAATTTATCCATTTCTGAAAATTACAGCAAAAGCAATTGATGTACATTTTCTTTAACAGGTAAAAATCACCTGATTTACCTCCGGCGATGTGTTGTCTTGACTGCTAGAGGAATCCGTTTCTGGAAAGGAGTAAGCTGAGTCGCTCTGTGACATGTCTGCTGGCATCTGCAGCGTATCAGGAGGATGGTAAATGCTCGTCTCATCCACCTGGCTTCTTGAGCCCGGCGTCTCTTCATCATCTACTCCAGAACAAAAACAACAAAGGAGTAAGCTGAGTCGCTCTGTGACATGTCGGCTGGCATCTGCAGCGTATCAGGAGGATGGTAAATGCTCGTCTCGTCCACCTGGATTCTTGAGCCCGGCGTCTCTTCATCATCTACTCAATTGGTTTGAGCTGTATCCCTAGTTAATCTAGGGCGCTAATACGACAGACCCAAGTCAACATTTGAAGGTCCCCATTTCCCGGGTGTAGATACTGACCTAACACATCTCCGTGGATGTCACTGTTCATCATGTCTGTCACAAACTCGTTGAGTGACGAGTAGGATGAGCTGCTACTGCTGCCCCCGTCCGATTCCTCTCCGCTCTCGTCGGTGGGATTTGACGAATCTGACCAAGCCTGGCTACCACTGTTGATCGGAATCCCCAACGTACAGTTGTCAAACTGTACCTGTTAATATAAACAAAGTGATTCTTTATAGAGAACTCCTAAAACTGATAACATTTCATCAAGATTTAGAGCCAAAAACGCAATTTAAAAAAAAAGTTTGTCATCTTAGATTTGGCAGCCATTTTTGTTTTCAAAAATATCATAAATTGACTCGGCATTCTTAATATCCATTTGGAACCGAATCTGGAACTAGTTCCCGATATCAACGGTCGGGTAACCGGTTCCAATGCACACTTACTTAAACCAGTTCATGCCGGGATTATTTTGACATTGACCGGGCGCAGGCACGGGATTGCTTTTTCACGAGCCTCAAACCGAGACTGGTCCAGGCCGGCATCTGTGGGTAGCACACCCTAATATTCCGGCCTCGCTCGCTCAAAACCAGTCGCTGACAGATATTTCAGGCCTTGCTCGTGACGTGTTTATCCGTCATCTGTTTTGAATTCCGAAAACAAACTTTGCGTGTACACACGTCATCCGACGCAAAACTGACGTTATAAACCTTGAAATTGATCGGCTGCAGTTGCTCCAGAAACCACTTGGCTTTGTCTCCGATGAGTTGGGGGTCGAAGACACCGGTGTGGATTCGTAAAAACGTCACGTTTATTGGGTTCAAGCAGAATTCACCAAAGAACTCCACAGCCTATGAAATAAACAAAAGCACATATCTGTTTTGTTACACTGTTTAAGTTAATTTGGCACCAGAATTGTTGTTATATGTTGTTTAGTCGAACATATTTAAACGTTAGTATGGGCGGTTTATTTATTTTTTTCGTTTAATTTAGTCAATTTGGCCATTTTGGCTTTATCTGTTTTTTTTGTATAAGTTAATTTAACTTTTTTGCGACATAATATTTTTTTTTGTGGAGTAGGTCACATTTTGTCTTTCAATTCGCCTGAAATTATGTACCTGGGATGTAGCAAGTCGTTCGCAAAATTTGCTCAGCACATTTCTCGACTGGAGAAAACTGTGAACTTGAAATGCGACGACAGGTCTCGGATGTAACCTCAAGGTGCGGGTATGCTCGTTGTGATGTGCCAACACGTTGGGGGAGTTGAAAAACTTCACCATGGCGACCCGCGTCGCCACGTCAACCGAGTCCACGTCGTTGCCGTAGATGAACGGATTGAAACCTGTCTCGTCGAAGAACGTCTCCCGACGTCGACTGATGGCTTCGACCTCTCCCCGGGATTGCTCAAAATCTTTGATTGGTGGAGGACTGAGGCTCATGCTGGTCAAAGCCTGCATTCAAAGGAAAGAATAAGCATTTGTAAACAACAACAACAACAGCAACAGCAACAGCAACAGCAACAGCAACAGCAACAGCAGCAGCAGCAACAGCAACAGCAACAGCAGCAGCAGCAGCAGCAGCAGCAGCAAATTTTGATATAGATCTTTCAACTCGGATCAAAATTATTATTGCATCCGCCAGGACGTTATGTTTTAGCCGTCATTTTTGTTTTTTTGTTTTGTCTGTCTGTCTTTTGTTTGTTTGTTAGCATGATTACGGGAAAAACTATCAGGGGGATTGTAACGAAACTTGGTGGGTAAATAGCTTATTGGTCAAGGATGATTTCATAAGATTTTCAGATTGATCTGGATCCATATTAGGAATCTGGATCACTTTCAATGATTTTTCAACATTGGGAAAATGCTTTTGTTGACACATTTGTTTGCGGTTGGGGCTGGGGTCTGCGTTCTACCGAGGGCTCCTTCCTAGTTATCCCTGTACTACTTTCTTGAAGATTTCAACTGGGATAAGTTGCAACTTCCTAATGAAACTTGTACAGGTTTTTTTATTATTGAAGAATTGAACATCAAAATTGACTAGAGCAGGGTTTGAACCAGTGCCCTCCAGATTACCATTCCGGTGCTCTACCAACTGAGTTATCCGGACCAGTGTTGGCGGTTCTACAAATTAGTCAATATCTTTGTTCAGGGGCGTTAGTTAGAAGTTACAAACCCGTAATTGCTGTGTAGCCAGGGATCACGCCCAAATTCACGATACTAGCAACATTAGCAATGTTGCAAACCGAATCCTATCGGAGTGATCCCTGTTTGTTTATTTGGCGTATTACATATTTACCAGACTGTATTAGCAACATCCATACATTTTACCTCAAATTGTGCAAACAATTAGCAAATGTAACGCAACACAACATTCATGTACCTGTTTGAAATGTTTTTTGAGTACGAAACCTTCTGGCTCGGGTAAAGGTGGAACTTCCTCAGGCTGCCCACAGAATGTAATCTGTAAAAGTCAAGAAACGTAGAACCAGATATTTATTTACCTCATTAATTAATTAAGGAGAGTTGTGGTCCAGACAATCCAATTATATTAACACGTATGACGTCATTAAAACCGTTAACCAAAACTTAAAAAATAGGTCAGCATCACGATATTTACTATAATTACGAATTCCCTAAACCATTCATTTTTGAAAATTACAGCAAAAGCAAGTGTTTACTACATATGATTCTTTAACTAAATTACCAGAACTTATATAAAAGATTAACCATTTTTTTCTTTAACCAGTTCGCGCCGGATGACGTATATAAACGCAAAGGTTTCCTGAGATTTAAAACGGATGATGCATAAACACGCCCCGAGCAAGGCCGGAAATGTCTGTCAGCAGCGAGCAAGGCCAGAAATGTCTGTCAGCAGCGAGCAAGGCCGGAAATGTCTGTCAGCAGCGAGCAAGGCCAGAAATGTCTGTCAGCAGCGAGCAAGGCCGTAAATGCGTGGGTGTGCTTCCCGGTACTATCGGCTTGAACCTGACTCGGGTCGAGCTTCGTTCAAAAATAATCCCGCGCGTCGGCTCGGTGATGTTAAAATAATCCCGGCGTGAACTGGTTAACAGCCTAACATTAAAAGACAAGTACATGTACTTACTTTATTTGTGTCGAGATCGACAAGCCACACATCCTCTGGAAGTTTGAAGTAGGGTTTGTACAGGAAGAAACTTGCTGGCACACCAATGATGTATGGTGTCGGAGCTAAAAGCAGCTAAAATTAGCAAGAAACACATCTCATTGATTGATTTAGTGTCGTTTTTCTTTACACAACAGCGAAGGTTTTTTTTAGTTTATACAGGGTGGCCTGGAAAAACGGACAACAAGATCTCATCGGACAAGCATACTTCAACGATCCTGAGGCAAAAACTACCTATACTAATAGGTGAGGAATCTTTCTAGAAGTAAAATGATACAAAGTTATCTCGATTTGAGCCAGTAGTTTTAGCTCTAGACCCTATATTGTGAAGTGAAGTCAGAGGTTCTTTCGTAACGAAAAATATTGCAGTTTAGTTATTAGGTTATATCATAGGCCATGTAGATTAAGAATATCCAGCATCAATCTTGATACTTTTTAATAAATAAAGACTTTTAAGCCCGTTTTTGTAAAAAAAAACGCGATGTGTTGCCAGTCGAACGAAAGATACTGTGCAAAATTATATAAACGCGCATGCAAAGGCGTTGCACAATTGGCCAAGGAACTCGTGCGATAACGGTAACGCGCAACCATTCATTGACGCGTCGTTTTGCCCATACTTTTTCCAATCACGGTTTTGTGCACACGACTAGCGGTCTATAGAACTCGTTCGGTAACCGTTACGCGCAACCATTCACCGACGCGTCGTTTTGCCCATATTTTTCCCAATCACGGTTTGACTGGCTGTCTATGCGTTTATATGTCGGTGGTTCTGCCTACCTGCTCGGCGGACCCCATGCATGTCGGTAACAATGGAATCACGGGAAACATGTACTCTAATGGATAGATCATAGCAACAAATGCCATCACGCTCATTGACAAAGCGTTGTAGTCACGGGATTGCAAAACCACCTGTTTACAAACATACAAGATAAGTAAAGGTAGAAAAGAACAGAAAATTCAATTTACAAAATACTTAGATGATGTAAGTTTTCCTTTTTATGGTTGTAGTCGAGGACATTTTTACAAGGACAGTATGAATACCTATTCATGAGTCTAGTATCACTGCACAATGGTCAATTGATCACAACAAGATTTTAGACACTTTGACAAGTTACTTGTCTTGATCAATTCAAGTGCTGTGTTGTTGTGTAAGCGTTGTATAAAATCCTGGATGTTGTGAGGATGAAATAAAAGGCTGAAATGGTTTGGGATTGGAATAGTTTGCCCTTGAGTATTAACCCTAACCCTGCCAGATCCAGCACAGTGCATCTGTGGTGACTGCTTGACCTTGCTGCACTCTGCACACAAGTCGATGTGACAAAGTATGCAATCTGTTGCGTCTGGCAAGGTCTCTAGCCAAAATACCCTGGAGGTTTAGGGATAAACTGAGGTCTTGCCATGATGCAGATAACCAGTCAAATGATTCTAATCTACATACCTTGTTCTCCAGCATGATTAGAGTGAGGACTCGAAGACAGGTATCGACTCCGAGTAACTCCAGAGGTAAGTGAAGCGGGAAATCGGCCAGCGAGAAGCGCGTGTGGTCCGGCAGTGCAAAGATCATGGGCGGTTGCGTATCCAGCACTTGTATCTCCACACGTGTTTTCCCCGGAACTGGAACCGGGGCGCTCAGGAACCGTAGAATCCACGTTTCGATCTGACGGACATCGTGTCGGACGAGAGGTGGTATGTCACTGCATATGCCCGTCAACACGCCCCACACACAATCTCTGTATTCAATCAAATTCAAAATATACTTAAGATTTAAACTCATTTAACCCCAACCTCACTGAATCCATCAAAATTCATACCCGTTTTGGAGAATTTTGATGGATTCAGGATACATTTATTTTGAAAACTGGATGATTTTGATGAATTGAGCATTTTAAGCCTAGCGGTACTGCAGGATTTTAATAGATTCAGAATACCTCCTTATATAAGCAGTCACCAACCAACCAACATTTGTTTGCGCGACAAAACTGCTGGATTTTGGCGAATTCAGGATACTTTCTAGGGGTTAATTAAAGGGTTAATTACATATGTAAAACAAGATTTAAATTTCAACAAAACAAATTTGCATAAGTCTCACCTTAGCGAACCTTTGGAGCCACCAACTTTTCGACTGCACGTTCTGTCGTTACAGGAATCAATGAGACGCTTTAGAATAAACAGACACTCTCTGAAGGTAGATATGAACGGATGATGGCTTAGGATGCACAGCGAAGTCAGGGAATTATTGCGAATTTTCTTAGCCTGCTTGAGCCTTCTACGAGTTCTAGGAGACCTCTTTCTCTGCCCTTCCTCCGAGGGAACACTCAAAGTGTCATTTCTGTTGGAGTTCTCACGGTCGCTACGCAGTTCCGCCTTCCGTTCAGCCTTCCGTTCCGAGGATTTAAACGGCCGATAGAAATTGACGCAAATACCAAATCTCCCGCGACCACTGTCCTTATCAGTCAACGTAAAAACAAAGGATGTGTTTTCCCGGAGGCTGAGCTTCTTCTGGCCGACTGTGAGGCAACCTTCCGGTTGACAGAAGAACACAACGTCTTGAGGTAATGGGAAATCTGGGTGGTCGTCTTGGGGGTAACGGCGGAGCATTTCCGGCGTCTGCGAGACATTGTTGCTGTACGGATGGCGACTGCCAACGATCAATATGTAATCGAGGAGGCGGGGACAAAAGTATTTCCTTCCTGCTTGGAATCCTTCCATGATTAGATTTTATGGAGTTATCTTGTCCATGCCCGAGACTCGATCTTGTCCTGAATACTCCAGCAGCATTATTGGTGATTTGTGAGTGAATCCCGTCAACTATAAATACAGAAAAATATAGAAAAATGTAATATTTTTAAATGGTGAAGACTTTAAATTGAAATTTAATTTATCTTCTATGTGTACACTGTACAGTATGCAGTGCCCAATCAAAATGTGCCGATTCGGAACAGGCAGTTTTGCAACTTGTGTAAAACTACGCATGAAAAGAACAGCGCCCTCAAGCGATAGAACCTGTCTTAGTTTGGATCGGTATACCGTTAATTGCACAGGCTAACACTAATTAGTATTTGTTTTGCCATTTAATTGCCCCCAATTATGTAATTACAAAATCTGGCCCCGTCACTGTCTGCTCAGGATTCCTGCCGGTACCCGTGCTAAGAATGCTGCCGGGCCACCGGTGCCCGAGGTAAATGCATACAAATGAGATACATACACATGCATAGTTTGTACAGAGATACAAGCTCGCTCATTTTATGTGTTAGAAACCCCAAGGATATACTTCTAAGCCCTTTGTGTAGGGGTGCAAAGTACATGTACCACAGGTATGCCGAGTGCCTGTACTTGAAAGGCCTGATCAGTAGAGCATAGCCGTTAACAATAAGCATACAAGCTGAAACGAAATCCCTGTTCATCACAGACCGATCCCTCCATTTTTTACATGAATGAAAGAACTGTTATTGCAAAGCTTGATCAATTTATTATACTTCCATTCAAGAACGATATGGTTCAACAAACTTTTTTTCAGAATAGAAGACTCATTGTTCAATGGTAATGAATAGATTTCTATCAGTACATGTTGGGAATGCATACCGGTAGTTGTATTGTACACATTAACCGACCTTGTACTCTTAGGGTCATTCTGTGTCAAATCAAACATGTTTTTGCGTCAATCTCACACATTTTCTTTAAATTTTGTAGAATTTTTTGCTTTATGAGTAAAACTCCAAAACCCATTTTGTTGGTGTTTTGGGTGACGTGATTTGTGAGATACAGGTCATTGGAGTAAAAACTCCTTTTTTTTTTATTTTGTAATAAATTGTCATTCAAATGGTCAATAAATGTCTCGAGAGTTCAAAGCTGTAGAACTTAGGTCTTGAAAAATGCACATTTAACGTGACGTCACATGACATCCAATGACGTCATCATGACTAATTTCTTCTAGGTCCATCTGTGGGTGGTGGTCAAAGTGTGTGCCAAGTCTAAAGACAATTTCATTTTAAGACAATTTAATTTAAGTGTCAAAGTGTCAAAGTGTAGGCTAAAAAAAAGTGTACAAACCTAGGCTTTTATTGGAGAAGAGTCTGGAAAAAAGAAAGATTCGTTTTGTGCGAAAATAAGAGTTGTTAATAAATGATATATCATGTGATGAGGGCCACATGAGATGCTGCCACTGTCAGTGTCACCGCATAGTGTAGAGGAATATTCCTCCATGGTCACCGGCAGTCACTACAGACTACACAGACATGATGCTGTCCCGTGAGTGGGAGTAAAAAATCGTTATAATCTAGAGAAGCAATCCATGCATAAACGTAAAATGAGGAGAAATTTCAGTTGGTCGTTACGAATAGTTCAATATATACACAAATAACCAATTTACAGTTTGTTCCATGGTTCCTACCGATACTACAAATCTCGATGAGTACATACCAGCATCACTCGTCTCCTCTTGTCAATATGTCGGCCATTTTCATCGAGATGACTGCATCTCTACGCCTCATCGATGCTTTGCGAAATATATGCACATTGCATGCGGCGCGTGCGTCATATAGATTTATGCAGGGCCGGGTAGGTAAGCACCTAAAGAGAGTAACCAAAATGACAACCCTAACCCTAGCCGTGGGGACAACTCGACCGGTGGGACAACTCGACCGGTGGGACAACTCGACCGGTGGGACAACTCGACCGGTGGGACAACTCGACCGGTGGGACAGCTCGACCGGTGGGACAGCTCGACCGGTGGGACAACTCGACTAGCATGCAAGACAGGTGGGACAACTCGGCCGGTGGGACAGCTCGACCGGTGGGACAACTCGACTAGCATGCAAGACCGGTGGGACAACTCGGCCGGTGGGACAGCTCGACCGGTGGGACAACTCGACTAGCATGCAAGACCGGTGGGACAACTCGGCCGGTGGGACAGCTCGACCGGTAGGACAACTCGACTAGCATGCAAGACCGGTGGGACAACTCGGCCGGTGGGACAGCTCGACCGGTAGGACAACTCGACCGGTGGGACAACTCGACCGGTGGAAAAACTTGACAGGTGAGACAACTCGACCGGTAGGATAACTCGACTAGCATGCAAGACCGGTGAAAAAACTTGGCCGGTGGCCGAACAACTCGACTGGTGGGACAACTCGACTAGCAATATTTAGAAGGTGCGCCCGAAGTCGAGTTGTCCTAGATCCTACAGGTCGAGTTGTCCGTCATTCCTGACCTTTAACATGTAACCGTAGCCGCACGACGTAGCCGCACGACGATGTCGTTTTGGTTGCTTTCTAACAGTGCCTTCCTATTCGATAGAGCAAAACGTGTATCTAGCCTGGCGAAACATAATAAGCTCGAATCGATCAAGCGAATCTTATCTCCATAATTCCGGATTATGCGGGTGCAAAATATATGTTGCGGGTAGAGAGATTGAGTAGGTCATTTCTATAGTGTTTGTATAATGCTTCAAATATTGTGAAATTAATATCAGTTTTCCGACCCCGCCCCCGTAATATAAAATTTAGCTATAGGCCGTTTTCCAAACTCCCACTTCGTCTCCATTTTGGCTTTGTTCATGCAGTTTGGCAATGGTGGTGGTATGGAGACAGAACGGACCTCAACTGGGGTTTGGGAAACGACCGTAATTTTAGGCCAAATAAAATATTTTAAAACCTTAACTGGGGTTTGGGAAACGACCCTAATTTTAGGCCAAATAAAATATTTTAAAACCTTTCTCGTTTTTGCGCACTTATCTTTTTTTTTTTTGTCGCGACAAACTACCTGTCATATATTTTTGTTCATTAAAAACAAACAAAGAAAATCTCAAACATAAGAAAATTGGCTTGTCCACTCTGATGCTTAATGTTATATAATACAACTTCAATTACAAATTATTACGTAAATCAGTTAAACACAGACTTGTTCATCGAGTCAATACCAAAATAACAGGTTTTAATTTGGTAAAAATGCCATCAATGCTATCTAAACAATAGTTGCAGTTTAGGACAAATACATACAATTTACTCCATTATAAAAAGTTGAAATAGACTGTCGAAAATGTTAACTAAAGTGACACTTTGAACAATGTTATTGCCACATTATATTAATTTCACAATGTTTCATGAGAGAACGCAACAACTTAGTATATATGGGCTAATTACCACAAAGTGATTGTGTAAAATGTCATCGGAGTTATTCACCTTTGCAGTCTAAGGCTGATTGTAGGAAGTGGGTATAAAAGTTCACAATAATCTGAAAAATTGCTTATTCCTTGCATTAAAACATTAATAGTTGTATAAACAGGCTACAAATTGGTCTAAGAAACAACTTCCCCCATTCTGTACATATTTATTGCGAGCCACCTTTATTTGGAGCCATCTCTGTTTTTAATCTCTGCCCTCCCCTTTATTTGGAGCTATCTCTGTTTTTAATCTCTGCCCCCCTAATACATTGTTTTAATATTCTACCAATAATGCAATCATGTTCTTATTGTAATATTAGAAAGAAGTTCATACAAAATTGCCCCGATTTTCAAAAAAAAACTTTCTGCAATGCCACTATTTATGCATAATAAATCTAATATTCATTTTTGTGACATAAGTAATTATCACACATTTTGTTATTAAAGTCCACCCCAAGACTTGCGAAAGGACTTGTGAAAGGACTCGTAGCGACTCTACTACCCTGGCCACCGCATAATGCAGCAAATTCAAAGAAAACTATTCAATTATTTATCATTATTAATATTAGAGGGAAATAGAAAACTAAAACACAAGATAAAAAACACTACCTTCTCCCATCATTCAAATGTTCGTTAAAAAAAATTACTGTGTACAGTACTAGAAAGACGAAAATAATGATTTAAAATTCACATTACAAAAACTAGAATAATTTTTTACCAAATTGGCAAAAAACTTGAAAATTGTATTGAAATAAACTTAGTTCACAAAAGAATATGATTCTCCACAAATCATATACATTATACAAATTAAAAGTCTAATTGTTAACTGTGTGGAATAAATTTGCATTATATTCGGTTGTTTATTAATAGACCGGTCCAGTAGGCCACACCCCTAAAAATTATTGACCAATTACAGTGAATGATTTTTGGTCCGACAAATGTCAGACAAAATTGTTTCATTTCAGCATAGTTTACCAAACACTTTTTGTTGATTTCACGTTTGTTTCACTTGTACCCCCTAATTCTATGACCAGCTGGTTTTAATTATAGTCGTGGTTAAGTGTCGTTGTTATGTTAATTCTAAATCTGACTCCCAGTCCTATTAATGAAGGGAAGGTAATTTGTGGTTATTTTCTAAGCCAAAGGCGTTACCTACTTGTATGTAATTACACCAGGTTGTAATGATGATGATGATGATGATGATCATGCATTTGTAAAGCGCCATCTATCTAGTTGCCTATTTCGAGACGCTGCCAGGAACACCGGGGCGAACCCCTTCTCTTAGCGAAGAGTGTTACTGGGTTCTTTTACGTGCATTACACAACGCACGGGACCTACAGCTTTACGTTCCATCCGAAGGACGAAGCAATAGTGGTTTAATTGCCTTGCTTAAGGACACACGTGTCGACACCGGGACTCGAACCCACGCTCTGCGGAACAGAAATCCGAGTTCTTAACCGCCCGGCCACGACACTCCACTGCACTGTGTATATGATCGGCCAGACACGTGTCACGCTACCAGGCAGTTGCTAAGGAAGGCGTGGTCTAATGGATCGGTGTATTGGCAACATTACTAATATCAGTACTTCAAAATACCGCAAGGTGCATTAGATAAAATCATTTTCAAGAAAAGTCGAATTTTTCTATCAATGGTCGGCTGACCTTTAACAAAAAAGGCACCAACCGTGGTAGGTTGGTCGCGATCAGTCGACTAGACTAGACTAGTCTAACCATCGTCGAGGTTATTTGTAGCCTTGCATGTGAGATGGATGAGGTAATAAGGTAGGATCATATGGACCAGGAACCCTGACTCCACTAACAGGCTGGTTGCCTAGCATTGCACTGCCGACACCATGCTGAAAAATACAGAAATAAGAACAAAATTAATAGATAGTCGGAAGTCTCGGTCTCGTAAGTCTTGGTCTCGGTCTTGAAAGAGCTGGTCTTGGTCTCGGTCTCAAAAGCCTTGGTCTCACTCAGTCTCGGTCTGCAAAAGTCTCGGTCTCGTAAGTCTTTGTCTCGGTCTTGAAAGAGCTGGTCTTGGTCTCGGTCTCAAAAGCCTCGGTCTCACTCGGTCTCTGAAATGAAGGTCTCGGTCTGCAAAAGTCTCGGTCTCATAAGTCTTGGTCTCGGTCTCGAAATCTTGGTCTCGGTCTCAAAAGCCTCGGTCTCAAAAGCTTCGGTCTCAAAAGCCTCGGTCTCACTCGGTCTCGGAAAATAAGGTCTTGGGCTGCAAAAAGTCTCTCGTAAGTCTTGGTCTCGTTCTCAAAGGCTTCGGTCTCTATCTTGGTCTCAGAAATAAAGGTCTCGGCCCGCAAAAGTCTTGGCCTTGGTCTTGAAAGAGCTGGTGTTGGTCTCGGTAGTCTCGGTCTCTGAAATAGAGATCTGGACTACAACACCAAACTGATTATGGACATACATGTACCTACCTGTGTGTAGTAGGCCACGTCTGGATATGTGTGGGCAGGCGAAGGTCTGTAGGCTGCAAGCCCAGCGCTAATGCTGGCTCGGTGTTGCATGTGCTGTTGATACTGCTGTCTCGCAAGTTGTTCAGCCTCTTGCTGACCAAGATACGCCGGAAACAGACCGTGGCCCGGTCTCTGTAATCTGTAAACCGAGTGGCCGGAATATGGATGTGGCGTGAATGCAGAACCTGTTTGGCTACTTAATTGCTGTCGCGGTTGAAGTAAAGGATTCAAATGTGATCCTGGCGGGTAACCATGAGGGACCACATTGGCTTGACTTAAATGCATAAGGTGTTCGGGATACAGCGAAGAATGTGCTTGGTTATACGCAGGTCGGGGGCCAGCGTATCCCCTCATATCAAACTGATCCTTGTAACCCTTCAGGCTTCTCGAGTCGGTCGCCAGCATCGAGAGGAAACTCTCGGAGTTTCCGACAGGCATTGTTCCGATACTTCTTGCTCTGTCTGCGTGTCTCATTTGCACCTGGGGCGTGTTGTCCTTTCCGTGATCTACCTGACTGACGACGTTACTCTGATCTGAGGAGGTAGGATACTGGGGAATGGATGCCAATCTCTGTTTAGCAATGGATGACGCCGCACTTTGCATGGCATTCTCAGGTTGTCGTATTACCGACTGACTGGAAGCAGCAGCGTCAACGGTTTGATTTTGGAGAGGAGAGCAGTAGTTCGGGGCTACAAATCTCATCTCGGTGTGAGCCGGGGAGTTGGTAGACACTGGCTGCCTTGACCTGGTTGGTTGCTCCTTCACGTCTGTCCGACACTGTTCAGAAGTATCCCGATAGTGGACATTTACACTTGACGACAAGCTTAACTGCCTGAGATTCTTGGAAGCGATGGCGTCAGGGCTATCCTGTCTGTCGGAAGACACGGACGGCACAGATGTTTTTTTGGAGGCATTACTTGACGGTTGGCATTGTTCTGATGGACTAGTTTTAGACCTCCCATGAAGTAGCGACTCGAGTATATTGCGACTTTGTTGATTAGTCTGAGATGTCTTCGCAGTAGCTTCTTGGGATGATTCTTTGTGATCTGGATATGCCTGATAAGGATTTGCCATTGTGCGCTTGTAGACGGCTGATTTATCAGATGTAGAGCTGGGGACACTCTTGGTGTCAAAGCCAAGTGGATGCCAGAATTTCTGAGTCGGGTCACTGGCGTTACTTCCCCTCGAGGTCTGGGATGAGGTCTGGGATGATGGGGGTGGGAAATCGCCAGAATAATGGAAGGGATTGCTTGTATTTGCCAACTGTTGTTCGTTCCAGTGTGGTGCTTGGAAGGAGTTAGAGGAAGGCAATAGAGGCTGCACGGCTGGAACGTGTCGTACTGGAGTTTGTTGGTTTGGAAGCACAGTCAACGGCGCTGGCAGTTCGGGTCGATTCTCCGACTTGGTCGCTGGATGCTGAGGTGGATTTTTGGTCCCTGAGTGAGCAGATTGCTTGGAATGTGGAAAACCTTGACTCTGATTGGAAGGCATGAACGGATTCCCTAAAGGCGCGGCTTGATTTGAGGCGAGAGAGTTGTCACTGAGGAATGGTTGGTCTGTTTCGCTTGGGGACGACGTCATCGGATTCAAGACGTCTAGATGTCTGGAGTTTAAGTCTATCATCGCTGGTGGACCCTGAGATGTTTGTGGTATTGCTCCGTGCTGCTCGCATGGTAGAGACTGCTTGGGGATACCGTCTCCGCAATGACTGTCGGGTACGTACGGACGGACATTCTGAATAGGCTTGATACGGTTTGCCTTTGAAGCGCTGGGAGCCTGAAGAGGAGCGTTCAAAATTGGACCCTGATTCTCTTTACAACCTAGTTCGTTTGGAAGAGCTTCTGGAACATCCGTTCCACGCTGTTCCGGAACGTTCTCTTCCTTGCATGCTTGCGTCCATTGCTGCTGCGGATCGTCACCAGGAATGTCTAGTTTGGCTGCTGCGCACGGTGCAAACGCAATGACCCCTCTTGGTTTGAAAGCACCGGCGTCATGTTGGTCGTCGTTTCTGGAAGTAGTACCGATGAGGGGTTTGTCAGGATTTGATTCACTAGTTTGATCGTCGTTCTCAGAGTCGTCAGTGGCAGACACAGGTGTGTCTTCTTTGATGTGGCTATTGACAGCTAACGCATCGTCAATGTTATCGAGCGAGGAAACTTCGCTGTTACTCTGGTCGTCTTCTTTACTAACATCTTCATCCTGCTCCACTTTAACTTGCTGTTCACTCTCCACGTCTTCTTTCTTTACGTTACTCACATTGGCGTTTTCGTCCTCATCGCTATCAACTCTCGAGCTATCCTGGCTTTCGACAAAACTCGACTCGCTGCTGCTCAGACCTCTCAGCCTAGCATACACTTTATCGTCCATTTTCTCCAGCCTTGTGTTGGCATTTTTTGCGGACTGCCGTTGCGGAGGTCTTTGGTGGACGTAGTGGTCTGTGTCGCTCGAGCAATCGGTGCTGTCGCTGTCGATTTCCTCTTTGGGGAATGTCTTCTCCAAGCTGTACTCCAGACAGGATTTGAGGTTTTCAGCCATCAGGGTGTATTCTGTTTTGAAAAAGGAATGAAGACAAAGTCAGACATTGACACAAGAAAGTTTGTCGATAGTCAGGGGTGTCAGGTTGGCGTAGCGATTATTTCCTCGCCTTCCAACGCTGTGACCCAGGTTCCAATCTCGCCTAGGCCAATTATGTGGATTGTGTTTTCAGTCCCTGCCTGATTCTGTGGGTTTTCCCTAGAATATTCTTCTTGGGTTTCCTTCCCACCTCCACAACTGCGCCACGTTTGGGGGTCGAGGCCTCCAGGATTTCTGCTTTTTTTGGCAGCTTTTTTGAGAACCGTTCATCCAAACAACTGCACATTCTGAAGTCCGTCTATCAGGTAACGAATAACGCTACTAAATGGCAGCCTGGACTATTTTTCTTTAATCCCCATGGAAGAATACTTACCATTTCCAGGTCCGTTATATTCCAGGCAGTTTGTAAACACTTGGTTCATGTCCCTTTCAAACTACAGAATGGGTTAATGTAAAAATAACGAATTACGTACATGTACACGTGAAATTGTTACAGACGTCCAATAAGGCCAAAAGTTTGATTTGATAATGTAATCCGTACTATAATCCCAGTGTCCGATATACTGAAGACTGCTGTCCCAAGTTGGGAGTCAGGTTGGCGCAGCGGTTCTTTCCTCGCCTTCCACCGCTGTGGCCCGGGTTCAAATCCAGCCTGGGCCAATATGTGGATTGGGTTTTCAGTCCCTGCCTGATTCCGTGGGTTTTCTCCATGATATTCTTCTATGGTTTTCCTCCCACCTCTAAAACTGTACTTTCTTCTCATTGTATTCTCTCTACAGGTTTCTTCAGGCTTGCGAGCTACAGTGCCTGGGCGCTTTTGAGGGATCCTTGGTTTCATTACCAAAATAAATTAATAATAATAACAACAACTACTTGACACAGCAGTCAGTCGTAACAACACTTTATTTTATAATCACTATTCAATATGAGAGTTTGAAAACTTTGGAGCCAATTTTATGGACCTGTTAAGCACAACAAAATTGCGAAAATTCACCTGCTAAGCACAACAAAATTGCTAACCACACAAATTCTTCCTTGGCAAAAACAGGGTTACAAAATCAAACCCGCAAATTCCTCTGACTTCCAAAGACCATTTTTAGTGGAGTGTCGTGGCCGAGCGGTTAAGAGCGTGTGTTTTCTGTTCCACAGAGCGCGAGTTCAAGTCCCGGTGTCGACACGTGTGTCCTTAAGCAAGGCAATTAAACCACTATTGCTTCGTCCTTCGGATGGGACGTAAAGTTGTAGGTCCCGTGTGTTGTATAATTTATAATGTGTGTATATATCTTTCCCATTATAACATTATAAAATTGTATAATGCACGTAAAAGAACCCTGGCTGACACAGCCTCTGTCTACGGGTTTCTTCTGGCTTACGAGCTACAGTGCCTTGAGCGCTTTTGAAGTATCCTTGGTTTCATTACCAGAAAAATAATAATAATCAATCCTCCAAATTCTTCCGTTTGGCAAAGATGATTTTGGGGGGATTTTGGAAGATTTGAGAAGGCTGGGGTTAATTGTTCAACTGATTGAAAGGTAAAAATGAAACGCATTACCTCATCTTTAGTCTTGTATTCTTTGTTCTTAACCTTCTTCTGTATGAAGTTAAGACACATGGGTTTGATGATAATTTGATAATATGCAGGGGCGTACGCTTCATCAACAGGGTCTTGGAACGGCCAAGAGTCTTCATGCTTCCTGACTTCATCATACACTACGAGGGGAAAACACAAGATGTTATCAACAAGGAATGAACAGAAAGGTGAACCCTTGCTCTATGAGAGTTGTTTACTTCATGTCAATGGTACAAAACTCAATTCTCAACTTCAAGTTAACCCTAACCCTCCAGGGTATTTTGGCTAGAAACCCTGCCAGACGCAACGGATTGCATACTTTGTCACATTGACTTGTGTGCAGAGTGCAGCAAGGTCAAGCAGTCACCACAGATGCACTGTGCTGGATCTGGCAGGGTTAGGGTTAAACAAGGTTACCAATGGATTTCATTTAAAGTGCAGTATAATTACAAATTTGTCAATGTTTGTAGCATTTTGAGTCATGCTAAATTTGTTAAATTTGCCCATCGTGCGATCAGCGCTAAATCGAAATAGAAAGTTTGTTTTTTGGTCCTTCAATTTGAGTTTGTTGTCAATGTGTTTTGTCTGTTTTAATACTTTGTTTACTCATTTTAGTTCTGTAAATGTAATCCCATTATTTTCCAGACTCACCTTGCTGTATTTGCGCATGGACGCTATCACTTGCGGTGTTTACCCTCTTGACTTTCTTGGATTCCGTTCGCTTTTTAGCTGGTTCTGGTATTTCCAATGGTTCGTCACTATCGACGTGCTCTAAATTAATTAACAGCATTTCACCAAAATCAATTCAATATTGTTATTACTAGACATGATCTCTAAAAGTTTAATCAGAGGTGAATAACATTTGCTTTTGAGGTAATTTTAGAATTATTCCCCTTATGCTGACTAATTACCTTCTTGAATCGGCTGCTGTTCTTGTAACATGTTGCGTAGCTTCATCTTCTCCCGATGTTCTTCTTCCTCCAGCTGTCTTCGACTGGACCTCTCTGCCTCCTCGATGGATTTCAACCGATCCTTAAGATTGGGTGGGTACACAAGGAATTTGTCTAATAATAATGATTTAAACTTGTTTCGTTTTTTCTAACCCATCTCGTTAGCTTGTTATGGGGGACGACACAAAATTGATGGAGATTCGACAAAGGGCAATTACCTCTTCTTCTCGTTTTAGTTGCATGATGACGACTCGTGACGAAGCTCGTCTTGGGGCTAATTCTTGAAGTTTCTTACGAAGTGCTTTTTCCTGGAAATTGGAAATAATTGTAAGCAATGCGAAAAAAACTGACTGTGCTTCGCAAATTAGGATCGGGAGCTAAAACTACTCGCCCAAATCAAGATATCTCGGTACTATTTTTCTTCTAGAAAGATTCTCCGTCCATTGGTATAGGTAGTTTGGCCTCAGGGTAGTGGAAGTATGCTTGTCTGTTTCTTGGTGTCGTTGTTCTTCTTCTAGAAAGATTCTCCATCCATTGGTATAGGTAGTTTGGCCTCAGGGTAGTGAAAGTAAGATTGTCTGTTGAGATATACTTGTCTGTATATTTATATTTCCTTACCTTAGCAGCAAACAAGCTTTGGATTTCTGGAAGAAAATCGTTGGCCAGTGTCTTGTACAATTCCTTCTCACATTTCACTTTGCTCTTCTTGAAGTAATCCGTGAGTTGCTGCCAGTCGTCCTCCGAATGGCAGACCAGGTGCCACCGCGGCAGTTCCATGTCATCTTCGCTGTCAGTGTCACTGTCACTCGACTGAGGGACACTGACGCTCGATGACAACTCTTCGTCACTACTCCAAGTCGTCACCTCGGGTACCTTACTGGTAGTTTTAGGAAGCCTTTTCGTTTTTTTGACTATTTTATTGGTTTGCGAAGCAATCTGATCGTCCTTGATAGGATCTTTTGATTTCGCGCTCGTGCCCTTTTTTGGTTTCGTCTTCTGATATTTCCGCACCGCTTGACCTTTGTTCGACTTCTGATTCGCTTTTAGATTCTGAACGTCCTTTTCGGCTCGTTGAACCTTTGCGATTTTGGTCAACGGTTGTTCGTCATCGCTGTCCTCATCGCTTTCGCTGATTAACGCTTTTGACTTGACAACTTTGCGCTTTCTTGATATGCCCGGACTAGCCGGCAGCGGCCGTGTTTCGCTAGCTTTAGTTTGTCCTTTTGTAGAGGTAGACGATTTTGTATTACTCTTGCTTTTGGTCGCGCTCTTCACAGACGGCAGCGGTTCTGATTTTGAGAGCTTGCGTTTGGACGTAGTGGCTCTTCCGCTTTTAATAGCGCCGCTCTTCTTCAAATTTGCCAGCTCGTGTTTCTTCGCGTTTTCGACTTTCTTCAGGCTCTGTTTCTTCGCCCCGGATTTCTTGGGTTTGTCTCCGAGTTTCGGTTTCCTTTGATTAGGCGTCTCGTTACTGTCAGGTTTCTGTTTGCTCTTCGTGTTTTTCTGTCGTTTGGATGAGGGCGCCGCATTGTTAGCGTTCTTTCTCTTCTTGGCATTTTTACTGCCGCTATTGGTCGGGTTTTGGAGACGTTGCATTGTTACAAGTTCCTGGTCGCCTTCGTCACCACTGTCGAGGAATAACAAGGCCAAAATAACTATCATACAAAAAACTAGCACAAATCACACAGTTATATTAAATTACTAGAGCGCTGGCTCGATGTACAAAGTGATGACTGCTATGGCACACTATGCTACGGCTATTTGACATATCTGCGTTTATATTCACACAATTGAACCTAAGACAAAACAATTGTTGACTGCTGTGATGCGAGATGACATTTTGAACACCCAAAACGAAGCAGAGGGTACTATCATCCAGGGATGTAGTCGAGTCCATCACAAGTCCCTGCAAGTCCCTGTAAGTCCCTGCAAGTCCATCACAAGTCCTTCAGTTCCAATTCAAATCACAAGCTATTCAAATTAGCTTTGACAAAGGCATTCATTTGTCATTGTTCATCCAGTTTACTTGCGACTGCCTTTATGAAGGGACTTGTGACTGGCTTCACGGAAGGACTTGTGAAAGGACTTGCAGGGACTCGACTACAACCCTGCTATCATCGCTTGAGTGTTCAAAACATATATACATTTATTTACTTTTTTTGTAACATAATACCTTTTTTTTAAGTTCGTTATTTGAAATTACCTTTGTCTTGAGGATTTCTTCTTTTTATCTTTGGCACTTCCTTTACTCTTGGTTTTCTTCAACTTCTGTTTCTGCTTTCGTCTTGCTTCTTTCATCCGTTTTATGGCTTTCAATCGGTCCTTCTTTTTCTTACGTTTCTCTTTTAGCCTGCAGAAAAAGAGAAAAGGAGAGAAAAATAACCTAAAAACAGTTGTGTTAAACACAAATTCGAGGCGTTCTGGCAAAATGAGAAGGAATCTAGCTGCCATTAAGAATGATTAGCCCCCAAATTAAGATGAGTATTATTACTTTTGTATGTGCTTTGCGTTTCTTTCTTGCAGTGTCATAGGTCTGTCCTCTTTATAGAGACGAGTTCCGTAGAAGTACCAATATGTAGCACCTAGACGGTCGGTACCGAGTGGCTGAACACGGAGATTATCACCAGCATAGTCCTACAAGTAGACAAAGAAAGACAAACTCAATTTAACAAAGAAAGAACAATATTGCTTACTCAAATTCCTATCACATGTGACTTGTAACGCCCCCCGTCTCCCACCCAAACAAAAATACCTTAAGAACCGTAACATCAGCAGCATCGAGTCGGTAGTCGCACAGCGAATGGAGGATTTCTACTTTAGTTAGAGTAGGGAGCGTCTTGAAGGTAACGTCCTGACTGATGAGTGGGTTGACACGCTTCTCACCCAGTTCCCATCGTTCTTTCATGACGGATCGTAGATATCCGAGGTAATCCTCCGACCTTGGACATATAGAAAATGCAAAAATAAAAACAGTGTCGACTTAGAAACAAATGTATTACTTTGCGGATTCTGTACTAAAGTTGTCTTTTGTCTGGATTGTTATCAATGAAGCTAGCAATCAAGAAATTATTTGGCTCTTTCTGCTCTATGAGAAATCCGTTAACTACTCGCGAGTATTCGATGACTCGCGAGTAATTTCCTTGCGAGTACTCGAGTAGCAACATTCACTACTCGCCCAGCACTACTCACCTGATGTTTTTAACTCCATGGATACCACGAAGAAGTTGTACAACCAGTTTGGTGATGAAGTCACTTCCCTCGACCCCTGCATCCAGAAAGAGTGCTTCCTCTAATTCCTGAGAAACAAAAAGCCCAAGGAAGGATTTTACAAATAAAGACGCATTTTCATGTCAAGATCTTTACCCGACTTTCTACGACATGCATTTCAGTCCTAGATACATTGTCTTTTCAACATTTTTTGCATTTTGATTGACCTTATTAACCAGTTCGCACCGAAGGACGTATATACACACAAAGTTTTCCCCAAATTCAAAACGGATGATGCAAAACACGTCACTAGCAAGGCCAGAAATGTCTGTCAGCAGCGAGCAAGGCCGGAAATGCGTGGGTGTGCTTCCTGGTACCATCGGCCTGAACCCGCCTCAGATCGAGTTTTGTTAAAAATAATTCTGCGCCTCGGCTCGGTGATGTTAAATTAAATAATCCTGGCACGAACTTGTTAATATAAGTATAATTAATATGATTATTTATTAATTAATTAATTAAATATCTTTAATTTAAACAGGATAACAATATCAGCACATTCTGTTTACATCAATGTCCTGTAAAAATAGTTTTAAAATAAGACAATTAACACCACAATACAAAAGTTCAAATTCAACTAGGGGAGGCCCCCTTAATTTACCTCGATCTCAAAATCAGGAAGTGAAAATGTGCTTCGAAACAAGGAGCAGAAATGTGCGATTGCCGGTACTTTCCAGCTCGATCGAATGTCATCGATCGAGACATCCAGCTGTCCCACTATCGCCTCTTCTTTCATATTGTTCATCTTCTTTCATAAATGTTGTAAGATAGATACCGATAACCGGTAAATATCGCATAAATCTGTCCTCAGGAGCCGATGTTGATGAACTAGCTAGCTGCAGCGTTCGGTGAGTGAACAAAGAAGTGAGAAAACAGCGCCCTCATTCGACGATAACATGCCACTGCATAATGTGAATAATTCGATCAACGCGAGTGACCATAATGCTTAGCAGATTTCCGCCAGATTAAAGTGATTTAAAATAGTTTTGTGTATTAAATCTAACGGAACTTTAAAACACGTCTAGCAGAATTTTGCGATTTTGATTTGGTTACTCTAGGATCGCGGTCGAGGTCAAAAATCGTAAAGAAGAAGGTCAGGAAGTTTACTGACACAAGTGAAACAGGAAGTAGTTGTTTATAAAAAGGGCGCCATCACGTTTCTGGTAGGTAAATCTAGCGACAAATACCGCGTTGAATATTTTGTATTGAATACCGTGTAGTTCACAAAAATAACCCGAATATTTGGGGCTCAAGCTCACCACATTACATCAATAATCCAAAGAAAACACGAAATCATTAGTCATTAAAAATAAACCATGAATAAAATTGGACGTGAAAACACGTGTTTACCTATCCAAATCTAGGGGCGCCCTTCCCATAGACCATAAACCGCGCGCTCAAGATCACGCGCCGTGCGCCAATTAAAAGTCGCACCAGGAAGTTTTGGAAAAAAAGAAAACACATATTATTTACCCTACGTGTTATCTCATTTAAAAACGAGGTAAGTGTAACTGTAACTTGTAAGGTTATTGTTAAAGAATGTGCTTTAATAAACAGGCAATTCGCAATAGGTGTTTTTAAAACTTTTAACCAGTTTGCGCCAGAGGGGATACACGCAAACATTTTACCAGATTCAAAACGAATGACGCACGCATCACCGGCCGGAAATGTCTGTCAGTCAGTCACTACATGAAGCCGGAAATGCGTGGGTGTGCTTCCCGGTACCATCGGCCTGAACCCGCCTCGGATCGAGTTTCATTAAGAATAATCCCACACTTTGGCTTGGTGAATGTTACAATAATCCCTATTACATAGTAATAGTATGTCATTTGTAAATTTGCTTTATTTTTGTATTTGTGGTATTTTTACTATTTGTTTGTTTTTCTTTAAACAGGTGTGTATAATTGATTAATGATGTCAGAAACGAGATGGATGCTTATAATTTGCAGTCTGGTAATTGTCCCATACTCATCACAGGAATCACTGCAGGTATAAGAAATGTCTCAAAACAAATCCAGTAAAAAATGTTGCAACTTGACGCTATTTTAGAAAAAGAGAACAGTTTTTGCCTAACAATTTTTTTCCTGCAAATCTCTCTAAAAAACGTAGTCCTGACTTCCTTACAATTTACAGTACTCAAATACATTTTTACTTTTTATAAGTACAAAGTAAGCCAACCAAAAATAAGATTTTTCTGTTTCGGAAATAGCGTCAGGTTACAACATTATTTGTGACCTGTTCCAACGAAACCCGGACAAAGTCGACTTTTTTTTTTTTTAGATTTTGCTTTTTTCAAATTCTTTAGGTTTTCAGCTTTAAAATGATGTATTATTTACATATGTACCCCACCCTATCTTCCCTGGGGTCTGGATTTAGTGATAAAACCCTGACAACCTAATTATGAGATAAACAGCTTTGAAGTTTAGAAAGGCGTATTATTTCTATACACAAATGTTTCACAAAATTGATCAAAAAAACCACTTCTGGTAGACGGATTTTGTTCAAATTTGAGGAGATTGTAGATTAATAGTGAGTGACTTAGGAAAACCTAAAACCTCAAAATGGTAAAATCCATCCAGAAATGACTTCAGGAGTACATTGTGACAAAAAACATTGTGCGACTTTGTCCGGGTTTCGTTGAAACAGGTCACATTTTCCCATTTTAGTTTGCTGTACATGCACCGTTATTTGTGTAATCTGGTAATTATTTTCAATAGCTATTGAAATAATACAGAGCCGGATTGTGTAAATTAATTTTTTTCTTTTTTTTCTTTGTGAATTGAGATAGGGTCGGTCGTAATAAAAAAGGTTGGAAACCCAAAATAGGGTCAGTTGAAAATGAGAACCAAAAATAAAAAGGGCGCCCGAATAGCAATA
This sequence comes from Crossaster papposus, assembly GCA_037893245.1. NCBI lineage: Eukaryota > Metazoa > Echinodermata > Asteroidea > Velatida > Solasteridae > Crossaster > Crossaster papposus. The sequence goes on along the minus strand of JBAIAA010000678.1, from coordinate 641,074 downwards.
AACAGTTTGAGGTTAGCAATTTATAGCCCCTAAAACGACGTTAACATTGAGTGTTCTTGTGCATATATTTCTTTCAAGACGTATCTCGCCAATAGACAGGCAGTTCTTCAAAAAGAATCGAGTCTTCGAACCGGAGGCGGTCTTAAACTGAACTCCAAGGAGCTGAGAGTCAATCAGTATCTTATGACTGTGAAGACAAAGGAGTATGTAGATGCCTTACAAGGCGCGCCGTTTCCTCCCGCCCTGCATTTCTTCAAAGCCAAGAGCCTGATCGAGGAGAGTCCGGTGTTTCAACTCATTAAGCTTCTACCAAAAGGTAAGGGTCATGATCCTTAACCCTAACCCTCCAGGGTATTTTGGCTAGAAACCCTGCCAGTCGCAACAGATTGCATACTTTGTCACATTGACTTGTGTGCAGAGTGCAGCAAGGTCAAGCAGTCACCACAGATGCACTGTGCTGGATCTTGCAGGGTTAGAGTTAACCTATAACCCTGCCAGACGTAGTATAGTGCATTAGGTAACAAAGTTCGGTGCACTTTGATGCATTCAGCAGTCAACACTAGCGCACGACCAAGTCCAAGTCATTTGTGAGCAAGTCTCATTGATGAACAATGCCAGAGATGGATCCTGCTGCGTTGGGTGACTACAGACTCTGGGGCAGTTTGGCCTTGAGATTTCTGACCTGGTTGATCTTGCTGCACTTGGGTTGTACATGTAGTGCTGGGCGAGTAACTTGATTATGTCATTGTTCGTGATTAGTTTTTACTACTCGTTAAACTACTTGCAGTTTTTTTAACTATTCTAGTACTGGGGTGCGTTCCACTCACGCGAACGTTGCCAACGTTGGCCAACGTTTGCGTTGTTCGCTTGAGTGGAACGCAATGTGCGCCAATTATGTTGGCGAACGTTAGCGAAAAACGGCGAACGACATTCCGAGCTGTTCGCTGTTGGCCAGTGACGTATTTTAAAGATGGCGAAGAGGTTAGCAGACGGCAGTGTTTTTTTCACAGTTTTGATTTACGTTTCATACTTTTCGTTATAAATGGTGGATTGTTTTGAGCAGTTACAGGGATCTTTTAAAGAAAAATAATGAGTTGGACAAAAAGCAGCCAACCAAACGATGTCACTGTCACTGGGTGCCGCCATTTTGAAAACGTAGTTTTTAAAATATCGTTCCACTTCAACTAACGCAAACTCAAAACGTAGGCGAACGTTCGCGCAAACAGTTCGCGTAAGTGGAACGCACCCCTGGTGTCATCACCCCGAGTAGCAATAATTACTCGCGAGTTGTGATTGTTAGCGAGCATTGATTGTTAACGAGTACAGGCGGACGTTGCAACACGGTGGGATTATTAACTTATTATGACAATTACGATGGTTTTACGATATGGTAACGATCTTTATTGATTTTCAATTCTACCATGGAGGAATAAAAACACATTCTGAATTTGAACTTGAGCAATAAAAGAAATCAAATTACTGCCAAGCTCGCTAAGAAATTAATGAAATGCTTTTGAATAAAAAAACATGGTGATAAACAAGTGTAACTATCATTTTTTTTTTCTTGTGAAAATTGCTACAACTACTCATGAGTACTCGGTTACCAGCTGAATTGCTAGGTTTTTAATGTAGCTCTCATGCGCGCGTTTTAGGTGTTACATAATGGCGGGCACTATAATGGCGGGCACTATAATGGCGGGCACTATAATGGCGGGCACTATATTGGCGGGCACTATAATGGCGGGCACTATAATGGCGGGCACTATAATGGCGGGCACTATAATGGCGGGCACTATATTGGCGGGCACTATAATGGCGGGCACTATAATGGCGGGCACTATAATGGCGGGCACTATAATGGCGGGCACTATAATGGCGGGCACTATAATGGCGGGCACTATATTGGCGGGCACTATAATGGCGGGCACTATATTGGCGGGCACTACACTGTATATTGGCGGGCACTATAAGGGCGGGCACTATATTGGCGGCACTATATTGGCGGGCACTATATTGGCGGGCACTATATTGGCGGGCACTATATTGGCGGGCACTATAATGGCGGGCACTATATTGGCGGGCACTATAAGGGCGGGCACTATTAGGGCGGGCACTATATTGGCGGGCACTATGATGGCGGGCACTATAATGGCGGGCACTATAATGACGGGCACTATAATGGCGGGCACTATAATGGCGGGCACTATAATGGCAGGCACTATATTGGCGGGCACTATAATGGCGGGCACTATAATGGCGGGCACTATATTGGCGGGCACTATATTGGCGGGCACTATAAGGGCGGGCACTATATTGGCGGCACTATATTGGCGGGCACTATATTGGCGGGCACTATAATGGCGGGCACTATATTGGCGGGCACTATAAGGGCGGGCACTATATTGGCGGGCACTATATTGGCGGGCACTATATTGGCGGGCACTATGATGGCGGGCACTATGATGGCGGGCACTATATTGGCGGGCACTATATTGGCGGGCACTATAATGGCGGGCACTATAATGGCGGGCACTATAATGGCGGGCACTATAATGGCGGGCACTATAATGGCGGGCACTATATTGGCGGGCACTATATTGGCGGGCACTATAAGGGCGGGCACTATAAGGGCGGGCACTATAAGGGCGGGCACTATAATGGCGGGCACTATAAGGGCGGGCACTATAAGGGCGGGCACTATAAGGGCGGGCACTATAAGGGCGGGCACTATTAGGGCGGGCACTATATTGGCGGGCACTATGATGGCGGGCACTATGATGGCGGGCACTATATTGGCGGGCACTATATTGGCGGGCACTATAATGGCGGGCACTATAATGGCGGGCACTATATTGGCGGGCACTATAATGGCGGGCACTATAATGGCGGGCACTATAATGGCGGGCACTATATTGGCGGGCACTATGATGGCGGGCACTATGATGGCGGGCACTATGATGGCGGGCACTATATTGGCGGGCACTATAAGGGCGGGCACTATAAGGGCGGGCACTATAAGGGCGGGCACTATAAGGGCGGGCACTATAAGGGCGGGCACTATAAGGGCGGGCACTATAATGGCGGGCACTATAATGGCGGGCACTATAATGGCGGGCACTATAATGGCGGGCACTATAATGGCGGGCACTATAATGGCGGGCACTATATTGGCGGGCACTATATTGGCGGGCACTATATTGGCGGGCACTATAAGGGCGGGCACTATATTGGCGGGCACTATAATGGCGGGCACTATATTGGCGGGCAATATAATGGCGGGCACTATAATGGCGGGCACTATATTGGCGGGCACTATAGAGGCGGGCACTATATTGGCGGGCACTATAATGGCGGGCACTCTATTGGCGGGCACTATAATGGCGGGCACTATAATGGCGGGCACTATAATGGCGGGCACTATAATGGCGGGCACTATAATGGCGGGCACTATAATGGCGGGCACTATAATGGCGGGCACTATAATGGCGGGCATGCTGAGGAAACGTTGCTGATAGATGATTTGTCGATCAATATGGATGACTTTGGCTCTATGGACAATAGAAAGGAAGTTACATGTATAGTGAGTTTGAAGTTTTGTCAACATTTTTAATTTACGTGTATTTGTAACTTGATAAAAATAGGAGTTTCGCATAATACTGTGAAACAAAGTAGATTTTGTTAGGGCCTATCTATAGTACTTTGTAAATTCCTCAATTAAAAAAACCAAACAAACAAATAAACATGCATTACAACAGCCAGTCGCAGTGCACGCGAAAGTGCTTCCTTTTCTTTGCAACGTATTCATAAATTCCCGTGCGTGACCTCGCCTTGCATATTTAATGAGCTGGAATAGCCTGTGGAATGTGGGAAAATACTCGGCTTTTTTGGCATGTATGATCACTTTGTTGATATAAAATCACAGATGAAGAGTATATCTTTCAAACTGTTGAAGTTTGAATAAGATTTTGTATCGATTAAAATGAGAAATTTTGGGACGAATTTTGGTTCAAAAAAAAAAAAATAATCGCGATAGAAAATACGTTAAAATCTCTCTTTTTTGTGTGTGCCCACAGCCCAAATTTTCACTAGACAAACAGGTTACTTCATATTCTACATGAAAATGTACCTTTATACTCACAATTTTGTCTAGCTGGTTCAGGGCGCAAGGTTTTCGCCACAAAATACCGGCAGACTGAAACGGTACAACCGCCATCTTTGCACATGGATTTCTAGGCTTGTGATTGGTGGATGGCGAGTATTGCACATACCCGGATGTACTTGTAAACAAGCCGGCGCGGCCCAGATTTCGGACACAGATTTTGTTGTGCTTTATGCTATATGGTACAATAAGTTTCGTTCCAATATTCTTGTTGGTTTCAATCCAAATAAAATGTTACAATATTAGTTTTGACATGGAGCTTTTCAATTCATTTTCACAGAATGATTTTGTTTTATATTTTTTTTGCTATAAATGGAAATAAATGTTCTTGAATTGAATTTAATTGAAAATGATACACAATTGTTTGATTTACTGGGTGGCTAGAACTGTGCAATGGAGGGTAGTTTGTGATTGAAATTATTTTCCGATACTTTCCCTAGTAACAAAAAAGTAACAGCAACATTTCAAACAGACGCTGAATACATGAGACTTAAACATGTTTTATTTACTCTGTTTATGTTAATTTTATGCAAGCTGAAAAACTGTATAAAACACATCAACATTGAGGTAGTTTAAATTAAACGTGAAATTTACCATAAAAATATAAAGATTTACACATATAAATATTCATACATATAATATGATGTATTGGCATATTAAAAGTAACAAATAATACTTGCATCGTGTAAGGCACCATCGATAGAAGTTCAGTTGTATATTTTTGGAAAAGTTTAATTGCAAGAAAGTGCATTGCGTAACAAAATACTTGAATGTATCAGAATAAAAGGCACCTTAGAAAGACACTTTAACCAATGGCACATCTTAAAATATCAAAATGAGCAAATGTATTGGCAAGTTCATGTGGATTGACAAACATCAAATACTGCAGCACCCTAAACTTAAAAAACAAAACAAAACAAAAATCATTTAGCCTGAGCAGTAAATAACTGAATATGGTTTCTTTGTCAATACAGAGAACCAATAATACCTTAATTACAGCACAATTAACATATCACTGACTATGACTACCACATTAACACCATTTTACAAACATGCTTTCCATTGCTGAAGAGATAATTTACCAGCCTAAATTTGCTCAAAGAATCTCCAATTATAAGTGCCTTTACTGCACGAGTGGGCTTAACACTTGGTGTTGATGGCCGTGGTGGAATAGGCCATGGTGGTGGACGGCATGACCTACAAGTATGAAACAATAACAGAAGGAAGGAAAGGTACATGTAAGTGCATTGGCCTAACCTTTAAATAAATCATGTACACAAAAATTTGTCATGTCTGCCTGTTTCATAAATACATGAAGGCCTAGGCCTACATGGTGCATACATTTATAGTAATTAATAGTAGGCCTACAGGCATAATACTTAGTATAAATTTGCCATACTGTCTTTCAAATTTTGCATGCATAATCATGTACTTGTGCATGTTCATAAATCGTTAAATGTACCCGCTAATCTACAAAAATGGCCATAACTAGCCAATAAATCGAAGGCTGAACAATAAAACACAAAATTTACATTTCCACTTCAGACAAATAAAAAAAAATTGTCATGATGAGAAAATAATTGAAATGTATTAATTAAAAAAAATTATGGGGCATACATAAAACATGTGTAAACGTACACGTACAGTCGTACACGTACATGTACATATGCATAGCGCATGCACAAATGTGGAAACCCCCTTTACTAAAAATCCGCCGAAAAAGCGAAATCTCGCTCGGAATAAGTGGCTCAAGAAAACAAAACTCGATGTCGCCACAAGCTAAACTTTGTACCATACGAAAGATCATCGCTTTTTCTGTCGATTTGCAGTGGTCTTTTTCTCTAATATTTTCTAGCTGGGTCAGGGCGCAGCAAATAAAATCACAACTCAAACCGTCTACAAAATCATACCTCGACTTACAAGTAAAAAAAACCAGCAAAAAAACTTCTAAAACTTGACAAATTTTATATCATTCGACTCGGAAAAACGTGCACCGTCTACTTACCACGCCATCTTGGAAGCCCACTGCTTCTTTTAGAACGTGTAGTTCGTTTCATGAGATCGGTCGAACTCCCGCAAAAACGCGTGCAAATCTCACGGCCGATTCGTGACGTAGGCCGTGCAAAGATACTTCGGGATTTGACCTCATTATCGCGTGCACTGCGGACTGGCTGACAAGTGTGAAATATGCAGCATAAACAATTTGATAAATATAAATATTTAAATGATAACATTTCAGTACGGTATTTCATAATGAATTATTAGAAGTGACTTCTAAAGTAAAATTTAGTAATAAAATGAGTAGAAAATATTTCTAAATTATTTGGTGCCAAATATTGAAATGCAACAAGTAGAAAATATAATTAATATGGAAAAAGAATGTTTAAAACAACTGCTTTTTAAACTACAAAAGTAAATTGAGATTTAATAATCAATTATCAGTAATTTTCATTGAAGTTTTAATTAAATGTTTATTTTCATAAACGTATTTAATTATAGGAAATTTTCAAAAATTATTTGTTTTTGTTGTATACTGCTGAATTAATAGCTTAATAAATAGAAAGATGTGCATTACATTTGTTTATTAATTTATTCGTACAAATAATACAAATTTGGATGAAATCATAATCCTAGCTTGAGTTTTCTTTCCTTTTTGTTGCCAGGAAATCTTTTTTGCGTGTAATTCCGCGATGGATCAGCACATTCAATTTCTAGAAAGGTTGTGCCGGCTGTGTGGCGAAAGATGCATAGGGTCCCAGGCATTGGCAACTAAATGCCCTAAAAAATGCATCGATTACGCCCAGAAAATACTGACTACGTTTAAGGTCAATGTTCAGGAAGACGAGGTCGATGTTCACCCGCCACATCTGTGTCACTCCTGCTACTGTTTCCTGTTCCACGCAAAAACCAAAACTGCCGTTCATTGGCCGAAGCATCAACGAACGGGCGATTGCTTTGTGTGTGCGAAATTCATGCAACAGTCACAACCTGGTCGGAGAAAGAAATGCCGGACCCAGAACCGGGGGGGACGCCCAAAAGCACCTCCTGCGTTTTCCGATCATTTTAACAGTCTACCCCCTTCCCCAAGCATCGACAAGGACAACATTTGTAAGTTTGCCGCACTGTCGAACACAACAGACTTGAAATGCCGACTCTGCGAGCAGTTGCTAGACAACGCTATGGAGACGCCCTGTACGCATTTATTTTGTTGTAGGTGCTTGATTAGCCACTTTGAAAACAGCAGACAGTCAGTTCTTCCTTGCCCTACCTGCGGAGTGCCGGTGCACTACAAGAATGTGACGGCACCAAGGTCGTACTTTTCTTCCTTATATTCCGCATTGGCCATGCAGTGCACCAACTGCAATATACTCGTTACTCTTGGGAATACGAAGTCGCATATTTGCCGAAGTGTCCCACATCCGAGTTTCAATCGGACGCACGATCATAGATACGCGTCCTACCTACCCAGCGATGTTATGGAAACTGTAGATGATTCAGTCTTAACGCATGACCATAGATACGCATCAGCAGGCAAACCACCGAGTGATGTGGTCCGCATCTTACATCGTACCCTGACTGCTCCAGTGACTGCCCAAATGGAATCGTTAGGAACGCACATCTTAAGAACCAAGTTGGCCCAGTCTGAAGATGGATACATGGTCAAGTTCAAGACAGGAGCCCTGGTGAGTATTTAATTAATTAATTAATTAATTAATCAGAAGCACAAATATGCAGTATATCAAATATATCGTGATTCATGATCAGAGCGTCAGGGGTTTGAAACCAGCAACTAACCATATGTTGTTTCCTTGGGCAAGCCACTTTACCCCAACTTTTGTCCTGTTAAAACAAAATTGATCTTACTTTTTTCCTACTTGTAAATAAGCCTGCATACAAAATATCTGTAACAGATAACATGTATTATGTTTTATAAAATCAGTTTTTTTTTCTTCTTTTTTTCGCCCTTTTTTTCAACATCAGCCTCTGACCATGGTGTGCATTCCCCAAGCTCGGAAGAGCAGTGATACAGCTTCCTCGACGTCTGTCCGAAAACGTTCTAAAATCCTTGATAAAATCCGAGGGCTTCTCAGCTTGGAAGCCAAGGAGTTGCAACAGCAGGATGAGCTCAAACTGTCCAAGATGAGAGACAAGCTGAAGACCATCTTGACCGACTTGAAGCTAAACTCCATCCGGATCCCGAACATGAAGCTACTTGCAGTGAAGACGTACCTAGGAATCTCCTGGACACGAATTAGAGTATTAAAGGTATTTGGGTTAGAAGGTTTATATTTATAGTAATGTGAGGATTTCTGGAAAAATGAGACGGAACTGGGCCGAGGTTGAAATAAGGGTTCTCAGTATTAGAACAAAGGATACAATTCTCCTTACAATGCTGTTTGTTGCCTTTCAATCGGACATTCTGTTGACAAGTTATGACTGTTTAAAGTAAACATTTATCAACATGTCGCAAAAATAAAATAATTGAAGTTTAGTGTTTGGTACGTAATATGGACAAATGTCAATTGTTTTTTCTTAAAAATAACACACTTTTATTCCACTAATTTCATACTATTTCTAAACGAAAATATAGTTAGTAGGCATACCAAAGATTATAAATATCAATAAATCCGAACATTTAAAAAAGAATCGCCCGTTATTTAGAATTTTGCAGTTTTTTCCACTATGCCCTGTGCCCAATTCCGTCTCATTTTGTCAGAACGCCTCGCATATTTTGAGCACGCTGCTTTAAATAATACAAAATACACAACTGACAAATGATTTATTGTCTCTTTTTAAGAAATGGTTGAAGGAATACAACATCTTGACAGAAGGGGAGCAAGCTTTGCGTCATCAACAAAATGAAGTCGTCGCCGACAATCTCATGTCAGATCACTTGCCTCTGTCCTGCCGGGACGAGATCAACGGAGGAGTTATCATTAAGCAGATGCCGTATGTTGGCGTGAAGTGTCTCGTTACTAAGATCAAACAACAACTAGATCAATACCAAAAGTAAGTTCACCAAAACAAATCAATTGATTAGTTTTAACCAGTTCGTGCCGGGATTATTTTAACATCACCGAGGGGTGGGATTATTTTTAACGAAACTCGATCCGAGGCGGGTTCGGGCCGATAGTACCGGGAAGCACACCCACGCATTTCCGGCCTTGCTCGCTGCTGACAGACGTGTCATCCGCTTTCAATCTGGGAAAAAAATTGCGTTTATATACATCATCCGGCGCGAACTGGTTAAACGGGAGATGTTTGTTGTAAAGTTTTGATTTAGGAGTAGTCTACACTATTTGCTTTTGCTGTACTTCTCGAAAAAGGATGGGTTAACAAGAGTTAAATTGAAACTGTTATGACGCATTACAGGTACCAAGAGCTGACATGGCACGAAGGCAGCATTCCACCTAATGAGATTTGGGTAAAGATTGGCGGTGACAAAGGCGGCGGCACGTTCAAACAAATGATTCAAATTGGCAACGTGCCACGGCCTAACTCGCTGCGCCACACCATGATAATGAGCATCTTTGCTGGGCAAGACACCAGAGACAACCTGAAGACGGGCTTACAGCGATTCCGTCTCCAAGTCCCTGAGCTCCAAGCAAGCTTCTGGCAGGGCTGTCGCTTCAGGCTCTTCATGTTTGGTGACTATGAGTATCTCTGCCGAGTGTATGGGATCACGGGAGCAAATGGTGAGTTTGTAGATTGAACACGCATGTCTTCGTGATTAGATGACACAACTTTAACAAGGGTTGCCTGAATATATTAGTTACAGTTTGCCAATTTTTCAATTTTTCTTTTTCAAAGGGTGAATATTTAGCCCGAGATTTTTTTGAATGCTATAACTTTGCAGAGTTATTTAGTTCACTTCTGAATAATTTACGAATTGTGTATGCCTAAAACTTAGCCTGAGATGCTTAGAGTACAGTTTGAGGTTAGCGGTAGTTACACTTGAACATATTTTGTGCGGATATAGGACGTCACTGTTGCCTGTACTGTAATATCACCAAGGACGATATGCGGGTACCGGTCGCTGAAAGGCTACCATTGAAGCAACGATCTCTAGAATCATTGAACTTTGACCTCAAGAGTTTCCAAGCTAACGGTTCCTACCTCACCGACGCAAAATACTTCCACAATGTGATTGACGAGCCACTGTTTGATATTCCATTGACGCAGGTAAGTTTTCACAATTTGTGTAAAACTTCATTATACAATAATTGAAGTCATCTTTATATCACATGTTAATACACCACCACGTGATCAAGTCGACCAATCATAAGCTATCAACTCTCCAAGGTATTTATTAATAGGCAAACAACGAAACGTTTCTCACATATTCTTCTCAACTGTCAAAGGTTTGTCCTCCTGGGCTACACATCAGTCTTGGGTTATATCTCAAGCATTTCAACAGCTTTGAGGGCGCTTGTCATGACCTCGACATGGAGGTTGCGGCCTTGCTGGCCGAGAAGGATCACGAAGATATGGACAGTCAGGTACTTGGATGTCGGTATCAGATGCTTATCTCCGTGTTGAAGCAAGCGAGGTTCTTAGAGGAGCAGGCTGGAGCATTAGACGAGGACTTTGAATTGATGGAAGAACAACTGACGGATATTGTCTTGACATCGGAAGAGGAGAGTACCGACATGGAAGATTACATCTCTACAACAACGGAGCTCGTGAACAGAAAGAAGAACATGGTGAAAACACCCGTCAATTATTAAAGTTGTTACTGCAAACAATTGTCCGGATGAAAAATCCCACAACTATTAATTGTAATACATTCATAAAAACCTGAGACAGTTTTGCCATTCCTATTGGTCGAGAGCCTGCCACGTGGTCGGTTTTACGCGGACGGTAAAGACATGGCTGGTTGGTCTTAAACACTCTTCAGTGTCGCATGAAATTTAGACTCCAATGAAATCCAGTTACTTTTACCATTTGATTGGTTGATAATTAACAGTTCGTACGTAGGCATGCGCAATACAACCAGTGAGTCTGTATTTCATGGTCGGTCTTAAATTGAGAACGCACTGTATCTGCACAACATCATGCAGTACGCGTGCGGCGATCTCCATAAAATGAGTATTTACGTCTTACCCGCGAGCTGGACACTCCATTAAATAGATAGAGGAGTGTTTCAAAAACATGAACTAAAATTGTTAGAACGTTTACATTTTTGACTTGTTTTTACTTTTTGACCGAAAAGTTTGAATTTCTTTTACTAAAAAGGTATTCGACGAGGGTAATTATCAGCATCTAGACTCCAACCGGTCTTAAACATACTCTTTATACCTCGTACACGCATTTATCCCATTAGTTAAGTAGTCTAACAAAATTCTAGTGGTGGGAGTAATCAGAGATTCAAAATTTGGTTATTCTAAACAGAATTTGAAACGGAATAACAGTTGTTTAATTGGAAGTTCTTATCTATGGCTGTTTACCATTATTTTTTCGGATATGATTTGCAGCTTCAAGAGGCCAAGGCCTTACGTGATAAAGCAGCTCTTAAGCCTGGCCAAGGCCCGTTAGCTGGACAGCTTGACATCACTCTGCAAGAGTTCCGAGTCCGGCGTCAGGCCTTTGACGGCAAGAGTTTCGTGGGTAACCATGTACACAAATGTTGCAAGGTAAAGCTTCCTAAGTCTAAGGGCGTGTGTTTACGGGTACTACGTGAATCGGATACCAAATGAGAAAAAAACGGTTACACGGTTACTAATAATGTGTAAAACCAACCCTATTCCGACTTTGGGTCATCTTTTTAAAACGTTATTACAGTCGGGTTTAGGTTTTTTGTGTCTGAATTTTGGGTTTGGTCAAATCGGTTTAGTGTGAAAAACAAAGAAAATATATTTTAAAAAATAAAAAAATCACGAAACAATTTAAGTGGTATAATAATACAGGAGTGGTTATAAATATATATTTTTTGGCAAACTACAGTTTTTTTAAAACTGGCACAAAAAAGTGGACAAAGTGTTTGTAAAATATAGGACAATTTGCTCTAGCCGTTACAGAAACCTAACTCTTTTAGTGGCAATGTCGTACATGAATGATCTATTTTATGTACTCCAACCCATACTTTTCAGGTTTATCACGAGAAGGCACCATCGCTTTAAGATATTCTACCATTTTGCAGGGTTGTAGTCGAGTCCCTGCAAGTCCTTTCACAAGTCCTTTCGTGAAGCCAGTCACAAGTCCCTTCATAAAGGCAGTCACAAGTAACTGGTTGAACAATGACAAAGGAATGCCTTTGTCAAAGCTGATTTGAATAGCTTGTGATTTAAATTTGAACTGAAGGACTTGTGGTGGACTTGCAGGGACTTACAGGGACTTGCAGGGACTTGTGATGGACTCGACTACATCCCTGCCATTTTGTACATGTACAACCTTTTTTTAGTTAAATGCTAAAAAAGCACGGGCACTAGCTGAAAGAGTTAAGATATTGTTATTGTCAAGATGTCGGAGCCCTATTAACGTACTTGCATAAATGTCCTCTGAATCACAGGATGAGAATATCAAGCTTCTGACCGATGCATTGGTCATCAAGACTCAGCAAGTATGTCCTTCCTTAGTCCCGGCTGCTGTCACCATCGCTGCTAAGTACGCCAAACTGTTCCATCTCTTTGGTACTTGCCACCGAATGTACAACAGTGCGTCACTGCTAGATCACTCGGCTATAGATGCGTTAGGTAAATATGACAGTAGCTTAACCCTTAGCACGCTACCATTCATATACACACGTATTCCCATAGCGCTGGATTCCCTGTGCAAGTCACTAAGTAATGCACACTAATATGTTTCGAAGCTTTTTATTCTATGATGGGTGTGTTTTACAGGAAAATGCAACATAAACTATTTGTTCAGTATGAAATTTCCTTTCCATTGGTTACCGTGAGGATGGCTAAAATTGATCAGCCAGTTGTGGTGGTAAGCCCTCCGAAATGCATCATTACGAGCTGCGATCCGAGCCGCGTTAGGAGCCGCATAACCTCCCGCTTGCTGGCGAACTTCACCGGGGCCATCGTCGCGTTGTGCCCCATCACTATCGTCATCAATGGAACCTTCACCACGTTCTCGTACACACTGGCATACTCGTTGTCGACACTATCGTTGACATAACCGTCCTGAAAAAGGCCTTCAAAGTCCGAATCTCCGGAGTCCGAGTCCCCAAAAATCTCCTGAAATGCAGCTCCGGCGTCCATTGAACACTCGAACATCGGAACGGACAGATTTTCAATCGAAAATAGCAGAGAATTTTGTAAGAAACGAGTGTGAATTTATGATTGAACAACGTAGCATCGTAATCATCTATCCAATGGTACCCGGGTGAGGGTCAGGGGTCAATGGTTTGTCATATTCATTCATTTATAAATAGAACGTTGTCGCGGGCGACTGTAGTCGCCCGTAGCAGTGTGGGAATAAATGCGCTGGGCGACTGGAGTCGCCGATAGCGTGCAAAGGGTTAACCCTAAATCCTCAAGGTTAATTTGACAAGAAACCCTGCCATAACGCAGCAACAAGCATCAGAGTCTGTGGTCACCCAAAGCAGCAGGATCCAACTCTGGCATTGTTCAATGGAACTTGGCTCTCATTTTCTCTACATTATTACCCACAGTGGTCACTGTATCCTGATGATGATGATGATCATGCATTTGTAAAGCGCCATCTATCTAGTTGCCTATTCCGAGGCGCTGCCAGGAACACCGGGGCGAACCCCTTCTCTTAGTGAAGAGTGTAACTGGGTTCTTTTACGTGCATTACACAACGCATGGGACCTACAGCTTTACGTCCCATCCGAAGGACCGAAGCAATAGTGGTTTAATTGCCTTGCTTAAGGACACACGTGTCGACACCGGTACTCGAACCCACGCTCTGCGGAACAGAAAACCGAGTTCTTAACCGCCCGGCCACGACACTCCACTATCCTGCAAACTACATCTAGTCATTAAAAGGGCATTTCATAATTTTGAGCTAGATGAGAATTTTGAGTTAATCAAATAATCGTAAATATTCGATAACCGGATTTTGCAATCTCCGATTTCTCCCACCATTATTATTTTGGTTTGTTACTTTTGTATTGCTGCAAAGGGTTAATGTTATTCAGTGAATTTATGACATATTTTCATTTTTTATTCACACAGATCAAGCCATCAAGGACTACATGATCTTCTTCCGTGCAGAATTCCCGTCGGAATCGGTTCCACCCAAAATGCATTTGTTGGAGGATCACGTCATGCCGTGGATTCGACGGTGGCGCTTTGGCCTGGGCTTCCACGGGGAGCAGGGGGGCGAGTCTGTGCACGGTCACTTCAACAGTCTTCGACGTGACGTCCGCGGAATACAGGACGAAGTGGACATTCTGAAGTCTGTCGTAAGGTCGCAGTGGATCATGACCAGTCCGGCCCACGCACCACAGATTGCCTTCAAATGAGTGCGGACTTATATTACCCCTACCCCTACCCTAATTGTTCGAGATCCAAATAATGTACGATACTCAAACTGTATATGTGACCTGTTCCAACGAAACCCGGACAAAGTTGACTTTTTAGTTTTTCAGATTTTGCTTTTTTCAAATTTTCTAGGTTCTCAGCTTTAAAATGATGTATCATTTACATATGTACCCCACCCTATCTTCCCTGGGGTCTGGATTTAGTGTTAAAACCCTGACAACCTAATTATGAGATAAACAACTTTGAAGTTCAGAAAAGCGTATTATTTCTATACACAAATGTTTCACAAAATTGACAAAAAAACACACTTCTGGTAGACGGATGTTGTTCAAATTTGAGGAGATTGTAGATTAATAGTGAGTGACTTAGGAAAAGCTAAAACCTCAAAATGGTAAAATCCATCCAGAAATGACTTCAGGAGAACATTGTGACAAAACACATTGTGCGACTTTGTCCGGGTTTCGTTGGAACAGGTCACATATGTAGTTTGTACAAAAGAAAACCAGTGAAATTAACTTAATAGAAAACAAAATAATTTCAGTTGTACCTACATTTACTAGTTAATTGATTTATAATGGATACATGTAGGTACAAATTTAGTTTTTGGGAATGAATTTTGAAATTCAGAATGTACCTGGGTCTGTCCACAGTAAACGTTACAACTGTGTGACATTTAGAAGAAAATTTTAACTGTAAAATGTTTCCATTTTTTTTGGCTTGCACATATCTTCAGCCTATATCCTTGTTAGTTTAGAAAGGTAAAGATAACTTTAGCAATATTTAAGAAGTTATTGATGGTTAATCTTTAAGATGTAACGTTTGTCACATGGACAGACAATTTTCTTTTCCTAACCATAACTCAAAGCAAGATGAACAAATTTTGTAATTTTTTGTTTTAGTATGATTAAGTGAACTCAGTGTTATTATTTAGAACATTTTTTAAGAAACTTTATTCTTTCTTAAGAAATTATGGGAAGAAGTATGCCATGAAAATAACGTACGTCACTGGGACAGACAAGACGGTATCAAATTATAATTATTTGGATTGATAAAGAACTTTTTAACAACTGAGAATAGTAATTGCCCTGAAAACCCCCCAAACAAATTCTTTAGACTGTTTAACCATATACATAACTGGAAATGAAGAAATACTGACATCTTTTCTGAAATAACGTTTGTTACATGGACAGACATCAATAATCACGTTTGTCACGAGGACAGACATTTTTTTTCTTAAATTAACAAATAAAAGTAAAAACCATGATTGATAACTAGCCTAACTTATTAAATATTCTTTCAAAGTTAACTTGTTATTTTTACTTGCAGAAAGAAGTTTTAATTTAGATTTTAAACTTGTAATTTTATTTCACTGAATAATGTTTGTCACTGGACAGACATCACGTTTGTCACAGGACAGACACGTGCATTGTACAATGTAAGATCACGTATGTCACTTTCCCATGAGTTGGGGACAGACATACTCTTCATTCTTCGTTCAGCAAAATGCACAAACCTTTCTAAGAAATTAATGGCAGTTGCATTGCACATATCTTTGTTATAAATGTATGTGCAATTATAATAATAATCCTTAAGGATTTTTACAGTTGGCAAGAGATTAACTGATGTGACATACGTTACAAAAAAATGGACAGAAATTTGCATTTCCTTCAAATGGATCTGTGTTTTGTTACCCAACGAATCCAAATGCACAAAAATGGTATTCAGAATAAAAGCCAGATGATTTCTCAGCAAGATAAATATATTTTTGTTGAAATTTATTGTTGATAAAATGTCAGTACCAGCCAGTATCACGTTTGTCACCAAATGGACAGAACCGTGACGTACGTGATGGCTGAATTAGCTGTTCCTAAATTCTCGATTATTAACACCTTCAATAAAGAAAGGGCTTGAAAAATGATCAGATTTCTCATATTTGATATCTTTGCCAACCATAATTTAACATGTGAATTGTTTTTCTGTGTAATAACACCTCTTATATAACCTGGAGAAAAACATGAGTTTCCATGGGTTATGCATGTCCCACCAGGACCCCAAAAACTTTGCTGGACATTTTTATAAAATTTTTCATTTTTGTATTAACCAATTAACAACCAAATCCTTTATAATTGTGTACACTATCTCTCAACAATTGTACAACTACTATTACCATCATTAAAGTTTATTTTCTGAGTTCCAACACACTTTAAATGAGAATTAATTGGGATGTTGTGCAGTTGTAACATTTAGTGTGGACAGACCCACATGTAAGTGGTGGAATGTTTTTTATATTTGCTCAAAATATTGGATTAATATAGAAATTGTAATTGGAATAGCACCTTTAGCATTATTGTTGAATACATGCACTTTATAAATACAAATTATTATTAAAGTATGATACATTGTGTGATATTTGTATTCATCTTATTTCGTATTTTATTGTTAGAGACTTATCGTAAATTGTGCCGATATTTTTTTTGCTTAAGTAGACTGGATCAAGAAGTAGACTTGATTATCTAGGGATAATTGACATGTATGATATGTTTAATGTGTCATTCTTACAAGCACTGGGCCCCTCACTAATAGCTTTTTTAAATTGTTTTTATTAGATAATTTAGAAGGAAGATTATCTTGTACATAAAGAAGCATAACTGTAGTACTGCTATGATAATACTGTTTGATATTTTGTAACCCAATAAGTTGTACTTATTTGATTTATAGCTAAAATCACACAAATTGAGAAAATTTGAGATTGTTTTGGTTGAAATAATCCAGCTATAAATATATGTTGACAATTCTAGTTATGTGATATACTCTTTGTCGTTATGTACAAATAAATTGAAGATATTCTCTGCTTCAGAGGTGCCAAAATCGTTTGTCCCATAACCCTAGATTCGCTCATGCGCTGTTGAAAGTGTTTTTGAAACACTTTCTGCAAGTGGCCTTCGAATGGTGTTCTTTTGCGAACACTCAAATGCGTGTGGAGTGTATGTGAAATTAACTCAATTCATGTTTGTAAAACCTAAAATTTAAAAACCGATTGATAAGAAAAAAACATTTCCCACACAAAAATTACATTCGAGAATAGCAGTAAAACTGACAGAGATCAGCCCATTTATATAGCACGTACAAATACATTTTTATCATTTATACTGCCTTGAATAACCCTTTCCAATTTGTATGCACAAAAATGAACGCAATTTTTGAAGGAGTTTAGTCCGCCATATTTGTTCCTACACGTTCTTCATCTGCTCCTTACTGAGCGGAGAGTGGATATCCTGTTCGCAAACAGCGTTCATGTGTTTGTTCCCGTCATTGAGAACCTGTTCGTGTGTTCATTTAACACGAGAACAGGTTTCAAATACGCCTAAAATGTCACAATTCTGATGTGAAGAAACCACTTATTTGTCTCATCCTCAGGAGCAGCGTTACATTTACATGACGTTTCCATCACCAGCCTGACTTGGGTCATCAAGAACGCAACGTACATGGAAAACCTGTACTTCTGCATTTCCACCAACGTAGCCGCCACTTTGAGGTTTGAATTCTTCAGCGTACCACCAACAGTTAAAAGATTGTCCTGCACCGAGTTGTGGCAAAGTGTCGCACTTGCTCGGAAAAAACAAGGAGTGGATGTTTTTGATGAATGGTAAGCGGGTTCTACGAAATTAGTTCATATATCAGTAGGCATTTGTATTGATCACGTTAAACATTTTAATAATTATCGTCATCGCGAACTGGCTCCCATAAAGCGCTGTAAAATGTATTTATTGCAAAACCCCCAAGTGTTATATACCATTGGAAAGCTCTCTTTCTCAAGAAATCGAAAATACCAATATCTCAATTTTCAATATTTTTGACTTTACTCTCATATTGTGGTGACAGGTCACATTTGGTAAACGTATTTGTTGTCATACTTTATCATCATTTATCTGCAGGCTTTTCAAGAAGTTGTCAATGTGGACTGATGACGATCCAAAAACGGTGTATCCTAATTCTACCGCTGCCTGGCAGAAATTTGAAGCCATCCTTGCGCCAGTCTTCGATTTGGTGTCCAATATCGATGTGTTTGAGCCGTACCTCTGGCAAGCCATGACAGAGTTCAGTCAGGATAATGTACAGTATATGGAGTTGAGAGGTTTGCTACCCCCAGTAAGTTGATTCCAAATGCAAGATTGTAATAAATATTGGATCATTTCAGAGTCTTGCCAAACCAAACAATATAAGACATCAGTTATAATCAGTTTTTATGACTCGAGTCAAAATTTTCGGCAATATAGTGTTCAAATATTTGTAAATTAAACTCGACCCTACAATGTGACTCGACTTGAGTCGTCTACTTAACCAGTTCGCGCCGGATGACGTATATAAACGCAAAGTTTCCCCCAGATTCAAAACAGATGACGCATAAACACGCCACAAAGCAAGGCCGGAAATGTCTGTCAGCAGCGAGCAAGGCCGAAAATGCGTGGGTGTGCTTCCCGGTACTATCGGCCTGAACCCGCTTCGGATCGAGTTTCGTTAAAAATAATCCCGCCCCTCGGCTCGATGATGTTAAAATAATCCCGGCGCGAACTGGTTAAAGTAACTTGACTCAACTTGAGTCACAAAAATTATTGACTCGTTGCAACTCAACGACTTAAAGGTAGTATACACCATTTGCAGATATCGAAAATATTTACTACTGAATTATTAAGAAATACCTTACTCAATTGAAAGTAAATAATGATTCTAGGCATTCAGCAAAAGGATTGCGCTAGATATCCTGTAATTATTCAAAATTTTTTAATTTTATAAAGAAAAATTCGCTCTCGCCGGACGGCGAGAGCGAAAAAACAAAGATAACATAAGAATAACTGGTCGACCCCGGTTGAAAACAAACGCTGTTTTTCGTGCTTTTCTCGGCATCCATGATTGTAAAACTTCGGAAAAGTCAGTTAAACGATATTTACCATGAAATACAACCGCCCAAATCTACCCATTCATGATAATTAAAGCAATTACCAATGGTGTATACTACCTTTAACCCAGTATGCGAATTTGGAAGATGATGTGAATTTCGAGCATTTGGTGCATTTAGATGTAATTTTGGAAATCTTTTGTTGAAATCACATCCTGCTAAGGACCGTGTCCGTTTGAATGCAAAATCACACCGTGCCTATTCCTAGTGATTAATGTCCTACTTTATTTACTCTCGTTTTTTTGCCAGCTCAAATCATCAAATGGAACCCAGTTGGCAAGAAACTACACTATGCGGAAATACGCAGCAATATTTGACAAGTTTGTCTCTACGTATCCCGCCAACTTCTCCGGTGCCAAATACATTTTTACGTCCCACAGGTATCAATTAAATACCGATCACACTTTGAGTTTATTACCCCGGTTCAGCTCTGTCTGTCTGTCTAGTCGGGCAGGCTGTCGGGCTGTCTAGTCGGGCTGTCTAGTCGGGCAGGCTGTCGGGCTGTCTAGTCGGGCTGTCTAGTCGGGCTGTCTAGTCGGGCTGTCTAGTCGGGCTGTCTAGTCGGGCTGTCTAGTCGGGCTGTCTAGTCGGGCTGTCTAGTCGGGCTGTCTAGTCGGGCAGGCTGTCGGGCTGTCTAGTCGGGCTGTCTAGTCGGGCTGTCTAGTCGGGCTGTCTAGTCGGGCAGGCTGTCGGGCTGTCTAGTCGGGCTGTCTAGTCGGGCTGTCTAGTCGGGCTGTCTAGTCGGTCTGTCTAGTCGGGCTGTCTAGTCGGGCTGTCTAGTCGGGCTGTCTAGTCGGGCTGTCTAGTCGGGCTGTCTAGTCGGGCTGTCTAGTCGGGCTGTCTAGTCGGGCTGTCTAGTCGGGCTGTCTAGTCGGGCTGTCTAGTCGGGCTGTCTAGTCGGGCTGTCTAGTCGGGCTGTCTAGTCGGGCAGGCTGTCGGGCTGTCTAGTCGGGCTGTCTAGTCGGGCTGTCTAGTCGGGCTGTCTAGTCGGGCTGTCTAGTCGGGCTGTCTAGTCGGGCTGTCTAGTCGGGCTGTCTAGTCGGGCTGTCTAGTCGGGCTGTCTAGTCGGGCTGTCTAGTCGGGCTGTCTAGTCGGGCTGTCTAGTCGGGCTGTCTAGTCGGGCTGTCTAGTCGGGCTGTCTAGTCGGGCTGTCTAGTCGGGCTGTCTAGTCGGGCTGTCTAGTCGGGCTGTCTAGTCGGGCTGTATGTCTGTTAGCAGGATTACGGAAATACCAGAGTTGTAGTCGAGTACTTCCCGAGTACTAGGCTAACCAGGCGTAGCACATTCCATTTTTCAACGATACTTTTGATAGAAACTGATAAGAATGTGATTATTTTCCCTTAGAAACGTTGCTAAGGCGACTGTGCGGTCGGATGTCTGTTTATCTCTAGCGTTGCGCAAGACTTTTCCTGATCATTTTGCCGGCTATGATCTTGTTGGTCGGGAGGATGATGGATATCCTCTCATTCACTATATTCAAGAACTTCTACTCCCATCTCAGCTCAATCTAAGCCTGCCTTACTTCTTCCATGCAGGAGAGACGGGTAAGCAACAAGCAGTTAGATTCATTCCTCTGTTTATTACTTAATAATTAACCAGTTCGCGCCAGGATTATTTAACTTCACCGAGCCGAGGGGCGAGATTATTTTTAACAAAACTCGATCCGAAGCGGGTTTAGGCCGATAGTGCCGGGAAGCACACCCACTCATTTCCGGCCTTGCTCGCTGCTGACAGACATGTCCGGCCTTGCTCGTGACGTGTTTAGACGTCATTCGTTTTGAATCTGTGGAAAACTTTGCATTTATTTACGTCATCCGGCGTGAACTGGTTAAAGGGATTGTATACCATTCTTGGGTGCTGTGGTCAATTATAGTGTTTGAATATGGTACGTGGGTTCGAACCCTGTCGGGGAACATGGTGCTTGTGTTCTTGGGCAAGACACTTTGCTACAATTGCCTCTCCCCACCCAGGAGTAATGGGTACCTGTGAAGGTAGAGACCACATGCGCTGATCTTGAGCTGCTGCAGAAATGGTTTCGTTCCTGGTGAACAGAGATAATAATTGTAAAGCGCTTTGATACACCACTTTGTAGGAGTCTAAAGCATAAGAACTAAGAACTAAAATGTCAGTTGTACATTTTTATCGTTTGAGGAAGCTAAATTTTGAAACATCTAAAGAATTTGATCTTCGAATTCTGCCATTCAAATTAGTTGCAATGCCTCTCTCCTTGAATAAGATTATTTTGTTTATTTTCTGCAAGATTGGGAAGGTACATCTGTCGACGAAAATGTAATTGATGCGCTTCTTCTGAACACATCTCGAATTGGTCACGGGTATGCAATCACCAAGCATCCTGTTGCCATGGCAATGGCGCTATCTCATGACACGCCCATTGAGGTCAATCCTATCTCCAACCAGGTACGGATGAAATATTGTAGACGTGGGTCATTCCACCAAGTTTGTTTGTCTGTCTGTCTGCCTGTCTGTTGGTCTGTCCGTCTGTCTGTCTTTGTTTGTTTGTTAGCAGGATTACGGGAAAAACTACTGGAGAGATTTTAACTAAACTTGGTCGATAGATAGTTAGTTGATGATCTTCGCATTCATCCAGCAACCACGCTCATCTTTAGGTTTCCCTGTTGTGCCTTGTAGGTTCTTGGTTTAGTGGATGATCTTCGCAATCATCCAGCAACCACGCTCATCTCTAGGTTTCCCTGTTGTGCCTTGTAGGTTCTTGGTTTAGTGGATGATCTTCGCAATCATCCAGCAACCACGCTCATCTCTAGGTTTCCCTGTTGTGCCTTGTAGGTTCTTGGTTTAGTGGATGATCTTCGCAATCATCCAGCAACCACGCTCATCTCTAGGTTTCCCTGTTGTGCCTTGTAGGTTCTGGGTTTAGTGGACGATCTTCGCAATCATCCAGCAACCACGCTCATCTCTAGGTTTCCCTGTTGTGCCTTTTAGGTTCTGGGTTTAGTGGACGATCTTCGCAATCATCCAGCAACCACGCTCATCTGTAGGTTTCCCTGTTGTGCCTTGTAGGTTCTTGGTTTAGTGGACGATCTTCGCAATCATCCAGCAACCACGCTCATCTCTAGGTTTCCCTGTTGTGCCTTGTAGGTTCTTGGTTTAGTGGATGATCTTCGCATCATCTAGCAACCACGCTCATCTTTAGGTTTCCCTGTTGTGCCTTGTAGGTTCTTGGTTTAGTTGATGATCTTCGCAATCATCCAGCAACCACACTCATCTCTCAGGGTTTTCCCGTTGTCATAAGTTCCGATGACCCAGCTACTTGGAGCGGGGGTCAGTTGTCGTACGATTTCTACCAGACCTTTATGGGTCTTGCTGGGGAGCAAGCTGATCTGGCAACGCTGAAACAACTGGCACAGGATTCTATCAGGTAGGCAGAATTTATATCTATTTATCTATTTGGTTCTCATATTTGTTTGCCCTTAAAGTTGGTCCAGTCGGTCAGAAAAAATCTGACTAATATGATGAGGGAACATCCTCTCATCTTCTTGGATTTCACTGGTAGCTATATACATGCCCACCCTGCATATAAATCAGGTGTAGTTTCCAAAACGTTTTCGAATAACAGAGCCGGATTGTTTGAATTAAATATTCACTACTTGCACATGTCCACAGTCCGTTTCGCCCTTTCTAAAAAAGAGCTTTTGAAAAAAAATAGGGTCAAGGTTATTTGTAGAAAACATGAAGGGGAACACTTGAGACGCCCAGAATCCAAATTTGGTTTTAAATTTGTGTTGGCAGCGAGAAAAATGAGTATTTAGCTAACGTTTTCTTGAACTACACGAATAGAAAGGAACGTCTAGGTTGGTATGGAAGGTCAGACAGTGCACGTGTGTCTACGTTTGTTGTTGTGGTTTTTATTTACAGATACAGCGCAATGTCAAAAAGTGAGAAAACGAAAGCTATGAAACTCTGGCAAAACAAGTGGGATTATTTCTTGGATGAGATTCTGTCCAGCATCATATCATCTTAGTTCAGACCACAAGAAATAAGAAGCAGAAATGACCGAGTAATCGCCGGTCTCACACGACTAATCTGTATCCTTCAAGTGCCTTGAAAATTGTAATAAATTTAGTGTCTGAAATTTGTTTAATTTTTTTAACTCTTGCTAAACCAAATGTGACCTGTCATCACAAAATGAGCGTAAAGTCGGCAAAATCAAAAAGTGAGATATGGGTATTTCTAAATTCTGTGGAAACAGAGCTTTCCAATGGTATATAACACTTGGAGGTTTGATACTCAATATTTTTTTTATTTTTATTTTTTAGTCTGGAGTCTTAATACAGAGATTATGAGAAAATGGGCATTTCTTGCGAGAAATTGTGTAAACGCGCAAAGAAAGGCATAGTCAAAATTGTCTCAAAAACATTTTTTGTTTGTATCTGATCGTCCTGAAAAATTGGGAATTGATTGTTCGGGATTTAGTCTTTAAAAAAACCATATAATCTCAAAATCGACCACTCCGTGCGACTTTACGCTCATTTTGTGATGACAGTTAACAAATATTAAACCTTACAGGAATGTTATAACAAATTAACTTGTGTTTTACTGAAATATTTTCGCTCGGTGCTACAGATTTTTATAAAGGAAATGCAAGGCATTTTGTGTAGCGTACCGTGACCTTTTGAATTGCACACAGCGCAGCTGGACTGGTGACCTCCAGGTCACAGGTCATACATAATCCATCCAATCAGAACTCAAAGCGCAGCGCTTCCAGCGCCCAGTATTGGCGGTGGACCAAGCGAATAAAAGTACATTGCACGTGCTGCATATTCGTTCGTGTTCAGTTAGTTATGAAAACTGTGTTTAGTTCTACTTGTTTATACAATTGTAAAAATACTTACAAGTACAGCACACAAGATATTGTAATATTTAAACAGATACATGCGTACGTACGTACGTACATTATAAACAGGTGTAAAAGGTATAATCTGCTATTTTAATGTTTTTGAATCACCAATTTTGAAGGTTTGTTGTTGTAAAGTTGAAGATAGGGTGAATAAGTTGTAGGTTGTGGGCAATATTTCTGGTTAATGTAAACGTAAACGTCAATTTCCAACAAATATGGAACAAAAATATTGGGCTATTTGTACCTATATTTAGCAAGTACTACGCGTAGAATATATTGTTTATTATTTTTTCAAGTAAGCATTAATGTTGCGTCATGCTACCATGGGTCGCACTAGCATGATCTACAAGTTTAACGGAATTTATAATTTAATTTTTTCAAGGTTTTTGCAAAAACACTAATTTCGGTAAAACTTCATATTGCACACAGAATAATAGAATTGAATAATCGAACCTTCTGGGATTATATTTCTCAGCTATATTTATTAATCGCTGGACAGGAATTAGTAATTAGCTCTCCACATCTTATGTTTCATAGGAAGTCAAACTATAACTGCATTTATAGGTCTCACACAGCCCAAAGACGTAACGTCCATTTAGTATTATAAACAAAATTCTTATATTGCATACATGTATTGAATCATAATCTGTACATATTGGAGACTAAAATATTGTTGCTAGAAAGTTGTGGGTTTATAGATATCATTCTGGGCACACTCGAACCTTGAATATTAATATTACAATTTGTTACGCAAGATTGAAAGTAGACTTTGTAAAAAATATATAATTGAAATTGTTCTTCATTTTTAGCCATTTAATCTAATCTGCATACATTTACACAGAATAAAGGTAAACATATATCGATTATTTGTTAAGTTTTGTTCAGACTCGGTGCTTAACAATTTCACACTTTTTAGATTGAGAATTCTGTCTCAGAATGCAAGAATGGAAGTTGTTAAATGTTCATATTCACTTTACATATCACTATTAGAAATACGTCGAGTCGTATTGATGACGTTTACCACGCGACATTGCAGGTTTAAGTGGGGGTCACTAGACTCGATCGATCCTCGCTATACTTTTACGTGCAAAATGCCGACCATACGATCAATTTTCGAACCACAAAGACAGTGAAATGTGAAGTTTCAGCTTTGTTAGTGTGGAGATGCGACGTCTGGCACAGATCACGATACTCCTGGCATATTTTGGACAAGGGTGAGTTATAAAACACAGACGGGCGTAATTCGGTCACTAGTTCACGTCTATTCCCCCCGCAGGCCTATGAGTGACTAGAGAGGTACTATATTTCCCTCCGGGCACATAGACGTGCACTAGTGACCTCATTGCCAGTCTAGCGTAATTCGGTCACTAATTCACGTCTATTCCCCCCGCAGGCCTATGAGTGACTAGAGAGGTACTATATTTCCCTCCGGGCACATAGACGTGCACTAGTGACCTCATTGCCAGTCTAGCGTAATTCAGTCACTAGTTCACGTCTATTCCCCCCCGCAGGCCTATGAGTGACTAGAGAGGTACTATATTTCCCTCTGGGCACATAGACGTGCACTAGTGACCTCATTGCCAGTCTAGCGTAATTCGGTCACTAATTCACGTCTATTCCCCCCGCAGGCCTATGAGTGACTAGAGAGGTACTATATTTCCCTCCGGGCACATAGACGTGCACTAGTGACCTCATTGCCAGTCTAGCGTAATTCGGTCACTAATTCACGTCTATTCCCCCCGCAGGCCTATGAGTGACTAGAGAGGTACTATATTTCCCTCCGGGCACATAGACGTGCACTAGTGACCTCATTGCCAGTCTAGCGTAATTCGGTCACTAATTCACGTCTATTCCCCCCGCAGGCCTATGAGTGACTAGAGAGGTACTATATTTCCCTCCGGGCACATAGACGTGCACTAGTGACCTCATTGCCAGTCTAGCGTAATTCGGTCACTAATTCACGTCTATTCCCCCCGCAGGCCTATGAGTGACTAGAGAGGTACTATATTTCCCTCCGGGCACATAGACGTGCACTAGTGACCTCATTGCCAGTCTAGCGTAATTCGGTCACTAATTCACGTCTATTCCCCCCGCAGGCCTATGAGTGACTAGAGAGGTACTATATTTCCCTCCGGGCACATAGACGTGCACTAGTGACCTCATTGCCAGTCTAGCGTAATTCAGTCACTAATTCACGTCTATTCCCCCCGCAGGCCTATGAGTGACTAGAGAGGTACTATATTTCCCTCTGGGCACATAGACGTGCACTAGTGACCTCATTGCCAGTCTATATGTGTATAATATGTTCCTCTTATGTAGCATGACTAGGATGTATTCAGGGGGGTTGTTCTCAATCGGGGGTCGACGTACGCAGCTCTCGATGTTGTCTGGAAGGAATTATATTCCTGCTTGATTCTCGGTGGATCCAACTCGGGCTGTGAGGCCGGAAACGCCCTTGCTTCGCGAGCTGGGGTCATGACAAATACAAAATATTTGTTGAAACAAATGCACTGTTATATAACTTGAATGGCCACTTTCGAAAGTTTAAATATTTAAATATTTAGTCCAAGTATATTTTTTGAATATTCGAATAATTTTTCGAAAATAAACAGCCCTATTAATTATACAGGAAATACCAGTATTGTCAATTTGATCAGCCATCTTTTTTTTAGTTAATTTATTTTTCAATTGTTAAATACTTTGTGTTTTTAATATGTCATCATTTTTTTTAAACTTTAGAATAAGGGAGTAGGCCTAGGGCTAGGCCTATACTAGTACTAAAGATGCACAAACCTGCCAAATGCACAAGTGAACGAGGAACTGACTTTCTCGCCATTTTGTAGGAATCTTCATGGGTTGTTTCAAAGTAGTGCTCAAACTACAACGGAGAAACATCATTATCAAACGTTAGACTTTAGAGACAGGCTAAGGCCTAGACATTCAACATGTTCAATATCTTAAAATCAGGCATCACAGTTGGCCTAACAAATAAAAATAATAATGTCGGCACAACTCGACCGCCGGGACAACTCGACCGTCAAGTTGTCCCACCGTACCGCCGATAGAGTGGTCCTCCCACCGCGCCGGTCGAGTTGTCGCGGCGGTCGAGTTGTCGCACCGGTCGAGTTGTCGCGCCGGTCGAGTTGTCGCACCGGTCGAGTTGTCAGAGGCGCTCCGAAATGAATTTTTAACCAAACCAATTCGACGTAAAAACAGACACAAAATGCTGCCAACAAACCTGTGACGGTAGTCTCTTTGGTACTCTGAGCCTTTCGATGTCAAAACTCTCTTCGTTCCAGTTACCAACGAGAGTTTGTGGCGAGTAGCAATCTTCTTTGGTCGTTGTCCGCCATCCGTACTGCTTGAATTTAAACTCGTCCGATGTGTGTAGCCACACTTCGCCTAAACCGGCAGAGGCCCGAACCATCGAGCGAAATGCAACCTCGTCTTGTTGTTGTGTAGCCATGTCTCACACGGCAACAAAGTCCCCCTTCGATTCGTTGTTATTTTTGCTGGGAAAACTCCGCAGTTTTAGAGCAAGTTACATAAAATTTTGCAACATTATTTACACACAACATTTAATCGCAGTCCACCGCACATGTGTTGCATCAAAACATAACATTTACACAGCGTCAGCTGTTGCTACTAGCAACATAGTCTGGTTCCTTGGCGTAGTACCTAGTGATCACTCGGACTCGGTATGTTCTCTGCACGGCAAATTTCCGCCCTCTATTGCCCAGCAGTGCAGTATATGAAGGCCGGTGTGATATAAAATCATACTCTAGTGAAAAACGGACTCTTTTTTCCTATTAGGAGGCCTATTGGTTAAATTCTCTCACGTGATTAACCACTCTCCAATTAGGCATGCGCATTGCCACCAATGAGTCCACATTTTATGAAATCTAAAATTCGCGCTACACCCGGTTTGGCTGAGCTAGAAATGGTGGGCTTTAATACAGGGGGCTCTCGGAATTCAACTTGAAATTTCACTTGTTATAAAGTACACCTTACTCCCTTTAGTACCACCATTTTAATTATCGATGACTATTTTTATCTCGAGTGGCGTAAATAGTAATTGTGTAGCTGTGTTGAGGGTGAAATCTGATGTCCAACATGCGTTAACAAAATCTCAAATATTCCCATTCGCGGGCGCTATTTGTGCATTGATAAACGAGGTTGTCGGATGTCCGACCGGGCGCAAGTTAAGCGCAAGCATGCCGAGCACAAGTTTGAAACTTGCGCGGGCAAGTTTGGCCGGCCGAATTTAACCAGTTCGTGCCGGAGGACGTATATACACGTACAGTTTTCCCCAGATTTAAAACGGATGACGCATAAACACATCACAAGCAAGGCCGGAAATGTCTGTCAGCAGCGAGCAATCCCGGAAATGCGTGGGTGTGCTTCCCGGTACCATCAGGCATCAGCCTATAAACCCGCCTCATATCGAGTTTCGTTACAAATATTCCTGCGCCTCGGCTTGGTGATGTTAAAATAATCCTGGCGCGAACTGGTTAAAAACAATTTCATAACACTACTTTTAATACTAATTCCTATAAAGACATACCAAAGATTACAAATTATGATATCTTTTCGGCAATGAAACCGAGGATTCCTCGAAAGCGCCCAAGGCACTGTAAGCTCGTAAGAGTCGTAAGCCTGAAGAAACCAGTAGGAGGATGAACAGAATGCCAGAAACACCGGGGCGAACCCCTTCTCTTAGCGCTAAGCGTAACTAGGTTCTTTTACGTGCGTGTCCTGGTTCAATATATACACAATACACACACACGGGACCAACGGCTTTACGTCCCATCCGAAGGACGAAGCAATAGTGGTTTAATTGCCTTGCTTAAGGACACACGTGTCGCCGGCCGGGATTCGAACTCGCGCTCTGTGGAACAGAAAACACACGCTCTTAACCACTCGGCCACGACACTCCACTATCACTAAATTAATAATATACA
Organism: Crossaster papposus; assembly: GCA_037893245.1. Lineage (NCBI taxonomy): Eukaryota > Metazoa > Echinodermata > Asteroidea > Velatida > Solasteridae > Crossaster > Crossaster papposus. Next base: position 611,667 of record JBAIAA010000678.1, on the reverse strand, counting down.
GAGTTACAAAAATTCCCCATTTATTATTTAGCAGGTTTCTCCACTATGCCCTGTGCCCAGTTCCGTCTCATTTTAGCCAGGATACCGGTACCTCGCAATTCACTAATTACAACTGACCTAAAACCTGTCTCGTTTGATAATAGTAATACTTCAAAGTTTAAAGTTGCTTCAAGTTCAAGTCTGACCTGGTTGATGCCAAAACTGATGTGCATCATGAATTCTGAAGAGGAGGATTTGATTGAGGCTGAAATCCAACGAGAGTTGTCGTTGCTTACACCGACACAAAATGGAATAGCTCAGAATGAGGATTATGAGCTAGAAGACGAACTCGATGAGGTAAAGAACGATTTCTACAAATACGATAAATATATGTAGGAAAAGTTTACCATTTAATTTGGCCCAGTATAATTATTTTTCTGTCGTATTCCTCTATCTCTATCTTTGTATTTTTTGCCTACCACTACCCAAGTTTTTGTCTGTTATTCCCCTGCCCAACCCACCACGTACATCCTCCTACCCCCTTACCCCAAACCCCTCCCCACCTTCAACCTATCGACCCCCAAACTATCCTCATCCCCTGTTTTGTCCTACTCTTTGTGTTGTTTTACAAAGTAATTTAATACAGTTTGTATATTTTATATCTATACTTGTTTTATAAAGATTTATTGTTTGTATGTTTATCCCATTCCTGTAATTGGCGGTTCCTCCGCTGTTGGAAGCGGTTAATAAATAAATAAATAAAAATAAATAAATAAATATACGAACTTTTTTTTCAATACGGTAAAAGTACTCGTCTGATTTTCCTCTTTTTCTCTCCATTTTCGACTCCTTTCATCTGTTCTTTATCTTTCACATCGATCATTTATTCTCAGTTATTTAATCAACCATGTGTTTTCCTGTGATTATAACCTGCGCTATCGTGAAGAAATATTTTATTGCACTAGCGTTCCTTCCAGGGAGAGTTGATGTGACGTCACCACAAAATGAGAGTAAAGTCGCACAATGTGATTCAGAGATATGGCCATCCAAAGTCAAAATATGAAGGGGTAGTCAATTTTAAGATTTTGCGTAATTTGGAAATCCCAAGTCCTCTACATATTCATATTTTTTGGGATGATCGAAAACCTCTTAAATTACGCAATTTTGCGTAGTTAGTGTTTGGATTAAAGTCCATTAGTTGCCTAATTAACACGGTAATTAAATATGCAAATTGGGTCCTCGTAAGTATTCTACATTTTCGAAATTTTGATAATTTGTTGTTTATACAATAGTTTGTATGTGTGGAAAATTTCAAGAAGAAATAATGATTAGAACATAGCCGTTGCTATGCTCAACCGAACCTTACTTGTCCTGTTTTGTAATCTTTTGCGTGTTTTGTTCAAGATGTTTAAAGTAAGTTTTCTCACAAACACGTTTTGTGAAACCTATGACTTTTCTAGAGCGCTGTAAAAAGTATTTATTGCAAAACCCCAAAGTGTTATGTACCATTGGAAAGCTCTCCTTCTCAAGAATTTGTAAATACCAATATCTTAATTTTCAATATTTCCGACTTTACTCTCATTTTGTCAAATGATTTAAATATTCAAGTTGATCTACGTGTATTTTAAGGAGGTTCAATAACTATTTTACCTTATCCTACCCCACGAAGAATCGTGTTTATATTCATATCGGCATCGCGCGCACTTAACTTACATGTATCGGGCTCTCGACCAATAGGAATAGTTTTAGTGTCTCGGCTATTTGTGAATAATTATTTATGTGTGGTTTTTCAGGCTGAAATAGTCAACACGGAATATTCAGAGTTGGATGATAACGATGCCAATTTGCCCGACAGTGTTCAGACATACCTGAATATGGTCAATAAACGATCGGATGAATTGCAGAAGGATTTGGAAGAATGTGACGATCTTTTACAAGATACAATCCAAGGTAATGTGTATGTCAATGTACCATGAATAGGTGGTCTTTACAGAGATTCTAACTAGGACGGATTTTCCTCATTTCGTATGGAAATCCCCCCAGTAAAGAAATAAATAAAATGAAATAAAATGTCCATGAATGGAATTCCTGCCATTTGTAATCTTGTAAACATGATGAGTGACGATTCTCAATATTTCGTTGACTGTTACCGTTGTCGTTACAGAAAGTAACAATGAATTTTACTACCAGTCTGCTCAGATAAAAGAGTTAGCGTTTATACTAGGAGAAGACCCAGAAGAACTACGAGATCGGGTAAGAATCTAAGGCCAATTTTATAAAACATGTAAGCATCCAAATTTGCTTAGCATTAAAATTCTTCTTTGATAAAAAACAACATTACAAACCAAATTTTGTGTTGATGTTTATTGTTTGTGACTGGTAATCAGCTGGTTTTTGTTTTGAATGAAAAGCACATGGAGTTTTGGCTGGTAACCTGTTTTTACTGAGCAAAACTATTTTTGTGCTAAGCACCTTTTTATGCTTACATGTTTTATAAAATTGGCCCCTGGCTCTAGTTTTGATTCTGTTATTAACTTTTGATAGCTGTAGGTAATTTACGATAGGCATGTGAACTTCACATAATTCAATTTTAATGTTTACAAATTATTGAAGTGTCGGGAATATTTGCAGGTTCTGACCGAGGTGGAGGACGACGAACTTAAAGAGTCGGAACATGTGAGGGACCCCATGACAGATCATGTGACAAACACTGAGACAGACCCCAGGGGAGAACGAGGTGCCAATACTGATAGTTTATCAGCACAGATTCAAAGAGTACACACACCAGGTAATATCAGTTAGTAGGCCAAGATTAACAATGTTGGAGTTCAGACTGAAGACATAATGTTGTGCAAAATGGCCCGACCCGACCTGACCCGACCCGACCTGACCCGACCCGCCCGACCTGAAGCAGGCCGTTTTTTCCGTCATTACAGTTGGGTCGGGTCACTTTCAGCTTTGCACTTGTGATTTTAGAGTCGGTTCGGGTTAATTTTTAGCTATCTTGTTAAAAACCTGAAATAAGCCAAACCTTGCGGTTCATTTAAAATGAATATTAGGTTTGGAGATTGGCATGTACTTAACTGATTTTTTTTAATTATTTTTTATTGATTTAAAAAAAAAATGTTCCCCGCAATTTACCAGAATAACCCACCAAAATCTGTTCAACTTATTTCTGACGGGGTCCTTTAGTAGAAGATGTCGAAGGAATTTGTTTTCTAGTGGGAGGAAAACTCCAGAATATTCTTAGGAAAAACCCATGGAATCAGGAAGTAACTGAAAACCCAATCCACATATTGGTCCAGGCCGGATTGGAACCCGGATCACAGTGGTGGAAGGCGAGAAAAGAACCGCTACGCCAACCTGACTGTTAATCACTTTTTTTGTTGGTCAAAAAAGGTACAGACTCAGTAAATGTTGAGCACAAAGCCTGGCAAAACTTGATGGATCTTGACGATAAACTCAAACAACAGCAGTTAGATTTGGATGAGGATGCACACGATGAAATCCTGCAGCAAGCATCCAGAGATGAACTCAAGAGTCAGAGTAGAACGGCGAAACTCCAACAACACGCTCAGGAGTTGAAACAAATGCAGCACTCTAGAAAGGTAGATACAGTTTCTTGTTGCGTTTTCATGTTGGTGTTGTTGTTACCGCAACACGCATCACTCCACATCGAGGATGGTTTATTTTCATTGTTAAAGATTCATTGATGAAACTACTTCTGTTGGTTTTCTCGTTTGAAGATTGTTGAGGCCAAAGTAGAGCTAGAGATGGAGGTTGAAACCAAGAAAACCCAGGAGGATCTCAGCAAGCACCAGGTAGGTATATCAAGCTGCTGTGTGCTTAGAAAACACGGTCGCTTATCATCAGGATCATTTAAAATAAAGTTTGATTTGAATCAGGGTTGTAGTCGAGTCCATCACAAGTCCTTGCAAGTCCCTGTAAGTCCCTGCAAGTCCCTGCAAGTCCATCACAAGTCCTTCAGTTTCAATTCAAATCACAAGCTATTCAAATCAGCTTTGACAAAAGCATCCCTTTGTCATTGTTCATCCAGTTACTTGTGACTGCCTTTATGAAGGGACTTGTGACTGGCTTCACGAAAGGACTTGTGAACGGACTTGCAGGGACTCGACTACAACCCTGATTTGAATTCACAACTACACAAACATTGCTAGTGTAAATAACAGCTGCTAAAATTGAAACTTGCCCAATTTCACGATACAACCTAGGAAGCAACCTATAATGGATACAACTTTTTTAATTAACTTATAATTCGTCAAACAAACCCTAAGGAAAACTGACTAGGTAAATGTCAATACATTTTTCAAACGGAACAAAGAAAACTAGCAGGAACGGGATTTAAACCTGCGATTTACGGAACACCGTACCCTTACTCTACCAACTGAGCAAATCATGTGTCTTTGTTCGAGGGCGCTAGTGAAAAGTCGCTCGTTTAGCCAGGGATCACGCCTAAATTCCGGTACGGTGATCCGGAGGTCGCATGTCCAAATCCTACTCCTGAAAGTTTTCTTTGTTCACTTTGAAAGTTTGTTCACATTTACCTAGTCTGTTTTCTTGGGGATTGTTCGACAAATTAAAACCGATATCCAGTGAAATCCTGTCATTTTCCTGAGTGACGCCCATAATATTCTACTGAGAAGAGGAATGTGTAACCACACTTATCTTTTGTTATTTTTTTTAGGCCGACATTGAGAAGTTTGCCAAGGAGATGGAAGAAGAAAGATTGGAGTTTGAGCGCCATCTTGCCGTCGATAGAGAGTCGAAGGAGAAACGGAGATTACATGCTGCTACACTCATTCAGGCTGCAGTACGCTCGTATAGGTACTGAGCACAGAAATACATTTGAAATTCTATTTTTCGGAGTGTCACAACCCGCAAAAAGTAAACTCTATTTTCTAGGGATTGGCCATTTGACCCTGTTTGTAAGAGGCTCCCGTTACCTTGTCCGGTAGAAAAAAGGCTTTCACACCGGCTCAGCTACCGGGCGAGAAGGCTGGTCCAGTGGCTGGTCAGAAAATCTTCCATCCTTGGTCTATTGTTTGCGAGTGTTGATACAAGTAATCTATCCAAGAAGATACCCATTGTTGTTTGTATCCGTCAGCGCGAAACAATACAACCCCTTTACCACCATAGATCAAAACCCTGCCTTGCAGTTTCGCTACTTGCGGAAATTGTGTCATCTTAATCTATGATTAGTAATAAGGCTTCTATTTAGTTTAGCAGAGCTTACATCTTGATACTGTTCACTTCTACAATTTCAGAGTAAGAAAGAAGTACAGTTGTCGCTTAAATCGCTTGAGAGAAGAACGCCACCAACGGCAGCTGCAAGATAGACAGATGGAGATTGTGGCCTCCCGCAGAGCTGAGGAGCAGAGAAGGAAACGGGAGAAAGACGAGAGGAAACGAAAGGAGGAGGACGAAAGGTATTTGAGATAAGTCAGAGATGTAGAGTGATAATTAACCAGGTCGTGTCGAAGGACGTGTATGCCCGCAAAGTTTATCTGGAATTCAAAACAAATGACGGACAAACACATGATGAGCAAGGCCGGAAATATCTGTCAGCAACCGGTTGGCAGCGAGCGAGCCCAGAAATATCAGGTGTGCTACCCACAGATGCTGGCCTGAACCCGTCTCGGCTCGAGGTTCGTGATGAACAATATCGTGCCTGGGCCCGGTCAATGTCGAACGAGAATTTGAAATGCAAAATTTTCTTCTGAGTGTAACACTGTTTTTGTGGAATTACCCTGTATTGACAATCCATCCTCTAATTTGTTTCCGAACTGTTTATCAATACGTTGCTTTAAGGAGGCGAAAAGATGAAATGCGGAGACAAAAAGATGAAGAAAGGCTGAGGAAAGAGAGATTGGAAACGGAGAGGCTAGAACGAGAAAGAAAACAAAAGGAGACGGCGGAAAAACAAAAGAAAGATGAAGAAATACAACGGCGAGACGAACAGATCAAACAAGAGCAGGAATTGGACGAGAGAACGCGGGACATTTTGTCCAAGATTAAAGACAAGGGAGGCTCTCCTTTAAGACTGGCTGATGATAAACGGACGGAGAACGAAACTAAAGATCAGGAAATACAAAATGAGCAGGAAGTATTTCTAACCGACTCACGGGAAAGTCGGACCGCAGAACAGCGGTACCCTGATGATGAAACGATGACCGATCAACTTATCAAAAATCCAGCAGAAACATCCAAATTGTTAACTTTGAAGGACTCATCAGATGCAACGATGCCCGTCCGTCCGGACACAGCCACTGTGATAGACAGTCCGACTACCTCTTCTGAGGAAACAAGTCCCGCGCCAGCGTTAGACTCTGCGAGTGCTGGTTTAACCGCGGACAAAACAGCAGTGACGTGTTCTCAAAGTGTAATTCAATCTATCGGCCCAGAAGCGACAGATACGAACCCTTGTGGCAAACAAGTTGTGTTAGACAGTTGTGATCAAGGTGATAGTGCCCAAGTAGCGAACGACAAGATGTATCTTCAAGATGGTAGCACTACTGCGACTCTTGCTGACGACATTGAGGCAAGACGTTTACTATGGATGCAAGACTGTGTGTCTTACAGGTAAGACATTGCATGTCCAGTATACTACAACCTGCAGATATCAACAAACATTACGCATTGGCGCAAATCCCCCTGCGCCACAATTTATTGCGTAGGTTGCGCAATATTTCAGTTACGACAATTTCAAGAAAGTTTAGTTCAAAAGTCTGCGGCTTGCACAACAAATTATTGCGTAAATTATAACGCAATCAATTTATGTGGCTTAATTATGGTGTATGCGATTGGAAATCACCTTTTTTTTGGTCGGCAAATCGCGCTCTTCGTGGAGCCTGTCATTCCTCAAATGATCCAGCTTGATAACAAACATAGCTTTGTCCTTTAAGTGCAGACGGCGTCTCTATAATCGCTTAGCGTTGTTGTTATTCTTCTTGTGCCAAATTCCACATCCGGGAACTTCTCCGTGAGTTCTTAAATAGAGCAACTGAAATGCCAACCAAATCCGCACGGCGGTGTCTCGTAACCAAAGCCACACGATAGTGTCGTTTTGGTTGTAGCCGAACAGTGCCTTCCAAACTTGAAATGAACTGCTAGAGCCAATTGTCTGCGGTAATGTTGTGCATTTGAACGAGACCAATACACAACGACGCGGCTTCTGCAGGAATTCGTGCCTTTTTTTAATACTATTTGTATATGCAAACCTCTTGCAGTTTGCGTGATCAACCGTTCATTTATTTGTTTTACTTGAAGTAGATGTGTTGCCAGTGATGTAGAGTCTACTGAGACAAGACGAAGTCTGAGAAGGGTCCACGCTGCCAATAAGCTTCCTGCCTTGACATCCTCGCAGTTACTCGCTGCTTCAGAATCAGGAACTCAACTCTCAAAGGTAACTCTTCAAGTAACTTATCACTGCAATTCATGGTCAGTTGTTATACTTCAGTTGTTGAAATTAGTGACTCGTCAAATTGAGTCATTTTAACCCTAACCCTATCAGATCCAGCACAGTGCATCTGTGGTGACTGCTTGACCTTGCTGGACTTTGCACACAAGTCAATGTGACAAAGTATGCAATCTGTTGCGTCTTGCAGGGCTTCTAGCCAAAATACCCTGGAGGGTTAGGGTTAAAGAAGTGAATAGAGTCGAGTCGGATCAAGAAAGTCGAGACGAGTCACAGTGCATAGTCGAAATTTAGCTTGAGTCAATTTGAGTCATGAATATTTTGAACACTATACATGTATTTAGTATTTTGTACACTACAGAACTACAAGTTTCTTCCATCTTCTTGATACTGACTATTACTGGCGTTATTCTAAGCTCTTCATCCCAACTCACGCTACCATAGTAGAGCGGCTAAGGGAGATTTTTCACCAAAATCGATCACTTCTTGAAGAAAGCATGACACTTTATACAAGGGGTCTATGGTACCTAAGGATCATTTTTAAAAATGGACCCCACAAATTTGCGCCCCCTAATGGCCGCCATATTGAATTCCAATATGGCCGCCATAATTACCATTATTGGGGTCCATTAATTGTGAATTTTTGGGGTCCATTTTTTTAAATGATATTTAGGTACTATAGAACCCTTGTGCAAAGTTTCATGCTTTCTTCAAGAAGTGAACGATTCTGGTGCTTAGCCGCTCTACTACCAGTCACAGGCACCAAGTCCTACGGTCATCGGTCTTTCACATTCTCTGTCCCCACACTCTGGAACTCTCTGCCGCAACACATCAGGACCGCATCCACTGAACAGAACTTTCAATTTATGTTCGAGACTTTTTATTTTAAAACATGTTTTGTTACTATAATTGTGATAATCGGTGTAAAGTGCTTCAGGACGTCAGTGTGAAGCGCTGTTTAAAAACTGTTATATTATTATTATTCTTACTGACTAGGTGACCTTAGTGGCTGTAGAGAATTCATCGCCGTGCTCCTTGTCATCTCTGACTAGCTGTACCCATCTTAGATGTCTTCATCTACGACAATGTGGAATCATGCTGTTAGAAGGTTTAGACCATTGTTCAAATATCACATATATAGATTTACAGGTAAGATGTTGAACAATCTTTTGTTAACCAGTTCGCGCCGGGATTATTGTAACATTCACTGAGCCGAGGCGCGGGATTATTTTTAACGAAACTCGATTCGAAGCGGGTTCAGGCCGATAGTGCCGGGAAGCTCACACACGCATTTCCGGCCTTGCTCGCTGTTGACAGACATTTCTGAACTTGAACTTGGCGTGTTTATGCGTCATCCGTTTTGAATTTGGGGAAAACTTTGCGTTTATATACGTCATCCGGCGCGAACTGGTTAAACCGTTATTTTGCTTTTCCTGTAATTTTTAGAAATGGATGAATTTGGGGTGTAAGAATTTTGGGCCGAGTTCGGGCGGTCTGTTCTTGACACGCGAACTCTGTTCTCGCGCTCGAACGGCGGGAACGCGACCCGTGAACATTGCACTCGGATCAAGAACACACACCACCTATCCATGAGGGTTTTGCAAGAACAAATTACGCGTGTCAAGAATAGACCGCCCGAACTCGGCCATTAAGCTAATATTGTGATGCTGTCTTGTTTCAAGTTGTGTGTTTTCATAGTCTGATTCTGTTTTAACATGGATTTTGTTTCACAGCATAACAAAGTTGAAGGAATTCATTGCCGAGACCGGACTCGTCTTAAACAAGTAATGCTGCAGAATAACAAGCTGACGTCATCGTGTGGTCTGGAAGGATGCCATCAACTGAGATATCTACAACTGAGTAGAAACAGCATCACCAGAACAGGTAGGAACTAGAAAGAGATTGGTTGGACTTAAACAAGTAATGCTGCAGAATAACAAGCTGACGTCATCGTGTGGTCTGGAAGGATGCCATCAACTGAGATATCTACAACTGAGTAGAAACAGTATCACCAGAACAGGTAGGAACTAGAAAGAGTGGTTGGACTTAAACAAGTAATGCTGCAGAATAACAAGCTGACGTCATCGTGTGGTCTGGAAGGATGCCATCAACTGAGATATCTACAACTGAGTAGAAACAGCATCACCAGAACAGGTAGGAACTAGAAAGAGATTGGTTGGACTTAAACAAGTAATGCTGCAGAATAACAAGCTGACGTCATCGTGTGGTCTGGAAGGATGCCATCAACTGAGATATCTACAACTGAGTAGAAACAGCATCACCAGAACAGGTAGGAACTAGAAAGAGATTGGTTGGACTTAAACAAGTAATGCTGCAGAATAACAAGCTGATGTCATCGTGTGGTCTGGAAGGATGCCATCAACTGAGATATCTACAGCTGAGTAGAAACAGCATCACCAGAACAGGTAGGAACTAGAAAGAGTGGTTGGATATGACTACGCAGACCTATGCCCTAACCACAAAAACATGGCCTAACGTAGCCTTGAATGCAAGGCTAGAAACAGTATCACCAGAACAGGTAGGAACTAGAAAGAGATTGGTTGGACAGAGTGTAGACCTCTGCCCTAACCACAAAAACATGGCCTAACGTAGCCTTGAATGCAAGGCTATAGATCCAGATTCCTAGATCCAGATCAATCTGAAAATTAACTGGAATCATCCTTGACCCATACGCTATCTAACTACTAAGTTTAGTTAAAATCCCTCTAGTAGTTTTTCCGTCATCCTGCTAGCAAACAGACAGACAGACAGACAAACAAACAAATAAACGGCAGCAAAACCATAGCATCTGTTGTGTAGGTAATAACGTATTGATTGATTGATTGTTGTTGTTGTTGTTGTTTGTTGTTTAGGAGGTTTACAGTCTCTCGTTAATCTAACTCATCTGGACCTAAGTCACAATCAACTGGTCAGCATCAGTGGCATTGGTCATCTCGTCCATCTCACCGATCTCAACCTATCACACAACCATCTATCATCCGTCAATGATCTCCAGACGTGCTGCTTGTTACAGCGGATAAACATTGAAAGCAACAGTCTGGTCGAGGTATGGCTCTCACATTCACATCAGTTTATAAACATGTTTGCTAAGCTGTGAAAAGCACTTCAATATTTTGTTAAATTTGCTTCAATAAAGTCAATTAGTTGCCTTAAAGAGAGGTTAAAATGTGATCATTTTTTATGTTGTAATGTCGTGAGTGAATAACTCGAGTCGAGTCACATTTTTGGCCAACTGGACTTGACTCACATTTTTGGCCAACTCGAGTCAAGTTATACTTTTTGGTGACTGGAGTCGGGGACTTTGACCTAGCCGTTTGGGTTCGGGACTCAGGATTAGAGAGTCAGGGGTTGGAATCCAGCTGTTGGCCATATGTTGTCCTTAAGCAAGCCACTTCACCCCACTTGCCTCTCTCCACCCAAGAGTATAAATGGGTACTGGCATTAGATGGGAGTAACCTGCAATGGACTAGCATCTTATTCCATCCAGGGGGAATATAAATATTCTCAGTCGTTTTTTAAGCCAAGGAAACGGGACAGACTTGTTGTTATTGTTGATGGACGACTAGAGTTTGTTTTAATCTATCTGTAGACGCCGCCAGTGCAGAATCATGTGTTACTGAATGATCTACGACTGAATGACAACAGTATTAGCAGCATAGTGTTATTGATTGAGGCCTGGCTACCTATGCTACAACACGTCTCTGTAGCACAAAATAGGTAACTATAATGCTTAAAGGTCGGTTGAGACTTCACGTGAATGCGAAAGCTAAGCGAATTTGACGTCACAAACATTAGCTGCAAAAGTTCGCCGTAGTTAAAATGTATTCAACTTTTACAAATTTGCAGCACGAGAATGTCATCACAAATTTGCGTTTGCGTTCGCGCAAGGCATGAATTGTCTAAGCTCGCACATTACAATTGCACCTGTCGTGTTTTATAGCACCTCGCCCAAGGATTCTGTATCGTTATTGGTTGAGAGTGAGTCACATGGTATCGGCTATTTTGCTAAAAGACTATGCAAAGCAGCCAAAGTACTATATCTTATAAGAGTAACAGTTGATCACAGTGAATCGAAAGATCGTCCTTTCCAAGTTTTAAATTTATACATTTTTTGATAATATTGGTTGTCAAAAGTTGATTCAAGTAAAAAAAACGAAAAAAAACAAACGGCTGTATTTAATGAATTTTATTAACTGTAATTAGATGAATTGAACTATTTGTTTCAGCTTGTTAGATCTCCCTGATATGATGAATTGTCTAATGCTGAGAAAATTTGACGTCAGTCACAACTGCATAACAGGTAAAAAACTGAGTGAAATTAGTCAGTTTCCCTTGTGGTTTAATTGTGTATTATAAGATAAAAAGTCGTATCGTCATTGAGTGATCCCCACAATGTCGCTTCCCAGGTTGTATCGTACAATTGGGCGTGATCTCTGGCCACACGGCATTCTGGTGTTTATGACTTCTGACTAGCGCCCTCGAACAATGATACTGACAATTTGGGAGATCGCCAACATAGGGCAAGAAAGCTCAGTTGGTAGAGCGCCGGTCCGGTATTCCGGAGGTCGGAGGTTTGAGTCCCACCTTGCCAATATCTTTGTTCATCTTCTCTATTCTTATATTTTTGGTTGGGATGCTTTACAGATATGGATGTTATTGTTGATGGTTTGAAGGACTGTATTCATCTTGAGGAGTTATGTCTTGATGGGAATCCAGTCACACACGATGATCACTACAGGTAAGATGGGATTTCATGGCTAATTTGGAACGGTTTACAACTGGAAATAAGTCTAAATATTAACCATCGACACTTGAAAGTACTAGCAATTGTTGAAAGAAAGACTATAATGCTATTTTCTTCCATGTATGTGAGCGAAGATAACTCTAACATCACCCAATACTACAAAATACTACTTGAGTAAACTGCAGTATGCAGTACTCTTACTACACTGGCCTAGGAGAATTGTGTAGGATTTTGTAGTACTGTGTACTGTACCCCAAATAAATGCCAAGGATGTTAGAATGGTGCATATACCTAGCGTTGTTTTTGGACTTGTGTTTTCCTTGACTTTCTTAAGTAAAAACAGAAGTGACATTGGTTTTTCGCAGTTTTTAAGTTTTTGAAATGGGCTAGTTTTATCTTTTGATGTTTTAATGACAGGTGTACTGTGTTGGATGCGTTACCGTGGTTGCGTATACTAGATAACAAATCTGTCGACAAGCCGATTACTGTATCATCAAGGACTCCATTTGAAAGAATGTGTCTATCACAGGTACATGCTAGGGAGCAGCTAAGCACAGCATATCAACAGCACACATCGTAAGTTAAATGACTTGCAGCTAATTTCATGAACGTTACGCAAGGGCGCAAGTCCTTGCACCACAACTCAATATAGGTGGCGTAAGTTTTGACGTAGCGAATGAAAATGACTTATTTTACCAGCAAATCGTTATGTCGTGAAGCCTGTTAATTTGTTCATCAATTTCTTTTTGTGTTTGTAGTTTACAAACGGAAATTAATCCGAACGATATCCTGCAAACGAATCGTGCAAGAGATGAATATCTGGAAAGTAGTCTGGAGCAGGCCATTAGACATCGACGTATGCATGAGATCGGTGATATGACAGAGATTCAACGTGTCTTGCCTATCAGTGAACAATTATTGCTGCAAGGAAACGACGAACTGATAACGGATTCATCAGACGACCACAGCAAGATAACATCGTGCTATAGTCCAACACATGTATCTGTTACCAGTCAAAGTGATGTGTTAACAGGTGACCCGTCTTCATTGAACACATCGTGTCCTGTGAATCAAGGAATAGCATCTCCACTAAGCAGTAAGAACGCAGAGAATGACACTAACGAGTCTTGCCCTTCACAGCAAGGAAGCAGGTGAGAATATTTTCCGTGTTTGCATGTCGATAAATGTAAACTTTAAACTGCAGTAACTTGTCAATAGAATGTCAGATTGAAGTGCTTCAAATGATATCGTAAGCAGAACTTGTCTTTCTTTTCCTAATACCTCAAACCTTTTTGATTTAACCTCTGCCCAGTTCTGTCTCATTTTGTCAGAGAGCTCATAAATGTCCGTGGTTTTGTCGTACATGTGTAATAGTTACGCAGCAACCGTGATTCAAGCGCGATGGAGGGGGTACGTCGTCAGACGCGACCTAAACATCCATACAACACAGTACTTGGCAGCGCTACGCATTCAGGTAATGATGTCCTTACAGTGTTATAACAATAACAACCAACCTAATGATTCAGTCTTGATCAGGGTTCCGATTTATATATTGAGGTCTTCGACCAGAGGATGGTTGCAATTTTTTTTACATGTTTAGATATATCAGACGTTATCTTGTATGGGTATAATGCCCGATATTTAGACTAAGGTATGTCTTACCAGCTTTCTATTTGATTCTTTCATCCTTTGTTGACATGTCCAGACATTATGGAGAGGTTATAGAGTCCGGAAGATGGTAGCTGTAGCCAGACGAGCAGTACGTTATCATGATAGTGAGGATGAAGAGACTGTGTTATATGATGAGATAGATCCTACATCATGGGACATGGCTCAGGTCAGTATTATAGGAAGATGGTAGCTGTAGCCTGACGAGCAGTACGTTATCATGATAGTGAGGATGAAGAGACTGTGTTATATGATGAGATAGATCCTACATCATGGGACATGGCTCAGGTCAGTATTATAGGAAGATGGTAGCTGTAGCCTGACGAGCAGTACGTTATCATGATAGTGAGGATGAAGAGACTGTGTTATATGATGAGATAGATCCTACATCATGGGACATGGCTCAGGTCAGTATTATAGGAAGATGGTAGCTATAGCCTGACGAGCAGTACGTTATCATGATAGTGAGGATGAAGAGACTGTGTTATATGATGAGATAGATCCTACGTCATGGGACATGGCACAGGTCAGTATTATAGGAAGATGGTAGCTATAGCCGGACGAGCAGTACGTTATCATGATAGTGAGGATGAAGAGACTGTGTTATATGATGAGATAGATCCTACATGATGGGACATGGCTCAGGTCAGTATTATAGGAAGATGGTAGCTATAGCCGGACGAGCAGTACGTTATCATGATAGTGAGGATAAGAGACTGTGTTATATGATGAGATAGATCCCACATCATGGGACATGGCTCAGGTCAGTATTATAGGAAGATGGTAGCTATAGCCGGACGAGCAGTACGTTATCATGATAGTGAGGATGAAGAGACTGTGTTATATGATGAGATAGATCCTACATGATGGGACATGGCTCAGGTCAGTATTATAGGAAGATGGTAGCTATAGCCGGACGAGCAGTACGTTATCATGATAGTGAGGATAAGAGACTGTGTTATATGATGAGATAGATCCTACATCATGGGACATGGCACAGGTCAGTATTATAGAAAGATGGTAGCTATAGCCGGACGAGCAGTACGTTATCATGATAGTGAGGATGAAGAGACTGTGTTATATGATGAGATAGACCCTACATCATGGGACATGGCTCAGGTCAGTATTATAGGAAGATGGTAGCTGTAGCCTGACGAGCAGTATGTTATCATGATAGTGAAGATGAAGAGACTGTGTTATATGATGAGATAGATCCTACATGATGGGACATGGCTCAGGTCAGTATTATAGGAAGATGGTAGCTGTAGCCAGACGAGCAGTACGTTATCATGATAGTGAGGATGAAGAGACTGTGTTATATGATGAGATAGATCCTACATCATGGGACATGGCTCAGGTCAGTATTATAGGAAGATGGTAGCTGTAGCCTGACGAGCAGTACGTTATCATGATAGTGAGGATGAAGAGACTGTGTTATATGATGAGATAGATCCTACATGATTGGATAATGTAATCATTACAGGCGGATGTTGACAGTGATTGGTTGCCGTCAGCGACGCCCTGTCTACCAAGATCTCATCCCTGTCTTCCGTCAACCAAGAAGCCAGAGAGTTCCCATCAACCAGCTCTTCACCCTGACGAACCAGAACCACCTCGACAAGCCTGGTACGCTGCCTTCTCACCGAGCAATGTGTACACGACCGGAGACGCTGAGCCTCAACTGAGCAGAAAACCGCCGATACCTCCGGGTCATTGGAGTCCAGCTAGCGATACTCCAAGAACGACCAAGAGTCACCGACAGGACCAGATCTCGGAGGAGTGGTAAGACTGCATTCGCAACATCGTGACGTTGGACTACCAATACCCAGTTCGTGGTTGGATTATTTTTGACATTGACTGGGCCAGGCGCGGGATTATCTTTCCCGAACCTTATCTTAGACGGGTTCAGGCCGGCATCTGTGGGTAGCACACCCTGATATTAACGGCCTCGCTCACTGCGAGCGGTCGCTGACAGATATTTCCAGCCTTGCTCGTGACGTGATGATGTATTTATCCGTTTTGAAGTCCGGAAAAACTGTGTTTACACGTCCTCCAACGCGAACTGGTTAATTTGAAATTAATTTCAAAAACCTATTTTCACTTGTTGCAACCACCTTCTTAGTGATGTTTTCATTATTTGTAAATTTTATTTTTTGCAAGGGGTTTCAAAGACGCATCAACTGCCGAGTTAATGATGAAGCGAGCTAAGAAGTTGTCAAAAGGAAGCAGTACGCACAAGAAAAAAGCACTTGGTAAGCAATGGAAAATACATCAATTGAAATATCTTAAAGATCATGCATTATTAAAATCATCAGACCCAGCAGAACAATCGTTACCGTCACCACAAACTGAGTAACCGAGTAATTTTCATTTTCACAAAACTCGTCTTAATTTCACAAGCTACATTTTCATTTAATGCGTGCGAGTGTCAGTTTGTAGTGACGCTGACGAATTGATATCATTCTTAAAAAATTAGCTGTAGATAATTCTCTCTAACGTCCACATCATTCACCAATGATTTCTCTGTCATTTCCCTTGGTTATTAAACACAGATCCTTTGCAGAGATACCAACAGATGAAGAAAGTCCATGGCTCGCCGAGAGTGGTTCCCTCGCCTAAAAGGGGTGCGCAAAGACAAGAGTTCTTCAGAGGTACTGTTTCTTGAGATAGATCAATGATTAATGTGAATACAGCCTAATTTTCAAAACTGATTATTATGAATGGGGCTCTGTAAACCTTTGAAATTACGTATGTGACTGTCTACGACGAAAGGGCTGTAGGCATCTTGACGTTTTGAGATATTTAAAGAAATGAAATCTA